>JACEEZ010021274.1:166242-203828 GCA_016584305.1 Chionoecetes opilio | reverse complement strand
GGGGTTTTTAAACCCTTTAAAAAAAAAAAACCCTTTTAAATTAAAAACACCCGCCGGTTTAAAAAAAGCCAAATAAAAAAAACAAAAAAAAGGGAAGTACATACCCGAGCCTAGATGGTTTCTTTAAAACACCCCCCCGAAAAACCCCCCTTTCTCCCCCGGTTTACTTGGCCCTTTACCCCCAAAAAAGGGCCCAAAATTTTAAAAAGTCCTTACCTAAACCTTTTTGTGGAAAATCCCCGAAATCTAGGTCTTTTTTTTTTAGCATCGCGCCAATTTCATGGCATTGGGGCAAAAAAGGTTTTCTTCATTGGGTGAAGAAATTTTGAGGGTTTTCCCTAAGATTTTGGGTGAATAAAATTAGTTGGGTTTTCGTTAGGGGAAATTTTTACGAATTTTTTTGGAATTTTGGTAAAATGGAAAAAAATTGGGGAAATAAAAAAGGAGAATTTTTTGGTTTCCTTAAAGGCAAAAATGGGAGGGGGGATCTTTTATTACTGATTATAATGGAAATAAAAATAACAAAAAGGGGGAAATTAAAAGGAATTTTTTGGGAAAGCGGGTTTTAAAATTAAAAACTAAATTTTTTATTTAAAAAGAAAATAAAAAATTTTTCTTGAAAATTTAATTAAAAAAGTGGGGGGGGGTACAATTATTCGTAAACAGGGTATTTCAACTAAAAAAATGCTTAGGATAAGACCCTAAAAAATACTCCTTCACCTAGGTAAGCGAAAGCCTTTTTTTCCCGCCCGAAGTGACCCAGTTTTTTCAACCAAAACACAATTTCAAAAAACGAAACCAGTCCCCTCCGCGTTTTTTGGAAAATAACAATTAAAAACCAAAAAAAAAAAACCCCTTATTTTGCGTAACGGCTTTCAAAATTTGAAAAAAATCGAATACTATTGCTACGCCATCGAGGGGCCCATGCCCATTTTCCTCGTCGTGATGCCCCTTCGGGGGAGCAATCGCAAAGCCCAAACAAGGAGTCGCAGGCGTTGACACGGCCGATTGGTCGAGCAGTTGTCTTGTCCGCACTGATCCCATCCATGATACTTTGGGGGGCGGGGGAGGGGGGAAGGGATAGGCGCCGGTTTGGTCCGTCCCGTTTTGGTCGGGTCGAGGGTCACCAACCCCCCTTTTCTTCCGCCCCCTCCCAGACCGACGGCCGTAGCGGGCTCGCAAAATGTGCGGGGGTGGTGGCGGACTTCGGAGGGGCCATGCTGCTCCAACCTTCTTTTTTTGAGTGCCGCCCCCTCCCCTGCGGAGGAGCAGGTATATCCTAAATTCTGCTCCGAATCGGCACAGCACGCCCGGGCCCTCTCTTGCGTCAGCGGACCGGGCTTCGGAGGTACCCAAAGCGTCGAGGGTTCCTGGTCCCGCCGGAACACAGGCCAAGCTTGCAACTTGCCTTTCCTGAAGAGGGCCAAAGTGGTGTCGCAACCATCGAGCATGGAAGGCTGTCACATCCGGTGAGAGCCCTTCATCGGGAGGGCTGAACGTTGAAAGTCGACTTGCCAAGCTGGGGGCACGTGTTGGGAGGTATTTTGGGGAAGTGTCGGGGAGGAGGACGGGGACGCAGTTCCGGGAAAACTACGGTTCCCTCCAATTTTTTGTCGAGCAGGGAGAGATGAAAATTATCTTTGCCCTTTTCCTCTTGTTCTGAACGAATTTTGGCTCCGTCCGGTCCGAAGTTCCCCGGGCTTTGTCGCCCCCACGCGAGACGCCGTAATCCCCTGAATGGTGCGGATTTGGGAGGCAATAGAGGGTCTAGCAGCCCCTTGGCTTTGGTGACAAGTTTTACCTGGTATTCCGTTTGATCCTCGTCGCTGTTTGGGATGTCGATATCGTATCCTCCACCTCGGGCTCGCTTTTTCCCCTCGTTTTGTCTTGGGGGGGGGACGCGCCGATTGTACCTGTCAAAAACAAGGGAAAACTCCCCTAGCCAACACCCATTTGGGGGCAACTCTCGCAGGAGGATCCAACCGGCCCTTAAAGTTTGTGAGCCGGAAACGGGGTCTGCTAAAGGGATAGCCTCCCGTCGGGGACCACACGGAGGGATAAAGGGGTTTGCGAGGCCGTGGAGACCGCCGCGTTCATCTTCTCCAGAAACCCGAGAAAGGGACTTTTTGTCGTGACCCGGGGGTGGCCCTTTGGTCGTCAAAGAGGGCAAGAGGGAACAGGGAGCTCATATTTGGGAGATTGGTGCAAAAGGTCCAGACGGTCGAGTTGGGGGCGGCAGAGGCGCCGAGTAAAGTCTGGGGTCCCGTGAAAATCCCTGCTTCCTCCGATTAAAACTTTGGCTTTTTTTGCCCCTTTTTGAAGTTTTGGGTACTGACGATGCGGGCCCTCCAGGGGTTTGCTGCGCAGTCCTGACCCTTCCCCTCTTCGTACTTCAAGAGAGCTTCCTTCCCCATCTCCTCGATTCTTGTAAATGCGTCCACCATTTATCTGGAACAACCTGGGGGAAAAGGACGGTGGTGATTTTGGGTTTTCCGGGGGGAAAAGGGGTTATGCGGGCAAAGGGAAGCCAGCAACCTTTTTGGTATCTCGTTGTCTTTTTCTGCCCGCTGGGGGTCCTTGTGGTGCTTTGAGCCGTAGCAAAACTTCCAAATGTTTTGGGCCTTGTTTGCCAAGAGTTGTTTGGATCAAGAAGAAATTGGTCCCTGTCGAGGGATTTTTTCGTGACCCTACAAGCCCACCGCACCTTTCAGAGCCCCGGTTCCCCTGTTCCAAGGCGGGTCGCACCAAGGGACGTGAAAGGTACCAACGATTTACGGCGACCCGTTTTCTCCAAAAGTACTCCACGCTTTTGGATTCTTGAGGCGGAGGTCCTGCATCATGGCCACGAAAAAAGGGACAAACCCGGGGTGGGGAGCTTCGTTTTCAGGCGAAAAAAGAAAGGCCCAAACTCCTCCAACGTCTTCAGGTCACGCCCAGTCTCCTTCCCAAGCCTTGGTGTTCAAAAGCAGGGGCCATTTTGACGTAGTCATGGAAAAACTTGCTCAAGGGCTTCGTCTGACCCCGCTGAATTGGGATCGGGGACTTGGTGCAAGGATCTCGAGGGTTTTCTTAAAAGGAATCCATCTTCCATCCTCTGCCAACTCCGGGGCGAATTTTTCCGCCTCCAGTCCCGGGAAGAGAACTTGGGTGGAGTGCATGTGAGGATTATGTTCCTCAATTCCGCGGTTGACGTGGTTTCCGGGCCAAAATCTGCCGGACTGGGGCGGGCCCGTACACCCCCGACTCGTGGAGACCTTTTTCGAAGCCGCTCCCCTCCAGAAACCCCGAGCCCGAGCTGGTAGCGATGTAGGCGCCAAGGCGGACGATCCAGTTTTTCCTTTTTTTCAAGTTCAAAATTGATCTCCCCGGACTTTGAGAAAAGCGCCATGTCGGCAGCAAAAAGCACCGGAGCCCCTCGCCGTTCAGCGCTTTTTGAATTTTCTCCATTTTGTATCATGGTGAATATTGGGAGTACTCTGGGGCTGGAGATTCGGAAAGGGCCCGGTGCAGAGTCGTCGGTGGGACAGGCGGGAAAATCCCCGAGCGGCTGTGAAGGTGACCACTGGGCAGCTCCGCGGGAGTCTTTCAGGCACGATCCGAAGGAGAGTAAACGAAGGTCCCTTTTCCTTGGGGTTTTCCCGCGCTCTCGAGGCGAGGTTTTTTCGAAAAGGCGGGGAAGCTTCGGGTTTAAACGAGCGGGTTCATGGGACGGGCTGACCCCGTAAGGAAGCAGGGGGGGGTTCACAGCTCAGAATAAACTTGAGGGCTCCAGCCTTTACGGGGAAGATGGGGCCCTGCTGAAAGGAACGCTAACCGTGCCCTGGGAAAGGGGCCCTTCCCGTCTACGTGTCTTCTTGGAAACGATGTTTTCGATGGCAAAGGAACGAGAAGGCCTTCTCGAGGCGGCGCGGGATGAACACTCCATCTCGCTCCCGCGCTGAGCACCCTTCGGGGAAACGTGCCTCAGGCAGAAGGAGGAGTATGAGATGCCAGCCCGGCACCGGGAACATTTAATCATTTCTTTGCTCCCCGTTCCCGATGAGGCCAGCGCCGGCGCCACCTGGAGAGGGGTCTCTCGGGTTTGGAAACTTGGGTCTCGTCCGCTTTCTTTTCACTCAAAATTTTTGTCATGAGGCTTTTCCACATCGAGGCTCCTTCTCCGTTCGCGGATTTTTTCTTCCAGCCCACCGAGACCCAGGTCGCGAAATCTTGACGAGGAGGGAATTAAAGTTGGCCATGTCTCCTTCGAATTTCCGTTTTGGTTTTTTGAGGGGGTTTTTTCACGCAGGTTTTGGCACTTTTAGGAGTGTAGCAAGCTTAAGTCCCCGTTTTCCGATGGTTTGTCAGGGCCTCTTTCCTTGCCTCCGCCAGAGAAACCCGTTCGGGGTTTGCGAGGGTTCTTGGGGGTTTGGGGAACTCCACGCCATGGACCATGGTGGAGAGGGGAGTTCCTTTATCCGCCACGTGAGCGGCCAAAAACCCGTTTCCCTTGATGCTGTCTATTTCTCCCATCGAGGAAAACCCCTCCACTCTCCAGCTTCCGCTAACCTCTTCCACGAACTCGATCACGGAGCGTCTTTTGGCTCTTGTTGGTGGAGGCCCCTGTCCCCCAACTTTTTAGACATGAAAGCTCCAGCAGCCCCTTTTGGTACATCACGCGGCCCGCCAGGCTCGAGGGCGGGGGGAAGCTGGATTTTCCACCCGAATTCGTTCCCTTTTGGACCCCCTCAATGATTCGTTTGGGGACTCCGGTCGTGCTTACCCGGGGCAGGATTCATTTTTCTTTCTCCTCACCGCAGAAGAAACTTCCTTCCGGGGAATAGGACGCTGGGCGGCGGGGGCTCGAGGCGGCGGGGGGGCAGCCTAGAATAGAGATGGATAAAAACTTTTTTATTTAGTCGGGAAAGTAGGGAAAAATCCAAAGGGAAAATACTTTCAGGAATCCTATGCATGAAAATAAATTTTAGAAATAAGTATTTTCCTCGAAAAATCAATTTAAAAATATTCAAAAATGTTTTTTAGCTTAAAAGCCCCCCGCGGCCGCGCCCACGCTTTCCCTCCCCGCACTGCGAGTTAGGTTTTATCATATCTGCGACGTTTTATCCGGAAATCAGGCCCCCACTTTCGCTCCCCATCCTTAATCACTAACCTTCAAACAATATTTTTCATTCGAAGTTTTTTCGAAATAAAAAAAAAAAAATTCTTCTTCCCTTAAGGTCCGGGGGGGGCGCCTCCGCCGCAAGGGCCCTTTTCTCATCTCCGTACTGCCTTTGCAATTTGTGGGGCGGGTTTTTGCAATGCACTGTCGGGGGCCCCACCAAAAGTTCCTTCGGACCCCTGGGGGCCCCTACAAAAATTCCCTTTTGAGCCCCTTGCCACATCTCCGACTCCCCCGGGGGTCCGGGTCGAAGGACCCCTCTCCGTTAGTTGCACCGCAAAAGACCACGATTTTATTTCGAACCTGGGAAGGAAAAAGTCGATAAATAAATGAATTTTTTTTATTTAGGGTTTATAGCAAATTCTAAAAAATAGCCAATTTAAAATTTTCATTTATTTTATATTTCATTACCGTATGTCATAAAAATACACCATGGGGGGGACAGTCGAGAAAGTTACCATTTTTCATTAACAGACGGGAGTGCCTTTTGAGAAAAGTAAGCCAGAAACATTTCATGAAATTTGATGTGAAAAAAAGGCCAAAATTTTTCCTTTTTTTTTTTCCACTTTTTTCCACTTACTCTAATTTCCTTTTAAATTCGTAATGCGAACAGATAAACCCGGGTACAAAATAACTTTTTTTGCACCTTAAAAAGGGTTTAATTTGAGTCCAAAACGAGGGCTCTACGACTCTGGTTCTCATTTTCAATTTGAAAGCCAAATTTTATTTCCAAATTGCCAATTGCAATTTCGCGAAAACTTACCGCTAACGAGTGACCCAAATACGATTTGGATTTAGCGTACAAAAACTTAGGATAAACCCCAAAATACTTCTTCAAATAATTGAAACGAATCGCCTAATGACCCCATATTCGGGGGGGCTTGCTAAACGAGGGGGGCAAAGCTTCGTCCTCTTTATCCGGAACACTGCACCCCCCCGTTGGTTTCGTTAACACCTCTCACTACCCCAGTAGGGGTTGACCCCTTTTTGGTGGTCCTTTTTCACCTTTTTTTTCCCGCAAATATGTTTTCCAAAAAATTAGCACCCCACTATTTTAACCCCTTCCTTCACCTAGAAGGCCCCCTCTCATTGGAAAAATTTTTCTACAGGTTTCCCGGGCCGCCCACTCTTTTTACCCCCACCAGGGTCCTTTGTTTACCCACTGGTTTTCTTTTTCCTGTAGCCCTTCACTCACTTTTCCAGCCTCTTGAGCGTGACTCGGGTACCTTTTGCGCAAAGGGCACTTTGTCCCCTTTTTTCCCTCCACATGTGGGAATTCCAGGGTTTAAGGGGGGTGCCTGGAGAGAAAGCGAAAATAGGCTGCACACCCCAATGTGTGAACCGCTTTGGTTTATGATGGTTGGCATGGGGGTGAAGGGACGGGGCCACTTGAGGGGTATCCTTGGCGGGGTGGGAAATAATTGATTTCAGGAGCGGTGAAACGCTCGGTGCCCGTTCCTTTGGGGTTTTTAAAGGCCCTGTCACCGATGCCTTTTTTCACCGGGGACAGCCACGGGCCATTCCGGAAAACACCTATCTTTGCCTCCGCGCGTCGCTATACACAGGATCTGTCCAGTCTACGTCCACCCGAGCAAATGGTGGGGAAATAGCGCGCCTCACAACACCACCGCGACCAAGCGTCTGTCATCATGTCCAAATGATTAAGCTCAGTGGCGTTGTGAGGATGTTGTCACTGTAATGCACCAAAAATAAACCAGGAACCACTTAGTACACGGGGACGTCCTGTATGACAAGTTGGTTAACGTGCCAAGTTGGTGAAAATCTGGTGTTAGCGACGGTTCAAATCCGCGCGGGGCAAGGAAAAAGGGAAATTAATTTATTCCGAATTATGAATTACCAGCCTAAGTCATGTGTCTGTTTGAAGGACACATTGACGGGATTTCAAAAGATTGCTGTGGCCCAGGGCAAGTAAAGTCTTCGGGCCCGGAGACGACCCATAGAAGCATTACTTGGCTCATCATACGGCCGCAGCAAGTCTTTGTCTTCAAATAGAGTACGGGCACCCCCTGACCAAGACACTTCTTCAGGAATCCCCCTCAGTATATTCAACCAGCAGAAAGAAGTAAAAGAGAAATGAGAAGTAAGAAGAAAGAAATAACAAGCAAGAAGACCCCTCCCCCCCCCCCCCCCCCCATGACATCACTTACATGAACTGTATAGGGAAAATGTGTGCAATATAGTTTTAAAAACTTTAATTGTTTAAGAAATATAGCAAATAGAAATACAATTTTATAAATATTGTTCTCACATGTTTGTCTTCAACTCGCTGTAATTCGTCGAGTATTGCTCCTATATAATTTTTGATCATAGTATTCGAAATCAGAAAAAATTTCTTGTTTGATGATATAAGATATTTGGTCAATAACAAAAATATTCTAACTGGTAAAAAATTGTCGATTAGCTTGAAACCGTGTCGAGGTAGCCTTGCAGCATGCATAGCCAGAGCTAGTGATCGGTTGACATGGGTAGCCCTCAAGTCTTTGATGTTTTAATAGCCAAACAATATATTACACAAAGTCCTCGATGCAGTTAAAAAGTGTATAAAATTACCCTCTTTATGAATGCGAAATTTGGCTTTATTTGGGAGGTTTTAGTTTAAAAACGCTTCGGGGTTAGGTGTAGATTGTGTAGGTAAGTGAGCCAAAAGGTGGGGTTGAGGTCAGCTATTTTTCATATCTACTATACACTCTCCTTCCCTATAAAAAATATTTTATGTCTCCGAAAAGTAGTGATTTGCAATGAAGCTCATAGAGATAATGGTTCTAAGAATCCATTAAGGTAAACATAAAATGATGCTCCCAATTGAGTAGAGAATTCTGGTCCTAGGTAAAAAGACCCTGCCGATACTGTTCATGAATATAGGACCAAGCAAGTAACAGCGGGAACAACCACCACCGCCTCGGGCGTTTGAACGCCAAGGTACGAATCCTCAAAAACGAGTGCTTCAAAAATTTCATGAGACAACCAAACCGTAAATACTCTGAATGTTACTGCGGTGCATGTTTTTTAGTTGCAGCAGATGCAGCAAATGCAGCAAGCACAGCAACAAATAGTCCTGATGCTAATAAATATTCCTTATTAGACCTTATTAGTTGCTCTCTTTGCAACCCAGATTGAATCCGAGATGTGATTTAAATGTATGGTTAGTTTTTGAGAGTGCATAGGGCAGTAACGACCCCCAAGGACCAAAAACCCTTTTAAAAACAAACGATTCGGTTTGTAGTAAATCTAGGTCGTTTGGTACTTCAAAAGGTTTAATTGAGTACGAGATCAAAGGTTCCTCTTTTCCCATGTATTTTGATGTGTAAGAATGATGGTACTACAAAAATCGTCGAAAAATGCATAATTTGGAGATTATCCAGGCTAGGTAGGCTTCTCAAACAGGACGTCCAGGTTAGGTAGTGAACTAGCGAGGGGGTCTGGGGGGTTATGTCAGGTTACGTAAAACCCAATGCCCATGTATTGTATTAAAAACTTCCGTTTTACCGTTGTAGTTTGGATTTCACAGATATTGTCCAGGAATACGGAAGTAATCCCCGTAAACTTTATCTTGAGCGCGGATGAAACCAGTCTCTGGCCTGCTGCCCCACCACTGCTGCCGCAGCCTCTGTCACTGCTTCACGACTCTTTCCGGTGTTCTGAGTGTGGATAGAGGAAACTCCGGAACCTCGTCCGGCTGACCCAGGATTTCTCTGATATGATCCCCGGACAGTGAACAGGTGACTGCCGCTCGTGCACCTGGACAGCCTGCAAGATGATTCAGTGTCTGCAAGATGGTGGCTGGACAAGTTCCAGCTTGGGTTGTGATGCGGCGGTCATACACTGGTGTCCCCATATTCCGCCCAGCCCTCAGCTTCAAAATCTGGGTCACGGTGCGAACTGCGGTCATCTCACTCTGAATCGCCATCAGCGGAGGAGAAACAAGTCTGAAGCTCTGTGCGAACCATGCTCCTGTCCACACGTAGAACGGCACAGCTGTTTGGGACCGTATTGTGCTGCGAACTAATCACCTGAGTGCAGTGAGGATGGGTTCGGGCCGCTCCTCTAGGCTGTGGTGAACCTGAATGTAGTAGTAGAGTTTGAAGTACACATGCAGGCAGTACTTGACTTAGGATTTCCAGGGTGTTCAGTTCTTGCCAGTCAGTCCATGCTTTCTGGTCCCACATGTACACGGAGCGATTGGGCTGTGGTGAGCAATCTGGAGAGGGACACCCTTGCCACACTGATCTCCTGTGCAGCTCGGACGGGCGAGAACGCCCGTTCACACAGCCTGGACCAGCTGGTAGGAAGACTGCTGGTCAGTGGACTGTTGACCAGGAATACTCCGGTATCTCCGTGAGAATCTCACCGACTGGCACTCCTCTGAACTCTGCGTTGTACTGCATCTCATTCACGATGGACAAGCAGAGCTGCACACTGGACCCAGTGAAGCCAGGTCAGATGAGGTAGGCCCCGCCCGTGATGCTGGTGATAAGGTGGCGCGAGGGCAACTGTTGTGTGCAACACGCAGATACTTCCAGAAGAGCTTGCGTCCCAAGCATCTTCTCCAAATGGGCGGAGTATCAACCTTCCACCCCGTGTTGGCCCTAGTTGGAATCACCTTGCAGTACGATCAGTGAGTCGGTGGGAGTCGTTATGTCACCAGCAAGATCATAGAGAGCCATAGCCACCTTGAACGCAGGCTTCTCAGTGGCACCGGGTCCTTGGTACAAAGTGCAAAAGGTAACTGCAGATGGCTTCCTCTGTCAGGACACATAATACTCCCTGATCAACATTGGGTGCAGGTTCCATAGCTGTCGGGCACCATCGCCCCCCCCTGGTTTTGTCTTCCTCCCATCGTAACCCAATCCAACATTTGGTACCCTGGGGGCTTCCCTGGTCAAGGTCCTGGCCGATTGCCATTCGCCATCCTGCCTGGCCCTCCTCAGCTTGTTAAGGATTCGCAGACCAGTACGGACATGTCGGAGAGAGCGGGCCGTCAGCGATATGGAGCCTGGAGGAATCCAGAAGCCAAGGCAGCAGCAGCGTGGACGGAACGTCGACCGGAATGCTTGGATGCGGAGATGTACTTCGATCGTACGTGTTTGACCGACGTACGCTGTTTTTGTGACTTTTTGGAGTTGGTGATAGGACCTTAGACCTTAAACAGTATCCAGCCCTTGAAACCACCTTGTTGGGTAAATAATAACGTGGAACATTCCAGTTTCAGGAAAAAGGGGTTTTTTACCAAAAAAAAGGAGCGGATTTTGATGAGAAGTGAGCTTTTCGGCGTCTGGCGGACTTAATGTAGGTCTTCCGGCATATCGGGGCATACCTTCCGATAGAGTTTGTAGCGCTCTAAAACTTTGTATCAGTGAAAATTTATCGAATCTCGAATTAAGTGGCTTTTCTGTGAGTTTAAAAGATGGTGTATGCTAAGCTTGTTTGGAATATAAATATAAAAGTCCATTTCTGCACTAGCAAGAAGTGCTCTAACCAAAAAAGTGAAGGGGACAAACCACCCTTGAATTCAGTTTTACTAAGAAAAACAGCTGCAAAATTCCGAATAATCATATTTTCACTTTTAATTGGATCTACGGCGTACCCTAAGTCCATAGCCCTCCGCAGAGCTAGCCAAAAAGTCGCCCGGAGGGCGGCTTTGCGGCTAGTATAAAATATAAGCGAAAGTGTGTGTGTGTGTCTGTGTGTCTGTTGTGTGTCGAGATAGGTGTCGCCTCAGTTGCCCCCAATCATCATATGGCACAGTTTGGAAACCAGGTCGGACGAGGGAACCATTTTAAGGCCACTTATGGCATGCTCCAATCACTTTTATTTATTTTTTATTTGTAGTAGCCTATTAGTGAGAATTGTGAAAAAATAAGTGGGTTGCGAGAATTGAGGAAACCTTGATTTAGGGTGATGGGTAAGGGGTGAGTGAATATGTGGGGTGATGGGTAATGGGTGTGGGGTGATGGGTGAGTGAATGGGTGGGGGGGATGGGTTGGGGGTGATGGGTGCATGGTGTGGGTAATAGGTGGGGGGGATGGGAATGTGTTGATGTGAATGGGTGTGTGGTGATGGGAAAGGCTGAAAGGGAATGGGTGGGGGGGATGGGTAATGGGTGAGTGAATGGGTGTGTGGTGATGGGTAAGGCGTTAATACATACATTTCTACATACATTATTTCAGGAAAGTTAAAAGGTGCTATCTGGAGAGTCTGTGTTTGGTGGGCCCTTCGGCCCACCAAACACAGACTCTCCAGATAGCCCCTTTTAACTTTCCTGAAATAATGTATGTAATAGCCCTCCGCAGGAGCTAGCCAAAAAGTTCGCCCGGAGGGCGGCTTTGCGGCTAGTATACATATATATATATATATATATATATATATTATTAGTTACTATTTTTTTTTTTTTTTTTTTTTTTTTTTTTTTTTTTACAGTTGTGACTTATAGCGCTGTAGGCAAGTGGGACCAGGGCTCGGATGGTAGGGACTCTGGAGTTCACTTGAGGGTTGTGTGTGATGAGTTGGTCCTCGGCAGTGGTGGATAGGCAGGTTTTATAGTGAACGCTGTAGAGGCGCATACCGCCCCCCTGGTCCCTCCGATGCACTGCAAATCGAAGGTAGATGATGTGCAGGGCATGTGGGTGTTCTTAGGCACTCGACGGATGCAGAAAGGTTTTGGTTTTCTTCGGGGACGAACTCCGGTCACCGAGAACGCCAGGTCGGAGACGCTAAACACTCGCTACCACCTCCCCATATAATATATAATATATTATATATATATATATATATATATATATATATATATATATATAATATATTGTATATATTGTATAATATATATAATATATATAAATATATAGATATAACATAATATTATATAATAGTTATATAATATTATTATCATATATATATAATCTATATATAATATATTTATATATATATATATATATATATATATATATATAGATATATATATATATATATATATATATATATATATATTATATATATATATATATAATATATATAGTATACATACATATACTATATACGATATAAGATAATATATAATATATATCTATTATTATATATATATATATATAATATTAATATATACTAATATTATATATATATTATATATATATATATATATATATATATAGATATATATATATATTATATATATAACACTATATATATATTATATATACATAGGATTACTATACTCTTGAGTGCAGAAATGAGGACAAAAGACCCGATCATCCATCGCGTAGTAGGCCAGAAGAAAGACCCCGCTGTTAACAAATCCCTACATCTAATCTAATACATTTTCTTTAACAAATAAGAATATTTACGGTACAACGATGGTATGAGTATTCAAACCTCGCCCTAATGTTGTAAGGCCATGGAGTAACGTGCTCTTGCCCAGGCTCTATCTACACGCTCCTACACTCTAACATAGTTTACAGTGCTGTGTTGTGGGAGGCCAGACAAATTTTCCTCCCAGAAAATATCAGGAGGGAGGAGGAGCAATCAAGTACAGAAGTGTCTTTTTCATACAGGCAGGTACCACCTCAGCCTCCAACTTACCTAACCCTTGTCCTCAGCTACAAGAAATGCAAGGCTACGTGAAGGAGAAACGTCCTTATTTATTGTTTTTTTTATTCGGATAGGGTAGGTTAGACACTGTGGATATTTCACTCTTCATATTTACTCAAAACTAGGCACTCGTGGAGAATGTGGTTGAGACAGTGGTCGGCGGAGAAGCCATTGTACGCCTGGCAGCTACGCATCCCCCCTCTGTCTTAGGGGGGACGCGTAGCTGCCAGGCGTACAATGGTGTGAGAACGGGGCTTTAAGCACCTGCCTGCTGCCCTGCATCTCAAGAGAGCACCCCTGAGCAGGTGTAGAGCGGTGTTCTTCAAACTTTTTCATAGCGACCCAGTTTGATTTTATGCAATACATTCACGACCCTATTATACGTCTGTAGCTGCTTACTCTTTCCGATGTAATTTTTGTTTACAATTACATACATAGATATGCATATAAATCTGCATACATATATACCATACATACATGCATTTATGTATTCAAAATAATTGCATATGTTTAAGTGTGCCCATGTAAATTTTATCTATAAAAGTATTTAAAAAAAATATGTAGAAGTGCTCTGTAAATTGTAACTACGTAAGTAGAGAAAAATAGTAGTAATTGATTGACAAGTGAAAATTATGCCTAAAACTGGTCACTTAATGTTTTTTTCTTTCTTTTACATTACATTTCTTTGGATTTACAAGCTCAGGACATGGAGCAGCTGGAGACGGAGTTATGGGTCACTGATAAGTTTGCCGACTTCAACGATCTCTGCAACAAGGTCAACGATCCAAGCTTCCTTAATAAAGAATTCATGTGATAACTTTTTGCCTGAATAATGTTTGTCTTAAAATCGTGTAAAACACATTCTATCTTGTATCTAATTAGAGAAAAATTCAAATCACTCACATGATTAAATATTGTAATTTTGTGAGTGTTTCTTGTTTTTTTTAAGTAAAAATATAACATCCATTTTCCAATTTTTATATTTAATAATGATTTGAAGCATTTTCTTTAAAAAATATTACTAGTGCTTATTTTCTTATTTTCTTGTTTGAAAACTGGCTAAGGCAGCCGTGGGCCCATTTTGGCCCCTTCCCCCTGGTCAGGTCCCTGGCCGATGCATGGCACCCTGCCTGGCCCTCCTCAGCTTGTTAGGATCGCAGACCAGGTACGACATGTCTGGAGAGAGGTGGCCGTCAGCGATAAGGTCCTGGAGGAATCCAGAAGCCAAGGCAGCAGCAGCAGTGGGCGGAACGTCGAACCGGATGCTTGGATGCGGAGCTGTACTTCGATCGTACGTGTTTGACCGACTTACGCTGTTTTTTTGTGACTTTTGGAGTTTGGTGATAGGAACTTTGACCTTAAAAAGTATCCAGTCCTGAAACCACCTACGTTGGGTAAATAATAACGTGGAAAATCCAGTTGCCAGGAAAAAGGTTTTTACCCAAAAAAAGGGAGCGATTTTGTATGAGAAGTGAGCTTTCCGGCGTCTGGCGGACTTAATGTAGGTCTTACGGCAATATCGAGGGCATACTTCCGATAAAATTTTTAGCGCTCTACAACTTTGTCTACAGTGAAATTTATCGAATCTCGAACTTAAGTGGCTTTTCTGTGAGTTTAAAGATGGTGTATGCTAAGCTATGTTTTGAATATAAATATAAAAGTCCATTTCTGCATAGCAAGAAGTGCTCTAACCAAAAAGTTGAAGGGGACAAACCACCCTTTAAATTCAGTTTTACATAAGAAAACACCCTGCAAAATTCGAAATAATCTATATTTCACTTCTCATTGGATCTACGGCGTACCCTAAGTCCAATAGCCCTCCGCAGGAGCTAGCCAAAAAGTCCGCCCGGAGGGCGGCTTTGCGGCTAGTATAATAATATAAGCGAAAGTGTGTGTGTGTGTCTGTGTGTCTGTGTGTGTGTCCGCGATAGGTGTCGCCCTCAGTGCCCCAATCCCATCATATGGCACAGTTTTGGAACCAGGTCGACGAGGGGAACATTTTAAGGCCACTTATGGCATGCTCCAATCACTTTTATTTATTTTTTATTTGTAGTAGCCTATTAGCGAGAATTGTGAAAAAATAAGTGGGTTGCGAGAATTGAGGAAACCTTGATGTAGAGTGATGGGTAATGGGTGAGTGAATGGGTGGGGTGATGGGTAATGGGTGTGGGGTGATGGTTGAGTGAATGGGTGGGGGGTGATGGGTTGGGGGTGATGGGTGATGGGTGAGGGAATAGGTGGGGGGTGATGGGTAATGGGTGAGTGAATGGGTGGGGGGTGAGGGGTAATGGGTGAGTGAATGGGTGGGGGGTGATGGGAAATGGGTGAGTGAATGGGTGGGGGGTGATGGGTAATGGGCGAGTGAATGGGTGTGTGGTGATGGGTAAGGCGTTAATACATACATTTCTACATCCATTATTTCAGAAAGTTAAAAGGGGCTATCTGGAGAGTCTGTGTTTGGTGGGCCGAAGGCCCACCAAACACAGGTGGTGGGCCGAAGTCCCACCAATAGCCCTCCGCAGGAGCTAGCCAAAAAGTTCGCCCGAAGGGCGGCTTTGCGGCTAGTATACGTATATATATACGTATATGTATATATATATATAAAATATATATATTTTATATATATAATATATATATATAGATATATATATATATATATATATATTTTTTTTTTTTTTTTTTTTTTTTTTTTTTTTTTTTTTTATATAACATTTGTGCCTAAAAGCGCCTGTAGGCAGTGGTGACCCAGGGCTCGGATGTAGGCTCTGGAGGTTCCTTGAGGGTTGTGATGGTTGGGTCCTCGCCCGTGGTGGCGCAGGCAGGATTTTTATAGTGACGCCTGTAGAGGCTCATGCCCCCCCCCTTTTGTCCTCCGATGCACTCGCAATCGAAGGTAGAGTTGATGGGCAGGGCATGGGGGTGTTCTTAGGCCACTCGACGGTGCAGAAAGGTTTTGGTTTTCTTCGGGGATCGAACTTGGGTCACCGAGAACGCCAGTCGGAGACGCTAACCACTCCGCTACCACCTCCCCATATATATATATATATATATAATTATATATTTTATTATAATATATATATATATAATTTTATATATAATATATATATATATATATATTATAAATATATTATATATCTTCTATATTAATAAAAAGCGAAAATGTGGGCTGTCTGTGTGTGTGTGTGTGTGGTATAGGTTCCACCCCCCGTGGCGCAAACACCTCATATGGCACATTTTTGGAATAGGTTTACCAGGGGAAGTCATACGCCCACTTATGAGATGATCGATCACTTTTTTTTTTTTTTTTTTTAGCAGCCTATTAGCGAGAATAAGAACATAAGAACATAAGAAAATTTAAGGGAAACTACAAGAGGCCGCGAGGCCTACACGTGGTAGTTTCCTGTCACCTAACACTACCTACATCCACCTTTCATCCCATCCATGAACTTATCCAGCCCCCCCTTTAAAGCTCCCTAATGGGCTCCGCACTAACTACCGTTACTGAGACCATTCCACTCATTTACCACCCTATTTGTGAACCAGTTTTTCCCTATTTCCTTTCTAAATCTACGCTTTTCCAGCTTGAATCCGTTACTTCTTGTTCTACCCTGGTTAAAAACCGGGCCTTTACAACCCCAGAGGCAACGGCCGTCCAACGAGCGGTATTCACCTTCTTCCCGAAAAAATAAAATTATTTCCTACCCTCTGAAAAAAGGATTTTACCCCCTCAAGTGGCCCCCTGGTCCCTCATTCATGCCAAGCCATCATGAACCAAGCGGGTTCACAAACATTACGGGTGTGCAGCACTTACTTCGCCATTCTTCTCCAGGGCACGCCACCCTTCAACCTAGGAAACTCACATGTGGATGGAGGAGGAGAAAAGGACCTAGTGGACCATTGCGCATGAGAGGTATACGATATTACACACCTCAAGAGGTCGGAAGTATAGTGAAGTGGCTACATAGGGAAAAAAGAAAAACCAGTCGGTTAAACGAAGGATCATGGTCGTGGGTGTTTAAAAACAGAAGTGGTGACTGGTCCCCTGGAGGAAACCTGTTAGAAAATAATTCCCAAATGAGACGGGCCCCCATTTCTAGGTGCAAGGAAGTGTTAAAATAGTGGTGCGGGGTGGCTAATTCGTTTGGGAAAAACAATTATATCCGCAGGGAAAATAGGTGCAAAGGGAGGGACCACCGAAAACAAGGGGTCAAAGCCCCTTACTGTGGTACTGTGGAGGACGGGTGGTTAACGAAAACCCACGGGCGGGGTGCAATGCAGTGTTCCGGAATTATGAAGGAGACGAAGCTTTGCTTCCTCCTCGCTTAAGCAAGCCTCCCACGCAAGATTGGTCGCAGAGTGCTAAAAGAGAAAAGACGCTAGATGTTGACGCGTGTGTATGTAAACCCAGGTTCATATCATGTGTTTTTGGGTTAATGGATTCTTGTATTATTTGTACTCATTTTTTGTGGGGGGTTAGTTATAGAGGACATCAAAGAATCAATTATTAGGGCAGAGGTGAAGGGTGTTGTTCGGTGGTTGGTGTTAAACAGGCAACTACTTAATATAGGCCTCGCGGCGCTATGTAGTTCCTTATTGTCTTTTTTATGTTCTTATGTTCGGCAAGTGTTTATAAGGTTCCTAGACCGAACCCCTTATCGATGGGACCCTAGTTTGAGCCCTATGGAGGTCACACGAGAGAGTTGTTAAGTGTTTAGTTATGTGGTAGGAAATGCTTCCTAGTGTGTCGGGGGTGCCACATTTACCGAATAGGAAACCGTTGGCATGGTTGATCAACACAAAATCCCGTTACCGGCGCGCGCATGAGGGAGTAGAAGATTAATCAAGACGTTGCGACAAGCACTGACCAGTTTTACATATGAATTCATGCTGCGGAGACGAATGCGGTGTGTGTTGGGGAGGGTTGGAAAGAAGAAGAATGTCTGAGCTTATATTTTGGTATATGTATTAGAAGAAAGGTCAGGGATGTCTGGAAGGTTCTTCTTTGTGATCGAGTGGTTGCAGGGACTCTCGTATGGTCATGGCGGGTCATCTACTACCTCGAGCTATAGTGAACGTTGAGATGTGAGGCTTACATGTTAAGAATTACAGGTGTACTGATCGATCTCGAAAAGTAAATAGTAATGTGAAAGTAGGGTTTCAAAAGGTAAAATGGTGGGGGTAGACCGCAGGAAAATTGCTTGTTCTAACACGATGCATGTGGTCACTAGACCGTTTTAAACGGTTTAAAGAGGAACAACTAGGAAATCTTAAATGTGGTCTTGATGAATTTCAAAAGAAAAATTTTATATATATGAAAAAGATTTACCCCGAGGGAAATCTCGTGCAGTTGCCCGGAAAAAAAAAAAAAAAAAAAAAAAAGAGGCCTTACGTCTCCCATTGAGTTTGAGGTCGTTTTCGAATCTCAAATATTATTCCTCCCTAAAGTAACGGAGATATAGCCTATATTATTCAGTCACATTAGGGAAGGTTGGAAGGTATATAGCTAGTCATTTACTAGGACTATGGTTGTCATTGTTTGTTCGGGGAAAAAAATATTTCAAATGATTCTCTCTAATTCCTAAAAGTAAAAAAGTTCTCCTAAATTAATTATTCACATGCGCATAATAAAGTTGTCGCTTGGTGCCAAGTCGGAAAGATTTATTCTTATCCCTACCCAAGATTAATAATTATGACTGACATTACATTAATGGGGGGACACCCCACAAGGCAAAACATTTTTTCGCACGCTAAATACAAAATAATCCGAGATACTCCGTTGCTATATAAAATAGCGGTTTGAAAATTTAGTATGACAAAAAACTTGGGCAACACCACCAGGCTTCCTTCTGGAGATTAACCATAAACCCCCCCCCCTTACCGTCCCCACTCCTCTGTTGGCCGTCCTCAGGCTATCCCCCAAAACTCCCCCAGGGGTCTCCCCCCCATTTCCAGGTAAATATAAGGTTAAGAACTTACGTAGCTTTATTTTCCATGGTTTGTAACAAAAATTCCGAACTAAAGAAATGATATCAATTAGGAAAGCTAATCAAAAAATCCTCTATATTGCTATGTTTCATAAATAAAAAGTTTTCGCCGCCAAAATATTAAATCGGCAAACAACAAATAGAGTTTAAGTGATCATTGGAGGTTTCATGCACATATTTCCTGAACTCTATCATTTAATGACATTGGTCTGTAGTGTATTTACTGTTTTTACAACTGACGAATACTATTTAGTTATATCATATATCCTGATAAAACTATAGGAAGGGAGAGGCGGAATGTGAGTGACGTTAGTGGATGTTCGAATAATCGTCAGGAATCGCAAAAATCTGGCCTCCAATGGTCTTCATGGGGCCGAGTAGGTGGCGCGGGAGGGGGCACAACGAGTTAGCAAGTCAGTTTATAGATGTCCTTTTGTCTTTCTTTTGCTTGAGACCAACCATCCATGGAATAGGGGGTTTTGGTTTTTTTCTTGGACTCTTAACATTGCATTAGGAATCAAGTCGAGGGGGGGGGACTCTTAGCCTAACTCCCTGTTTACGCTGGAAACTTACAAGGAATACGGCTGGGTAAAATAGGAAACTGAAGGTTGGTGTTTACCACTGGTTTTTATTTAAACAAAACTGGTGGGCGCCGTTTGTCGTCGTTGCCGTTTGCCATGAGGCACTTCCTGCGGGTTATAAAAACGCCACCGCATCTCCCCTCCGGTCGATCGAAAACCACCGGTCAGGGAGTTAGTGCGCGGGATTAAGGGAGGGCATAGGGGTCGGATCCGAGGAAGGTGCGGCGGCACGGCGCACCAACCTACCAATGCCGTCAGGGCAACGGCCCGCCACCAGCAGGAGGAGACGTATAAGGTCCTTGCTAGGGAACCTAGAGATTACCCAAAGGGAGAAAATTGGAAAGGCCTGGATCTCGTATCAAGGAATGGAATTTGCTACAAGGAAGGGAAGGAGTTCTCCTCACAACGTTTGCGTCGTAGACATAAAGAACTTTCAAGCTAGCTTCTTCATGATGGAACACAAGCTATGTATCTGCTTTGATGGGTTGACCCACTAATGTGGAACAACTTTTGTGAGTCTTCACACCTTATGATAAGAGTGAAGTGGCCCGGCTCGGCTGCTGTGTTCATAGATTCAGGAAATAAAAAAAAAAAAAAAACACGCTAAAGCCCCGTCGTTTAGTTCTGTTCTTCTGCATAAAGGAAATAAGCTTCCGAGGCGGGTTCTAATTGAGGCATGGCCAGGAAATGAGTTGGTGAAACCATATATGAAACTATGAAGACTTTGTTATCTCTGTTAAATTTGTGAAAAGAACATTCAGTGGAATCTGTGTGGGGCCTGAAGGTAAATCTCCTTGTTCTAGGGACTCCAGTTAGGTTACACTAAGCACATGGTGGTTTTCTTTGTTTGTGGGCACTTCTAGAGCGGACAGCAAAACATTACAAAACTCCAAAAGGATGGCCAGCACCCCGAAAGGGGACTCACCGGCATGTTCAAACTGTATGTACAAAAATCTTTGTGGACACCAGTTGAAAAAGGTTTTTTGTTAAGTTTGTATAAATTACCCTTCATTGCATCTGGAAAATTGGGTTAATGAAACATTTTTGGGAAGGCCAACACATGGATCAAAATGGTGCTGGCTTTCAGTATTTGGTTAGCAAAGTTTTGAACGCAACTGTATCCTGAAGCCAAAGTAAAGGCAGCCGTGTTTCAATGGCCATCAAATCGTCAACTACTCAATGATGATGACTTTGGTAAAAGAGCCTAACTCCTACACTGCCCCTGGAAAACGAGGGAAAAAAAAAAAAAAAAGCGCTTGGGAAAAGAGCCTTTTTGGCTGTCCTCGTTTATAAAGAAACTACCTAGGTAATGTTCGAGCATCGAATTTCATGAGGAAACTTGTAAATGACCATGTTGAGGAGGTTACCATGCGCTCTTGGGCTCGGATGTCACTCAAACTTCCACCTTTTTCCATTCACATCTGAGTTTCTTCCCAACGAATCTTAGGCGCGGTCAGTGATGAGGCGGTGGGTGAACGTTTCACCAGACATTTGCCACCATGGAAACCCGATACCAAGGAAGATTCAGTCCCAAAATGATAGGGGGAATATTGCTGGACCGCTACAGCGTGGGGAAAGTAGAGCTTGCTCATAACAACAAGGAAAGAGAAAACTACAGAAAAACACTTCTGATGTACATGGAGCAGGAGTGAGAGTACGTTTGTTGGGTGTCTAGGTATAGTTTGATCATATGTATATTACAATACCAATTTGAGATCTTGGGATACTGTTCTTCTGAAGAACAGTCTAAATCTGACGTTCTTCGAAAATAGGCAATCTTTCTCTCAAAAAAAAATCTCGGACGAAAGTTGTCGTTGCAAACAATATCTATATATATATATATATTATATATCATATATATATATATATATATAATATATATAATCATAATATAATACGATATATGATATATAATAATAATATATAATATATATATGTATATTATATATAATATATCTATATATATATATTAGAAAGTCAAAAATTTACTAGGATTGGCAATATTTTCGGAAATTATTTCCAAGGGATGTGGGACATTTTCGGATATATTTGGAACATTAAATTTAAGTATATTTTTTGCCAATAGGTACATTAGGTCATAATAAAGACGCAGGGCACCACCGAAGTTTAAGTTAGAGTAAATATATAAAAATTCGTAGGGGGATTGTTGATTAATTAATATAATTGTATATACGTATATAATCATAATAGCTATTTAAAATTTTTTAAAAATGCCGATATTCAAAAAAAAACCTATATGTGCTATCACGTGCTAGAGAAAAAAAGCAATGCCATTTTTGAAATCAGCAGCCGGGGGGGAAAAGGCTTTCCAACTCCACACAAAGGAACTCAGAAACCATTCTTGGTTCGACCAGTGTTTTAGCTGTGGGCAGCGATATGGCCCCCCATCGCCCCCACACCACTTTTCAAACTCGCTTGTGTGGGTGAAGCACGCCACCGATTGTCGGTTCACATGTTGTCCCTACACCCTTTTGCCCACCTTGACTAGGCCCACAAATACTTATGAGCGTCCCTAATGTTATTAAATGATCACAATAACTGACGGACATGGTGATAACAATGCAAGGCACTAAAAATATGCGGAAAGGGGGAAGCCCGTTATATTTTGTATTTCGTTTATAATGAACGCTAAAGATACTGCCCAAACTAAAGATACTGCTGTAATTATAGTGGAAATGATGACGATAATAAATAATAATAATATCAATTCATATCTAAAAAAAAATCTGCTTTTTCCTCTCTCTCTCTCCCTCTCCCCCCCCTCCCTCCCCCTCCCTCGCTCCGTCAATAGGGGGAAAGAGAAACAAAAAAGAAAAAAACGGAAAAAAAAAAAAAAAAAAAAAAAAAAAAAAAAGAAAAAAGCGGAAAAAAAAGAGGTAAAGGTAAGCTAAAAAAATTAAAAAAAAATCGCTGTCGTGGGAAAAGAGAAGAACAAAAAAAAAAAAAGATCTGAATTATATGATCTTATTCTTTCCTACGCTAAAAATAGCAAACTCGTGTTTCGAAGTCGCAGTACACGGGCCCGACTGGAGTTGGCGCCAGGGCCTGCTTGGACCATTAGGGCGACCCAAAAAATAGTCCCAGCACGGCCGGGCCCCGACCCTTTCTGCTCCTCTTTTCCGTTAAATTATTTGAGACGCAGACCCGGCCCCCGCCCGCCCGAGTGTGTAACCCCGAGTGTATATTAGAGCAAAAATTGCCACCACACCGTCGGGACCACCCCCGACCCGGGCACCCCGTCCGCCGCCCCCCCCCCCCCCCCCGGAGCGCGCCGCCGCGCTCACGACGCCCCAAACGACCCGACAGCGTACCCCTCCCCGGTCTGGGCCTGTCGCTGTGGGGATTCTGATTGCCTCTGATTCTGGGTTCTCTGATTGCTGTTCCTGTCCTTGATCTGTCGTGGCCTTCCTTGCCTGCTGCTTGATTTTGGGGGGGGGTGATTGCCCCCGCCCCCTGCCTGGTCCGGACTACCATTTTGACCCGACCGCCCTCCGGGCCCGCCCCCGCCCCCCGACACAGCATATTGATTCAGCAAGTCCGGATGACTAGTCGCTGTCGAGAAGTTCGTTGTGAGTCGTTGAATGACTTGTGTGAAACGTGGGGTCCTTTTAGGATGTAGTTCCTTTAATCAATGCCCTCATAATGCATTTTTTAAATAAAGGTATCGTCCCAGTCCCAGACAGGGGTTTGTTCTGCTGCATTGACATGCATTAGCATATACTCGGGGTTACGTATATAAAAATACAAGAAGTCTGAAAACAACAACTTAAAACCTTAGGACGACCTATTGAGAAATTTGAAAAAAGTTGAATCGTTGTCGAGTGGTAAGCGGTACGTCTACTCGTGAGTTTGTGCTGGACTCTATCCGATCTCTCGTCAGTCTCGTTCCCCTTCTTTCTCTCTCAGCTGAGTTGACTCTCCTCTACCCTCTCTCTATGTCTCCTCTCTATCTCTCTCTCTCCTCTATCTACTCTCGCTTTTCTCTCATCGCTCTCTCTCTCTTCATGTATTTTGTGTTTACCGTATTCTTCAGATATTAATTTTTTACTCTTTAATTTATATATTCATTTGCCTTTTTAACATTAAATAAAAAACTGTATTACCTTTTTTTCCCCACTAGACTGGGCCACACGACCCAGCGGCCCAACGGGATAATCGTCCCCGTTTGTCCCTATGGCCAGTCCGCCACCCTGTGTAGGGGTGAGGCACGGCGGGACAGGCAAAGTTTACTTACTGCTCGTTATGATTGCCCGAGTGGTGAGAAGGTTCAGCTGGGTGCGAGAGGAGCTGCGTTTGGTTTGCAGGGGAGGGCTCCTGTCTTCTTTTATACTATGCTTAATGCGCAGGTTCCCCGACCATAAGATCATGCAGTCGTATATTTTGGTAATCGTCGTCCAAAAGCCTGGAAATTTAGTATCATGACGCGATAAGATGAGAGATATGGGGGATAGATGTTAGATAGATGGATAGATACGATAGATAGAGAGAGATGAATGGAGGGGGGGAGGGAGGAGAGCGAGAGAGAGGAGAGAGAGAGGACGAGAGAGGGAAGGAGAGATACGAGAGAGAGAGAGACGAGAGAGAGAGATGAGAGAGGAGGAGTGAAGGAGAGAGACGAGGATGAGAGTGAGAGAGAGAGAGAGAGAGAGAGAGAGAGAGAGCGAGAAGAGAGTGGGGAGAGAGAGAGCGAGAGGAGAGAGGAGAGAGAAAGATGGAGAGAGAGAGAGAGAGAGAGAGGAGGCGCGGGAGGAGGAGAGAGGAGCGAGAGGGGGAGGAGGCAGGACGGAGAGAGAGGAACGAGGGGGCAAGAGAGAGAGAGAGGAGAGGGAGAGAGTAGAGAGGGAGGACGAGGAGGGCGGAGGAGAGAGAGAGAGAGAGGAGAGAGGAGAGAGGGAGAGAGCTAGAGAGAGGGAAAGAGAAGAGAGGAGAGAGGAGAGAGGAAGAGAGAGAGAGGAGAGGAGAGGAGATGGGAGAGAGAGAGAGAGGAGAGGGAGGAGCGAGGAGGACCGAGAGAGGCGAGAGAGGAGACGAATAGCATAGATAGATAGATAGGATAGATAGATAGATAGATAGAATAGAGCATAGATAGATAGATAGGATAGAGAGATATATATAGATAGATAGATAGATAGATAGGATAGATAGATAGATATTAAATGATAAGTATTTATCCATAAAATAAAATATTGCTTTAATAAATAGTTGAATTAACTATAGCTTATCTTATTTGATAGTTTTGTAACAAAATGTATAAAATCTGATCTATATATTTGCCGAATTTTTTTTTTTGTGTTATGTATAAAGTTGTTTTTCTAACTTTTGCATAGATCAGAAATAATATATTCATAGGGTGATCCGATAATCTTTTATTTCTCAGTTATTTTTGATTCCTGCATTTACCCAAATTCAGCATTTTTTACATTCCCGAATAGTGTCTGGAAGACATGTCTTCATTTTTTTTCTTACATATTTTATACGGATTATTACTAAATAATGTATTCATTCATTTTCCTCAGGAAAGTGCCGTTGCAGGAGGAGAGGAAGTGGAAGAGGAGTGACGATACGAGTAATTCTCCTGAGCACCAAAGCCGTTGCAGGTTAGATAAGGACCTCATACAGTTCTTTGTACATTTTCTGTTCCAGTAATGAAATATGGGTATATTTGTATTGGACGGGGCTTGGAGGGGGAGACTTGGGAAAGGAGGAGACAAGCGACCATCTTTTTCTCAATAGCTTCTGCCTCAATTAAGTTCTTCTTAATCTGCTCTTTAGATCAATGGAATGGAATTTTGTTTTTATAATTCGTGTGTTTGTTGTTGGTTGTTATGTGGGTTGGTGGTGTGATGGTGCTAGGATGGGAGTAATTGTGGGGGGTGTGGTGATGGTGGGGGTGATATCCTTAAGTAAAAACTTAAAATAACTAAACAAGGAGAGAATCCCCACTATACTATTTCCTTCTCCACCAACACATTATCCCTCCGCCATTTCCCGTTAGCATGGATTATTTATGGATAAATACTTATACTTTAATATCATATCTATCTATCTATCTATATCTATCTATCTATCTTATATTATCTATTATCACTATATCTTCTCTATCTCTCTATCATCTATCTCTCTCTATGTCTCTCTCTCTTATATATATATATATATATATATAATATATATATATATATATATATATTATAATAATATATATATATATATATATATATACATACATGTATATGTATATGTATATGTATATATGTATATGCATATGTATATGTATATATGTATAATTATGTACTATATGTGGGGGAGGTGTATCCAGCTTCTTTCCTGTGAATACAGGAGTGAGGCAATGGTGCGTCCTTGCCCCATCACTTTTCAAGACTTGTATGGACTGGGTATTGGGCAAAGTTTTAGATCAAAGTGATTGTGGAGCATCCCTCGGCAATATCAAGATCACTGATCCTGTTTTTGACGATGATGCAGTAATCTTTGCAGAGTCGTTGGAGGTTCTGATGATGGCTCTTGAGGCGCTGCATGAGAAGACAAAGCCTATGGGACTTATGGTCTCCTGACCTGAGACCAAGGTCCAGGTCTTTGGAGGCTTATTAGATGAAACAGTACGCTGTTCATGCGTGCGGCGAGGACATGAAGATCTTGGAAAATTTTACATGCCCTGGTAGCCCAGTCCAGAATGACGGCGGGTCACGTCAAGAAGTCTTACGGCGGATTGGCAAACCCCACGGTGTTATGGACTCGCTCAATACGAGTATTTGGCGTTGTCGGTAACTGTGCATAGTGACATAGATTAGTTCTTCAATTCGCTTGTGATCGCTGACTTACTCTATATATATATGAGAGACACGGACACAAAAAGATAGCGACTTGAAGAGGCGAATCGATGCCTTTGGTAATTGGTGTCTTCGCAGAATCATGGGGTATAGCAGGGATTATTACCTGTCAAATTAGCGATTGCTACCTGAGATTGAATCGAGGTCTATTACCTGCATAGTCCGTCAGTGCCAACTTCGGCTATATGGACATGTGGCACGCTACCCTGAAACCGATCCTTCCCATCGGGTTGTATCTGTTAGAGACAATCTGGCGTGGATGAGGCCAAGAGGGCGCCCACAAGGTTCGTGGCTGGGGAAAGGTCAGGTTTCCAGCCGAGAGTTGCTTGGTATGGGAAGGGAGCCTGCATGGGGAATCGCACATGGTGACCCCCAAAAGTGGCGTCGTAGGGTGGCAGGCACACGCCCCCGGCGTATGCCCCCAGATGAGTATCATATCCAGCATACACATGAAGACATTTTGAAAATATCATAAACACATCAAAAAAACTAAAGGTTTTTTCACCGTCGTTTTACAACCTGAGCCGTGAACGCGCAAAAAAAAACCCCGACACCACNTTTTTTGGACGAAAATTGGGGCCCCCCGGGCCCCCCCCCCCTTTCCCCCCCCAGCCCCGACCGGCCCCGGGGCCGAACAACAGGGCCCAAAATGACTCACAAGTCTGTGGTCGCTGTCGAGAGTCGTAAGAGGGGTAAAGGGGGCTTTAGTCTTACAATGCCCAAAAATGCTTTTTTAAAAAGGTATCGCCCCAAGTGTGTGATTGAATGATAGCATATACTGGGTTAAGTAATAAAATAAAGAAGTCGAAAACAAAAATTTTTAGACGACATTGAAATCTTAAAAATTGACTCGTGTCGAGTAAAAGCGTCGCATCTGAGTTTGTTGATCTCTCGGTCTCTTATTTAAGTGTACCTCTTTTTCTCTCCTTCTCTCTCTCTTCTCCTCTTTTTCGTACTCTTTCTTTTCCCCTTTCTTCTCCCCTTTTTTTCTCTTTTCCCCCCCCTTTCTCTTTTTTTGGTTTTTTTTTGGGTTTTAACCCTTTTTCTTAATATTTTTTTTTCCTCCTTAATTTATATATTTATTTGCCTTTTTAATATTAAAAAAAATGTATTACCTTTTTTTCCCCCTCAGACCGGGCCACACGACCCAGCGGCCCAACGGGAAATTCCCGTTTGTCCTTTTGGCCAGTCCGCCCTGTGTAGGGGTGAGGCACGGGCGGGCCAGGCAAAGTATTACTTACTGCTCGTATGATTTCCGAGTGGGAGAAGGTTCAGCTGCGGTGAGAGGAGGAGCTGCGTTTGGTGCTGGGAGGCTTTCCCTCTTTCTTTTATACTCTGCTTACTGCGCATGTTCCCCGACCACTAAGGTCATGCATGTATATTTTTGTAAACGCGTCAAAAACCTAAATTTAAGTATCATGACGCCGATAAGATGTATAGGGTAGATAGATAGATGAGAGAGATGAATGGAGGGGGGGGGAGAGAGAGAGAGGGGAGAGAGGGGAGAGAGAGAGAGGAAGAGAGGAGAGAGAGAGGGGGAGAGAGAGGAGGGGAGGAGAGAGAGAGAGAGAGAGAGAGAGGAGAGAGAGAGAGAGAGAGAGAGAGAGAGAGGAGAGAGAAGAGAAAAAGAGAGAGAGAGAGAGAGATGAGGGGGAGGGGAGAAAAGAGAGAGAGAGAAGAGAGAGGAGAAGATAGAGAGGAGAGAAAAGGAGAGAGAGAGAGAGAAGAGAGAGGGAGAGAGGGGAAAGGGGAGAGAGAAGGAGAAGATAGATAGTAGATAGTAGATAATAGAAAAAGAGGAATTATATAGATTAAAATTTGTTAGAATATGATTAAAAAAACGATATTATGTATAAGTATTTAAAAATAAAATTGCTTTAATCATATTTTGATTATAAGTTTTTTATTGACGTTTTTAAAATAAGAAAAATTGATCTATATTGACATTTTTTTTTTTTTTATTATAGTTGTTTTTCAACTTTTGCATAATCCATAAAGTAAATATTCATTGTTATTCAAAACCCCTTTTTCTCATATGGTATTTGCTATAAAATTCGAATTTTACTCCTAATAGTCGGGGGAAGGAATGTTAAATTTTTTCCCAACAATATTTGTAATATTCAAATAGGGTTTAATTTTTCCAAAGGGAAAGTGAGGGGAGGAGAGGGAAGGAGGAGAAGATTTTCAGCAGAGTTTAAGCCCAAAAAAGGTTTAGAGTTGGGGAGGAGGGGTGGAGGGAGGAAGGGGAGAGGAAAAGTGGATACAATATTTGAAATTTACCAAAATTTTTTAAAAAATTTTTTCTTTTCCTAAATTTCTAAGCCCTTCTTTTTTTTTTTTCTTAAAAAACATTATTTTCCTAACTTTTTATTTTGTTTATTTTTTATTTTTTTTCAAAATTTTAAATTTCCAAAAAAAATTACAAAACCATTAAATTTTTTCCTTTTTTTCATAAACCAAAAGGGTTTGTTTTTTTTAAAAGTTTTCAAGGGATTTCTTATTTTTTTTTAAACATTTTTTTTCGAATTGAAATTTTTTCCTTATTTTTTTGGGGGGCGGAGGGGGGAGGGAAAGGGGAGATCCCTTTTTTTCTCCTTTTTCGCACAAAAGCTTAAGGGTTTAAGTTTCAAGGAAATAATTAATTTTTTTAATTTTTTTTTGTTGTTTTTTTTGGGTTTGGGGGGTGGGGGGAAAGGATTGGGGAAAGGAGGGGGGTTTTTCTAAGGGTTTTGAATTACCCTTTTTTTGTTTTAAAATACTAAAAATTTTTTTTGAACCCCCTTTTTTTTTATTTTTTTTAAGGAAATTTTGATTTCCCCCTTTGATGGGGTTATTTAAAGTAAAACTTAATAAAAAATTTAAAATCCCCACTATCTTTTCCCTTCTAACCAACCAATTATTATTTTTCCCCTTAGCATAAGTATTTTTAAAAATTTTATCCATAATTCTTTTCCTCTATCTATCTCTATCTATCTATCTTCTTTCTATCTATCTATCTATTTTTCTACCTACCCTTTATCTCTCTTTCCCCCTTTCTTTTTCCCCTTAAACCCTCTCTTCTTCTTCTTTTCTTCTTCTTTCCCCTCTCTTCTCTTCCCCTCTTTTCCCCTCTCTCTCTCTACTCCTCTCTCTTCTCTCTCTCTCTCCTCTCTCTCTCTCTCTCTCCTCTCTCTCTTCTCTCTCTCTCTCTCTCTCTCATCTCTCTCTCTCTCTCTCTCTTTTCTCTCTCCCCTCTTTCTCTCTCTCCTCTCTCCTCTCCTCTCTCTCTCTCTCCTCTCCTCTCCTCTCCTCTCTCTCTCTCTCCCCCCCCCCCCTCCTTCTCCCCTCTCCTCTCTCTCTCCTTCCCCTTTTCCCTTCTTTTTTCTCTTCTCTCCTCCCTCCCCTCTCTCCTCTCTCTCTCTCTCTTCCCCTCCCCTTCTCCTCCTCTCTCCTCTCCTCTCTCCCCTCCCCCCTCTCTTCTCTCTCCCCCTCTCCCCTTCTCTCTCTCTCTCCCCCCCCCATTCTCTTCTCTTCTTCTCCCTCTCTCTCTCTCTCTTTTCTTTTCTCTCCCCTCTCTCTCTCCTCTCTCTCCTCTCCCTCCTTTTCCCCTCTCTCTCCTCCTCCTCTCCCTCTCTCTCTCTCTCTCCTCTCTCTCTTTTCTCTCTCTCTCTTCTCCTCTCTCTCTTTTTCCCCTCTCTCTCGTATCAAAACTTTTATCTATCCACCCCATCCATCCTTTCCATCCATCCATCCATCCACCCATCCATCCGGGCCCATCCATCCATCCACTGTCTATCTATCTATTATCAAATCCATCCTCTATCCATCCCAACCCAAATCCCATCCTTTCCATCCACCATCCATCCAATCCCCCCATCCACCCCCCCAAACCCATCCATCCACCCTCCACCCAAACCACCCACCCCCCCACCCAAACCCACCCCCCCCATCCACCCACCCCTCCATCCACCCCATCTAATTTTTATAATATTATTTTATAAAATATATAAAATATAATTTTATTATATATATATATATATATATATATAATATATATAATATTTTATATATCTTTATATATTTTATTTTATATTTTATAATATAAAAATTTTATATATATTATAAAATATTATTGTATATTTTATATATATTTTAGGTTATATATATATATATATTATATATATATATATATAAAAATCCTTTATTTATATATATAATATATTTATTATGTATTGCATATATATATTTATATATGTAAAATTATGTACTATATGTGGGGGAGGTTTTATCCACCCTTCTTTTGGGAATACAGGGGGGTGGGGGAAAAGGGTGCGTCCTTCCCCCAAATCACTTGTAAAGACTTGTAGGGACTGGGTATTGGGCAAAGTTTTAGACCAAAGTAAATTGTGGAGCATCCCTGGGGCAAAATTAAAGATCCGATCCTTTTTTAAAAACGATGAGGCGGTAACCCTTTTCCCGAGTCTTTGGGGGTTCTGTGATGGCCCCTTGGGCGCTGCATGGGGGAAGCCCCAAACCCTTTGTGCCCCTTAAGGGTTCCTCCGGCCCTGAGCCCCAAGGGGGCCAGGTCTTGGGGGGGTTTTAGATAAAAACAGTACCCCTGTTCTTGCGTGCGGCGAGGACATGAAGATCTTTGGAAAAAAATTTTACATGCCCTGGGAGCCCGTCCAGAATGCCCGGGGGTCACGTCAAGAAGTTGACGGGGTTGGCAAACCCCACGGTGTTTTGGGCCGCTCAAAAACGAGTATTTGGTGTTGTCGGTTTAAATGGGGCATAGTGGGCATAGATTAGTTCTCAATTCGCTTGGGATCGCTGAAATTATCTATTTCTATATGAAGACATGGACACAAAAAGATAGCGCTTGAAGAGGGGAATCGAGCCCTTTTTTTTTTTGGTTATCTTTGTAGAATCATGGGGTATAGCAGGGATTATTACCTGTCAAAACAGCGATTGCTACCTGAGATTGAATCGAGGTCTATTACCTGCATAGTCCGTCAGTGCCAACTTCGGCTATATGGACATGTGGCACGCTACCCTGAAACCGATCCTTCCCATCGGGTTGTATCTGTAAGAGACAATCCGGCGTGGATGAGGCCAAGAGGGCGCCCACAAGGTTCGTGGCTGGGGAAAGGTCAGGTTTCCAGCCGAGAGTTGCTTGGTATGGGAAGGGAGCCTGCATGGGGAATCGCACATGGTGACCCCCAAAAGTGGCGTCGTAGGGTGGGCAAGGCGACACGCCCCCCGGCGTATGCCCCCAATGATTGATAGTTGATTCATATCACAAGCATACACATGAACATGACTTTATAAACCACCACCACTAACATCACCTCCACAACCACTACCAACAACAGCATCAACTATAACATAAACAAAAACATCAGAAATAAGTATAATAATGACTATTGTATAGGTATACTTTTAGCAAGCATCCAAGAATGCAAAGTTACATCACATCACAAACCTGACAGCCAGTTTACACACAAACACACATTATTGCAACACATAACGCTGCTTGAACAAAATATTTGATATATACTTCTGAGTCCTTGAAAGGTCTTCAAACCTGCGGTGCCCTTGAGAATTATAATGATGTCTTTACCTTCCTCCTCCTCCTCCTCCTTCATCTTATCTTCACGGGGAAGTAAAAATACAATAGTAATATAGAAATATTGTAATAAAAAAAATAGATAGATCAAAATATCGGCGCATAAAATATTACTATGAGAAAGAAAAATTTAACCAGTTAAAGAATATCATGAGCACAACTTGATCTTGATCTTGATCTTGATTTGGGAGTCACCCAGCAGATGCTGTCAGTGAAGCCTTGGGTCCGGCGTTCTCCCACACACGTAATCTGTTGGGAGAGAAGCAAAAGGGGGAAGCAAAACTAGGGATTTCTTTTTCCCCTCCTTCCTCTCTCTGCATCACATTCATACGGGGTCCCCCATCACTGAGGGGCCCCTGCTCTCATGCTCTCTCCTACGTGCTCTCCAAGAGTTTCCAAGAATTCTTTACACTCTAAATCACACGACTGTCACTCCTCCACTCAGCACACAACCCCAGCAGGTACTCCATCTCCACTCTCCTGTCTCTCATCTCTCGCCATTCTTCCACTCCGACCTCTCCTACCACTACCTCCAACATCTGTGTTCTAGCATACTCATACCGTTCACATTCCAGCATCAAGTGCTCCACGGTTTCATCCACTCCTGTCACACACATCTCACACACCTTGCTGCCATCATTCTTCCATCTGTACATACGACTATTTACCTCCAGCGACTTTGTCCTGGCTCTGAAGAGTAGGTCCCCTCCATAGCCACCATCATAGAACCTTTCATACCGTGGCTGGTCCTTTCTCCTGTACCATTCCAGTGTTGATTTCTCACTCATTCCCTCAGCCATTCTTCTTTCCCTTTCTCTTCCACTCTCCTATTTATTTCCTTTTTGCATACAGCCATACTCCCATGTCTCATCACTCCTGTCACAAACATTCCCAGTTCACCTGTCCATCTTTCCACTTTTACTGAGTCTTTCATCCACTTCCCATACATATTCCAGTCCCAAACCTTGCTTGCCCATTTGCTGTCATCCATTCGTTGCAGTCTAGCTCTGTACCTCAGTCCTGCCTTTGCTATCCTCTCTCTGAACGTGCTCCATCCCATGTCTCCTCTAATCGCTTCCACTGCCACATACCTATTGGCTCCTAATGCTATTCTGCCTGCTTTGTTCTGTGTTACTTCCAATCTGTCCAACTCCTTCCTAGACCACACCATTGTTTCCAGGCCATACATAATGCTAGGGACTGCCACACCCTTCCATAGTCCTCTCACCACTTCATACTTGTTGGCCCGACATCTTGCCACACTGCCTAGCCTTCCAACCCACTGGTTGGCTCTAGCTATCCTCTCATGTTTAGTTTTCACACAGCCTTTATCATCCAACCAAATACCCAGATACTTGTACTCTTTCGTTCTCTTTATTTCATTCCCACCCACCATCCAAATCCTGTCATCATCAGAGTCATCCCCATTCACCACCAACACTTGACTCTTCTCCTTACTGAGCCTAACGTTGAAGTCCCTTCCATACTCAGTCACAGCATTCAGCATCTCTTGTAGCTCATTGTGGTTTTCACTAAGGATCACCACATCATCTGCATACATCAGTACACTCAACACTTCATCTCCAATTTTCACACCCAGACCTGTACGCTTCACTCTCACTGCCATTTCCTCAACATATAATCCAAAAAGTAGAGGAGAAAGGACACAGCCCTGTCTTACTCCTCTCTTACTATTCACCCATTCAGTCTCGAGGTCACCCATACTGAACTTGGCCTGTGTGTATTTCTCAACATAATTGAGAAATAAGTTCTTGAAAAATTTATGAAAATAGAAAACAATGTTGATTTTCAATAGTTTGAAAAAACAAAATGATAGAAAAATTAAAATACACCATGAATACAAACGATATATAAGATAATCATATATATGTATGCGATAATGAAACTAAGAGGACTGAGAGTGTTGTGAAGTGTGGTGGAGGTGTATCCAGCTTCTTTCCTGTTAATTGTCTGAGTGAGGCAACTTTAGGCAAGGGTGCTTCCTTGCCCCATCACTTTTCAACACTAGTATGGACTAGGTATTGGACAAAGTTGTAGATCAAAGTGATTGTGGAGCATCGCTCGGCAACACAAAGATCACTGATCCTGCTTTTGCCGATGATGCAGTAATATTTGCTGAGTCGTTGGACGTTCTGGTGATGGCTCTCGGGACCTGATGTCTCCTGGCTCATGACCAGGTGTTTGGAGGCTTACTAGATGAAACAGTACAGTCTGCTCATGCATGCTAGGAGGACATTGAGATCTTGGAAAGTTTTACATACCTTGGTAGCGAAGTCCATAATGACGGCGGGTAACGTCAAAAAGTCTTACGGATGATTGGCATAGCCCACGGTGTTATGGACTCGCTCAGCAGAAGTAGTTGGCATTGTCGGTACCTGTGCAGGGGGACAAACCTTCGGATCTTCAAGCCGCTTGTGATCCCTGTCTTACACTATGATTACTTATGAGACATGAACACTAAATAGCGACTTGAAGAGGCGAATCAATGCTTTTGGTAAATAAGTGTTGTCGCAGAATCATGGGGTATCGCTGGGATGATTGCGTGTCAAATCAGTGATTGCAACGTGTCAAGTTTCCTATGTTTTTATGTTCATATGTTTTTATGTTCCACCTCCTCCTTGGACAATCTTCTTCCCAATATCTTAGAATGGAATTAATTGATCTTAATTACCCGTCATTAATGAAAAGAATCGTTAATTAATCTCCATACTGAGACACACACACACACACACACACACACACACACACACACACACACACACACACACACACACACACACACACAACACAACACGGGGAACCCCCGTAGTGTAAGGGTTAGCACGCTCGGCTCACAACCGAGAAATCCCGGTTCGATCCCCGGGCGGAGCGAAGACAGACGGGCGGTCCTCTTAAAACCCGAGCCCCTGTCCACCCAGCAGTGAATGGGTACCGGGCAGTTAGTTAGGTTTGTGACCCGCCTCCCGGGGTGGTTACTTTGGCCAACACTAAAAGATGAATGAGAAAAATAAATGTTGATATGGAGACGGGGCCATATGAGCGTTGCTCTGGCCTTGTAAAATACAACTACAAACACAAACACCACACACACGCCCCACCCACACCCCCCACGCCCCACGCAGCAAGCACGCCCCCGCACGCCCACGCACGCACGCACGCACGCACGCCCACGCACGCACGCACGCACGCACGCAAAGCACGCCGCACGACGACGCACGCACGCACGCACGCAACCCCACGCACGCACGCACGCACGCACGCACGCACGCACGCACGCAACGCACGCACGCCACGCACGCACGCACAAAGCACGCACGCACGCACGCACGACGCACGCACGCACGCACCACGCACGCACGCACGCACGCAAAGCACGCACGCACGCACGCACGCACGCAGCACGCACCCCACGCACGCACGCACGCACGCACGCACCCACGCACGCACGCACGCACGCCCCCGCACGCAGCACCACGCACGCACGCACCCCCCACGCCGCACGCACGCACGCACGCACGCACGCAAGCCGCACGCACCACGCACGCCCACACGCACGCCGCACGCACGCACGCACGCACGCACGCACGCACGACCACGCCCCGCCGCACGCACGCACGCAAAGCCCCGCACGCCGCACGCACGCACGCACGCACGCACGCCGCACGCCGCACGCACCCCGCACGCACCCCGCACGCACGCAACGCACGCAACGCCGCACCCACCCACCCACCCACCCACCACCCACCCACCCCCCGCCGCCCGCCCGCCCCGCCCGACCGCCCACCCACCCACCCACCCACCCACCCACACCACCCCCCCACCCACCCACCCCCCACCCACCCACCCACCCACCCACCCACCAACCACACCCACCCACCCACCCACCACCCACCCACCCACCCACCCACCCCCCCAACCCCCCCACCCACCCACACACCCACCCACCCACCCACCCACCACCCACCCCCCACCCACCCACCCACCCACCCACCCACCCACCCACCCACCCACCCACCCCCCCACCCACCCACCCACCCACCACCACCCCCCCCACCCCCCCCCCAAACCCACCCCACCCACCCACCACCCACCACCCACCCAACCACCCCACCCACCCCCCCACACACACACACACATACACACACACACCACACACACACACACACACACAACACACAAAACACACACACACCCTGGGGTGGGGGTTTAAATATTAATGGTAAGATCATGATGAGCAAGTAAGGAAAGGAAGGAAGGAAGGAAGGAAGGAAGAAAGAAAAAAAGAAAGAAAGGATGGAAGGAAGGAAGGAAAGAGAGGAAGGAAGAAAGGAAGAAGGAAATATGATAACTGATATGCAAAGTAACGCTTAGGATGCAACATACGGGGAAAAAGCTAAGCTTAATATGTGGATATGAGAGAGAGAGAGAGAGAGAGAGAGAAAAGAGAGAGAGAGAAGAGGAGAGGAAGAGAAGAGAGAGAGAGAGAGAGAGAGAGAGAGAGAGAGAGAAGAGAGAGAGCGGAGAGGGGAAAAGAAGAGAGAGAGAGAGAGAGAGAAGAGAGAGCGAGAGAGAGGGGAGAGAAGGAGAGAGAGAGAGAGGAGAAGAGAGAGAGAGGGGGAAGAGGAGGAGAGAAAAGAGAGAGGAAGAGAGAAAAGGAAGAGAGAGAGAGAGAGAGAGAGAGAGAGAGAGAGTATTATTTATTCCCATTTCAATGCTGCATCAGTTCCTTTTTTTTGACTGAATGTGTAAAAATTTGTTAAAAAATTACTCACTCCTCTCACTCATTAATTATGCATCGAAGGTTTGATAATTCACTGGTTAACAAACAAATTTATCGTCTAAGTTTTTTTTGCTGATTAAGGACAATTTTGATGTACTGAATCCCCAAAAACCACATTGAATTTGCTCAATCAGGTCAACTTTTTGATCTATCGCCACATGATGGTTTTTTTTTTACGTTTTGTTTACATGTACGCGGGTATTTTCTATATATATATGAAAACGTCCTTCGTATACAAACCGTACTTGAGTAGATAATTCCCCTAATCCAATAATTCCACCAATTCAGATAGTTCAAGGGTGTGGTCCTAACAATGTCACCAACTAGGAATTCTTCGGAATCACGATCCCTGGAGTTTACAGTCCTCTGTTGTTCTTCCTTCTTCTCTTCAACTTTTACTTCTTTACTTAAACACTTTGTATTAAGGCCATGCATACTGCATCCCCATTTTGGGATACCTTGTGTGGGGTTGTTTTGATATCTGCTATCGTCTTTCCCATAGGCAGACTCCCTTTTCTTGATCATCGTGCCTAGGATACTGCAGTAACATAGAGGCTGCTACAGATCCTCGGTATGCCCCTACCCAAGCACTGATTAATCTCTCCTACTGCTTGAATTATGATGCAAAATTCTTTCTTATTTCTTTAAATAAACGAATTCTGAAGTGTTTACATGCGCCAAATTCTTTACTAACTGGGATTTTTCTTTGCACGTGAATGAATGGATTCGGCCAGAAGATCTTGCAAAAAAAAAAACCGATGTATTCTGCTACATCTGCGGCGAATACCGTTGTTCCTAACAGGAATCCAGTCACAAGTTTCATTAAGCGTGCTTACCATACTTATTTTGGTATGAAACTTGGTGACCAGGATAAAGCTAGGGCGCCACACATGGTATGCTAGACATGCACCGATTTTTGGTCGTTGGACCAAGGGCAACAAGAGTTGTCTGAAGTTTGGAATTCCCATGGAGGAGCCGAAAACCATGGC
>JACEEZ010021274.1:162142-165246 GCA_016584305.1 Chionoecetes opilio | reverse complement strand
AAAACTCATCTTTCGTTTCTCCCTTTTATTCCTATGTTATTTACTTTTTTTCATCTTCATTCAGGCAATCAGTTCTTTCTTCCTTCCTTCCTTCCTTCTTACCTTTCTTCCTTCCTTCCTTCCTTCCTTTCTTCATTCACTCATTCCTTCTTTCCTAACCTTTTTTTTCCATCCTTTTCTTAACTCATACATTCCTTCACTTTATCCTTTAACACCAATCCTTCCCTCCATTCCTTCCTTCCTTCCTTCCTCCCTCTCTTCCCCCCCACCCCCCCATCCCACCTCCCGTAAGGCAAATGAAGTTAATCGCAGTATTATCATAACCTTTCGCTTCCTCCTCCCTTCATCGGCGGAACTTATTCTGCCGTGACGGAATTAACATAAATCCACCATTTTAGCCTCCACATGTGATATTCTGAAGAAAAAAAAAAGTTTTGATATATATAAAATTTTACGTTGTAGATTATAACGCTTGTCAGCTATTATGTTTTTGACCCTGCATAGTCTGGGGGGTCGTGATGGTTGGCCCACGCCCATTAGTGGCGCAGGCTGCATTTTTATAGTGACACCTGTGATCTTTAGGTGAAGGTCCGTTTTCTGTGATGGTCTACACTCAGTTAGGCTCATGCTGCCACCTGTTGTCCCTCCGCCGCACATGATGTCGCAGTCGAAAGAATAGGAATGTAGCATGCGGGTCTCTTCGGCCACTCGACGATGGATACATTTGCTCCTTGGTGAGACTTGAACTCGGGACCTCGTGGTCACCTCCCAGGCTCCTGTCGACAGCGTTAAAGATGGCCGAAAGAGTTACCTCTGGCAGGATTCGAACTCGGGTTATCGAGCTCAACTACTCCAAATGGAATAGACCTTTTCATTCTATTTGTTGTAACGATAGATTGGAAATCTTCAAGCCTCATATATGTGAGGTTAAATTTTCAATGTGAAGAATATTTTTGATGATGCATCCAAACGCCTGGCGCCGCGTGTGCCGTCACGGACCAGCATTCTGCCACGGACACGCCGCAGACCACAGCTGTCAAACGGCCCTTTCAAAGTACATCAACTTGCATTACCGCCACTACCGCAAGATGGCCAGTCATAAGATCAAAAGAAGAACATAAGAAAATAAGGAAGCTACAAGAGGCCGTGAGACCTACACGCGGTAGTTCCTGTCATCCTCCTTCAAGTGATGTAGATGTTCACTGTGTTTGTAAATACACACGCACACACACACACACACACACACACACACACACACACACACACACACACACACACACACACACACACACACACACACACACACACACGCATACAAACACACACACACAGACACACACACACGCATTTTTTTTTAAATCTGGAGACTAACATAATGTTTACGAATAGATTAATGGGTGATACTGATGGTGATGGAGTAGTGATGATGGTGATGTTGAAGACGATCATATTATTGGTTAATGCCCAAAACACTTGCTGGTGATTGGTTGAGTTTGGAACGTGATGAGGTAGGGGTTGAGGCGCGACCAAGGGAACGAGCCTGGATCTAAACCTAGGCCATAAATAAGATCCTTAACACCGCCATGGTCCTTGTGATATCAGTGGGTTGTTGGGTAAAGTAAACAGCCAAGCATGATTGCTCTTTGCAAGATTAAGTTTTCTACAGTGAAGCGATGGGTATGCGCGGCCGTGCTGCTGTGTTGACGGAATTTGGGGGTAACTGGTATGGGGGATTTATTTAAGGTCAACGTTACTTGAATGATATTACTTGGGGATGATTTGATAAAAGATTACAACTTGACGGGAGGATTTAACTTAGTCTTATGACTTCACTATGTGATTTTAATGTGACCACGTCTCACTGCGGAGAGTAATGAAATAGGGGATGTATTTAAGGGGAAAAGATAAGGATTTAGGTTAAGGGAATGCGCTGCCACCAGCCCCGGCGAGTAACTCACTGGATTACTCCCTGGGCACGTTTGATTAATATTAATATGAGATTGATCTTGGTAGTCGTGGTTGGTACGTGGAATTATACCGAGTAAGGCGGAACTCTTTTGGAAGTGTGGGGAATTACTGTCCTAACACAGAATAATCACCTGGGTTTTATAATAACACAAGAACTATATTTGCAAATAACATCCTATTTATTCATAGTGACATAGTATGTCTCTTGCTTGAGATCATATCCAACATATAAGGGTTAACACCATACCGAGAAAACTCTACTCGGAAGTAAGAAAAAGAACTTTACACCCTGACACAGGAACTCTTCCTATGTGATGAAAGAAAGCTCTTATGAGCATTACTCTCCCCACTGGATCCTATTCAATGAATTATCCTACCCTTAGGTAACATACCACTTAATATTTATAATTACACATGGAAGATAGATATATAGTAGAGAAAATGTGAGGATAAGAAGTTTGTGTGTGTTTCCATAAGACCATGTGGCTTTGAAGAGGACACGAGCGAGTCTAGGTCAGAGATGGACGGAGACTCGTGTTAATAATACTTATAAGGATGGGTAGACCTCCTTTACATTAGCGTGAACTAAACATTTGTTTCCCATATTTGAAAATATAGATAACAAGGAAAAAAAGGGGGGGGGGAAACAGGAGCGCTGACCAGCGACTTACCTAGGTGAGAGATGGACGGAGACTGGTGTCTTGGCGTTATGGCCCACCCGCACAAAAGGGAAATTGTTTGAATGGTCTCGCCGTGACCTCAAATGAAAAGCTTATAATCCCGAAATAACTATTTAAGTAATGAAACTCGCGTACATAAGAAAAGGCTGTCTATAATACAAACCTGTTACTTTGATACTGAAGAATTTAATATGCTTAGTCTAATACCCGAGAAAGGTATTATTTGTTGTCACGTCAAATGTCCGAACGCATTTTTAAGAGCGAGAGGGTATGAAATATGGAGCATAGAAATTTGGTAGGTTTTCATTTTAGCGTGTATCTTTACTAACACGTCCATGTATAACCATAACCGATAACGATGGGGATTATTTTGAAAGACATTAAGATTCTGGGAGTGAAACTTGGTCTGACCAGATAGCTGGGGAAAGATAAAAAGATCTGACATCATTAGTTATC
>JACEEZ010021274.1:154642-159642 GCA_016584305.1 Chionoecetes opilio | reverse complement strand
TGTGTGTGTGTGTGTGTGTGTGTGTGTGTGTGTGTGTGTGTGTGTGTGAGTGTGTGTGTGTGTGTGTGTGTGTGTGTGGTGTGTATGTGTGTGTGTGTGTGTGTGTGTGTGTGTGTGTGTTGTGTGTGTGTGTGTGTGTGTGTGTGTGTGTGTGTGTGTGTGTACATGCATGTGTGTGTGTGTGTGTGTGTCTGCATGCATGCATGTGTGTGAGCGTGCGTGCATGCGTGTGTGGTGTGTGTGTGTGTGTGTGTGTGTTTGTGTGTGTGTGTGTGTGTGTGTGAGTGTGTGTGTGTGGGCCTGCAGGACAGGCGCGGGGCTGGGGTGAGGCAGGTGTGGGGCTGGGGTGAGGCAGGTTTGGGCTGGGGTGAGACAGGCGTGGAGCTGGGGTGAGGCAGGCGTGGGGCTGGGGTGAAGAAGGCGTGGGGCTGGGATGAAGCAGGCGTGGGGCTGGGGTGAGGCAGGCGTGGGGCTGGGGTGAGGCAGGCGTGGGGCTGGGGTGAGGCAGGCGTGGGGCTGGGGTGAGACAAGCGTGGGGCTGGGATGAGACAAGCGTGGGGCTGGGGTGAGGCAGGCGTGGGGCTGGGGTGAGACAAGCGTGGGGCTGGGGTGAGGTAGGCGTGGGGCTGGGGTGAGACAAGCGTGGGGCTGTGGTGAGGTAAGCGTGGGGCTGGGGTAAGGCAGGCGTGGGGCTGGGGTGAGGCAGGCGTGGGGCTGGGTTGAGACAAGCGTGGGGCTGGGGTGAGGTAGGCTACGGTGGTGTTAGGTGGTCTACCCCGAAACACTTTGACCAGTGATCAACGACAGCAATAACACGATTGGAGTTTGCACTTACATTGTTGTTTTATATATATACTACTACTACTACAAACATCAATACATGGTTCCGAAGTGCCCACAAGCACTTGTAAGAATCAATAAAAGAATAAAAACGTAGGTTATAAGAAAGGATAAGTGAAGGGAAAAAAGGAGCAATCAATGAGAGTAGCGGGAAGGTAGGAAAAAGGGAGAGGAGGAGGTGAGAGGATGCGTTGTGGGTGGGGGGAGGGGGGAGGGAGGTAATAAACCTGGAGGAAAGTGGAGAAGTGGAGGGATTTCAAGGCGTGAAGGAATACTGGTAGGCGTGTGGAAAGGTGGATACGAATAAAGAGGAGGAGGAGGAGGACTGCAAAGGAAAAATACCTGGAAAGAGTCAAAGAGCAGTAAGCTAACTGGTCCTAAATTGGGTGTTTGAATGCTGTACACTAACTGTTGAGAGTACAAGTAATGTGATAGTAAAGGAAGAAGAAGAGAAGAGGAAGGAAGAGGAGAGGAAGAAGGAAGAAAGGTGAAGGAGGGAAGAAAAGGGAAGGAGAGGAAGGAAGAAAAGGGAAGGAGAGGAAGGAATAAAAGGGGAGAAGAGGAAGGAAGGTGAAGAGGAGGAAGATAATGCATAGAATGGCTCTGATGAAGTAGCTAAAAAAGTAAGAAACACTACCACCACCACCACCTTCACCACCACCACAACTAATAATAACAACATAATAGGCACTAACATAACCTAACATAAGTAACATAACCATAACCAATAGGCCAACATAACCTTCGATTCTCCATGCCAAAAAAATAGGCGGATCTACTTTTATTAGTCACATGTCCTGTCTATCTGTCTGTCTGTCTGTGTGTCTGCATTACAAAGGACAACTCTTATCGTTATTCCTAGTTCCCAATCAACATGAGCGACCGTCCCATACTCCGGGTGACCTGGTACAGAAGCAGCTGCGCGCTCCTTCTATACCAAGCGTGGCGGGAATACTCGGATTACTATAGGCTACCGGGGTCCCCATGCACCCCCCCCCCCCAGTACTCTACTTGGTTGGTATTTTTTTGTTCCTTGGGGTGTCTTCGATGAGAAAAACGAAGTTAACAAGAAAAATATAGGGATTAACTTGATGTTAACACCACTTATTGATGGGTACCTTCGTATCCGATTTTTCGTTATTTCCGGTTTTGTTTAGCGATTACCAGTTTCATTTGGCAGTGCCGTATCTGAGTCCAGTTGTAGATACCAGGGAATGATGTATACCATATGAAAGGCAATTGAAATACCTTTCAAACGGTGTATCTCAAAATAAAATCAGATCAATATTGACTGATCTAGGACTATTCAAACATAACATTTGACGACAACTTCTTAATTTCGTGACAAAATCGTCGACACTTACAAACAAATGCATGTAAAATGCATTTTAGCAGAAACAGTTGACTTATGGGCAGTTTTTGATTAAGGACATGTATAGCATGGATATTAAATACAAATTTTGTTCTTTAAGTCACTAGCGCACAGTCTAAGATGACAAAATCAAAGATGGCAGCCATATCGCGACGCAAAAAACTGATATTTATCGTATCTTTGCACTTTGGTCACATACAGACGTGAATGAAACTTAATTTTGTAGGTTTCTCTGACCACAGGAATCCATTTTTATCATTATTTGTTGAAAAGGGGTGTAAAATTCCGAGATGGCAGCCATATTCATTCCAAAATGGCTGAAATTGAGAGAAGATTGATATATGCTCATACCACAGCACTCTATCGAGACACTGAAGCAGCTGTTAGTTAATTTAGCTGGTGTTCTGACGAAAGGATCCATTTGTCAACATTATTTTGTTTCAAAGTACAGGACTTTTCAGGACAACAACCAAATTCAGGCCAACAATCTGTTGGTTATAAATTGTTAGAGACCATCATATATGATATCGAGGAAGTCGAAGATTGAACAAATTTTTTCAACATAAGCACATGTTTATTCCCAAATAGCATATTTTTTTCCCCCCACTTCTTCGTACATGTATTGTACACCCCCCCCCCCCCCCCATCTAATGCATATTTATGTTCCAATGTCCAATGACAAGTTACTTTTATACAACATAGTAAAAACAAACTACACATGGAGCAAGTCAGTTGCATCCATGTTTAACACATAACATGTTTTGTATCGCAGTGTCAATAGTTATCTTCGACAATACTATGAATACTGTCAACATAACTGTAACATTTCACATGAGATAATAAAACAAAATGTATAATGCAAAATTTAAACAAAATAACGCATCGACTAGTGTTAAATAATACTGTCCGGATGACCAGAAAGTCCACACACAATTGTATCATTTAGTCATCATCTGAACTGTCCTCGTACATCATCTGGTGGTCTGGTGTCAACAGGTCGGGATCCAGCTCACTATCCTCGTCTGAGTCGAGTGTTTCTTGTAGAATGTCCACCAGTGATTGGGGGAAAATCTCGTCACTTGTCCACAATGGTTCCATATTGTCACCATTCATGGTCCAACCATGGCCGTTGGTTGGATCCGGAACATCTGGGTTTGCTTGATTTCCTCTCTTCCAGATCGCGACATGAAAGTTGACACGTCTAATATGCTGCTGGAGGCATGCCTTGCATGGCACAATGGTTCCCATGTCAATATTGTGTGATGGGTTGAGCTGGCTTGCATCACCACATTTCTCTTTTAAAGCGAAATGCCTTAGTTGATCCACCTTCTGGAATATAGGTTTAGAATACATCGCGCAGGTGAATTCTTCAAGGTCATCCATCAAATCCTCGGGTACTTCCCATTCATTCCCAAGTCTTGCCAGGACTGCCTGGAACCTTGGCACTTTATGCAGAAGTTTGATCGGCTTGATCTTTCCTATGCCTTTGAAGGCACTACAGGTGTCGCATCCTGTATATGCGTGAAGGACCATCAATGCAGTGCAATACTGCTGTGTAAAACCACGAAAAGTAGTGCTGGTGCAACAACTTGTAAGACAATCGTACCCTTGAAAGAAAATGAGGGCATAAAAGTTAGTGCGCGTAAGCTGGTATAACTGCATTCCTAAGGGATACCTATCATAACAGGTCCAAAGTTACCATGGTTACGCTTAATTATACTAGATCGGTCAATATTGATCTTATTTTTTTTGGGGATGCACAAAATAGTTTCTGTGGTCAGAAAGCCTACAAAATTAAGTTTCATTCACGTCTGTATGTGATCAAAGTGCAAAGATACGAGAAATATCAGTTTTTGCGTCGCGATATGGCTGCCATCTTTGAGTTTGTCATCCTAGACTGTGCGCTAGTGACTTAAAGAACAAAATTTGTATTTAATATCCATGCTATACATGTCCCGAATCAAAAACTGCCCATAAGTCAATTGTTTCTGCTAAAGTGCATTTTACATGCATTTGTTTGTAAGTGTCGACGATTTTGTCGCGAAAATAAGAAGTTGTCGTCAAATGTTATGTTTGAATAGTCCTAGATCGGTCAATATTGATCTGATTTTATTTTTAGATACACCGTTTGAAAGGTATTTCAATTGCCTTTCATATTGTATACATCATCCCCTGGTATCTACAACTGGACTCAAATACGGCACTGCCAAATGAAACTGGTAATCGCTAAATAAAACCGGAAATAACGAAAAATTGGATACAAGGGTACCCATCAATAAGGGGTGTTAACATCAAGTTCATCCGTATAATTTTCTTGGTAACATCGCTTTTCTCATCGAGGGCACCCCAAGGAACAAAAAAATACCAACCAAGTAGAGTGCTGGGGGGGGGGGGAGTGCATGGGGACCCCCGGCAGCCCGCGGCCTACTACGACCACGCTTGAGGGGAAGGAAGGAACGAACGAACGAACACGCGAATCTTAACTAGGATACTACGACAATACTTGCGGGGCAGGAACGAGCGAACGAACACGCTAATCTTTACTAGAATCTCATACGCTACCACATGGAAAAAAAAGATAAAATATCACACAATTCTGAAGTAAAACGATACCCCGCCATCACAACCAGCCACTAATGCAAAAATAAAATACCTGAACGGGACGAGTTGCTCCGCATCTACACCCACTGATGCAATAGAATACACGGACAAGATGAGTAGCCCCGCATCTACAACCACTGATGCAATAGAATACACGGACAAGATGAGTTGCCCCACATCTACAACC
>JACEEZ010021274.1:144642-147142 GCA_016584305.1 Chionoecetes opilio | reverse complement strand
TATATATATATATATATATATATATATATATATATATATATATATATATATATATATAATGAGGTGTATATATATGATAATATATATGGATACATTTGTTGCATCATGGTACTATATATCCAATAATAAATATACATTTTAGATTAACACTGTTGGTTAATTTTTCTCACTATGTTACCAATGTATCTAGTTATTCAAATGAGGGGCAACGTCCTGAATTAAGGGTGGCACCCGAATGGGCACCACCCTAAAATGGGGGGGCATGTGCCCCCTCAGGCCCCCCAACAACTCCGACATTACAAGTATATAAACTCTCTCTCTCTCTCTCTCTCTCTCTCTCTCAGGACCATGGACGGGGAACAGTTTCGTGAAGCCTCTAAGGAGATGACAGATTACATCATTAGTTACCTGGATAACATCAGAGACAGGTGAGCAGTGTGTGTGTATACGTGAATTTAATTTACTTTTTATTATTATTTTTTTAAATAAATATATATATATTTTTTAGCAACCTTTATAATAGATTGACTACATTAGTGATAATTAAAGGAAGGAATTAAAGGAAGGAATTGATAAGGTGAACGATGTAATAAGGAAATATATAGGTGTGATATTATATAAAAAAAATTTGAAGAATAATGAAAGGTAAAATATATAGGTCATAAAAAATTGAAAAATTAAAATAAATTACAAAACAATTAAAGTTACCTTCCTCCTCACCACCACCACCTGTCCATGTGGAACGCTGACATGAGTTTCGACAGAGGATGCTTGCAGTCTACGTATGTTGATCTCAAGAACAGAGCTTTGAACCGGTTTAAGGGAACGAAAACGAAAACCGAAACGAACATAGGCGAATACATAGGCGATGTAGGAAAGGTTTTTACGGCTAGTAAGCTAGTAAGCACGCTCCTACAGAGATGCGTAAAACTGAAGAGAAGGAGATGCTCTACGCCAACCTCGACTCTCTATTAGACCAGTGTCCTCCTCGGGACACACTCATTGTCTTGGGCGACTTCAATGCTACTACTGGCACTGTGAGAGATGGCTACGAGTTGTGTGTTGGTCCCCATGGCTCCGGTACCAGAAACACCAACAGTTCTCTGCTTCTGAACTTTCCAAGGTTCAGAAGGTTGAGAATTGCAGGTTCTTGGTATCAGAGACAAGAGCTGCACCGCTGGACATGGTATAGTAATGCCGGAGGGGTAGCTAAGGAGATCGACCACATCCTCGTTAGTACTCGTTGGAGGATCCTCCAGAACTGCAGGGTTTACCGGAGTGCTGAGTTCTTTGGAACAGATCACAGACTTGTTGTTGCTACACTTAAGCTTCATGTCAAGTCCAGAAGAATCTCAAGAGGTAACCATACTGTGTTTCATCTTGAGAAACTGAAGGACTTGACATGTGCTCATGAGTATGCGGTGGCAGTCTCAAATCGGCTTGATGTGCTCGGTGCTCTCGGGGATCCTGTAGAACTGTGGGATACCTTCAAACGTGAAACTCTACAGGCTGCCAAGGAGTGTATTGGGGAGCGCCCGAGGTCAAGGCGTGGTTTTGTCTCGACGGAGACGCTGGAGAAAATCGAGGAGAGTCGCAGAGTCGCGCTGCCAGGCTGGCTGGGAACCGGGACCAGCACAGGGCTCTGTCACGCAGGACTAGAACCCTCCTGAGGAGAGACAAGGAGAGGTATGTCAGGAGTCTCGCTGAGGATGTCGAGGGTCATTTGAACGCTAATGACCTCCGACCCGCCTACCGAGCCCTGAAGAAGCTCCGTTCCAAGTCTCCTTCTCGGGCGAGTGCTATACGAACAGCAGATGAGCGCCTCGTGTCGGACATGGATGGGCAGAGGGCTCGTTGGGCTGAGTACTTTGGGCAGTTGTTCACGGTGGACCCTCCAACTGAGCAGCTTCACACCACTGGGTTACAGGCATTGGATGCCGATCCTCCCATTGACGAAACCGCACCCTCTCTTGACGAAGTCAGAGAGGCTGTAGCAAAGTTGAAGGATGGAAAGGCAGCTGGTGTTTGTAATATCAGTGCGGAGCTCCTCAAAGCTGGGGGTGAGGCCATGATCCGCGGGTTGCATGCTGTCCTGACTGCCGTGTGGCAATCAGGTACCATTCCTCCTGGCTGGAAAAGGGGGCTGGTCGTCCCTATCTGGAAAGGGAAAGGGGACCGTCAGGACTGCAACAATTACCGCGGTATTACACTGCTCAGCGTACCAGGCAAGGTGCTTGCCCATCTATTGCTGACACGAATTCGCAGTCATCTGGTGAAGCATCAGTAGACCTCAGCAGTCTGGGTTCACGCCTGGTAAGTCAACAACGGACCGTATCCTAGCGCTTCGTGTTCCTGGTGGAACGCCGACGTGAGTTTCGACAGGGGATGCTTGCAGCCTATGTTGATCTCAAGAAGGCGTTTGACTCAGTGCATCGTGAGTCACTCTGGGATCTTCTGCGACTTCGAGGGATTCCGCAAGGACTATTGGTTTGATAACTGG
>JACEEZ010021274.1:99642-139642 GCA_016584305.1 Chionoecetes opilio | reverse complement strand
GACTGGGTATTCAGTTAGACAAAGTTGTAGATCAAAGTGATTGTGGAGCATCCCTCAGCAACACCAAGATCACTGATCTTGTTTATGACGTTGATGCAGTAATCTTTGCTGAGTCAGTGGAGGTCCAGGTGACGGCTCTCGAGGCGCTGCACGAGGAGTCTAAGCCTTTGGGACTTGAGGTTTCCTGGCTCAAGACCAAGGTCCAGGTGTTTGGAGGCTTACTAGATGAAACAGTACAGTCTGTTCATGCGTGCGGCGAGGACATTGACATCTTGGAAAGTTTTACATACCTTGGTAGCGCAGTCCATAATGAGTGCGGGTCTCTTCAAGAAGTCTTACGGTGGATTGGCATAGCCCACGGTGTTATGGACTCGCTCAGCACGAGTATTTGGCGTTGTCGGTACCTGTGCAGGAGGACAAAGATTCGAATCTTCATGTCGTTTGTGATTCCCGTCTCACTCTATTGTTGAGAGACATGGACACTAAATAGCGACTTGAAGAGGCGAATCGATGCCTTTTTGTAATAAGCGTCTTCACAGAAGCATGGGGTATCGCTGCGATGATTACGTGTCAAATCATCGACTGCACCGTGAGACTGAATCGAGGCCTCTTACCTGCATATTCCGTCCGCACCAGCTTCGGCTATATGGGCATGTGGCACGCTATCCTGAAACCGATCCTTCCCATCAGGTTGTATCTGTAAGAGACAAACCGGCGTGGAGGAGGCCAAGGGGGCGCCCACAAGGCTCGTGGCTGGGGCAAGTTGATGTTTCCTGTCGAGAGCTGCTTGGTATGGGAAGGGAGCCTGGATGGGGTATCGCGCGTGGGTGACCCCCAGGAGTGGCGTCGTAGGGTGGACGAGGCGACGCACCCCCCGGCGTATGCTCCCAATGATTGATTGATTGATTGATTCCTCCTCATCCATTTTGTAGTAAATCCACTACTGTGTTTTCTATCCCTCGTAATTCGCTGTACTCCTTCCTTTGTGGTCTCTTCCTCCTCTTCCTTCTCCTCCAACCATTAAAAAAGAAAAAGAAAAAAATACAAAAGAATTAAAGATATATTTCTTCCTCTTCCAATATGTTTAGTAAATCGACCACTGTTTGTTATCTCCCTCCTAATCCTCTGTTCTCCTTCTTCAGGCGGGTCCTGCCCACGGTGGAGCCTGGTTACATACGCCCACTGCTTCCCGCCCACGCCCCTGTGGAACCCGAGGAATGGAAAGATGTTATGGAGGATATAGAGAAGATTATTATGCCGGGGGTGAGTTTGGTGGTGGTGGCTGTTGTTGTTGTGGTGGGGATGGTGGTAGTAGTGGTGGTATTCGTAGTAGAAGTATTTGTAGTTGTAGAAGTGTATTTGTGGTAGTCGTAGTAGTAGTAGTGGTGGTGGTGGTGGTAAAGGTGGTGGCGATGGTGGTATTAGTTTTAGTGTGGGTGGGGTGGTAGTATGAGTAATAGTAGGCCTATATAGTAGTTATAGTAATATTATTGTAGAAATAATGATAATAATAATGATAATGTATAATTTCCAACGTCATTTCACACCCTATATCATTTTTTTCTGGTAAAAAAAAAAATAATAATAATGCTAATATTGATAACAATTTTAATAATAACATAACATAATTTCACAACATCATACCACCTCCATTTTTTTTTTTATAATATCCTTTCAAATTTTACCTTTAATACAATCATTTTCCCACCAATAACAACACACCTTCACACCTATCCTCTCTAATTAACAGGCCTACCACCAGTGCCCTCATAGAAAAATAAGATAAAAAAACCCTAAGGAAAATAATAGCCTACAATCGCTATAGACTATCATGTATAAGAACATAAGAACATAAGAAAATAAGGAAGCTACAAGAGGCCGCGAGACCTACACGAGGTAGTCCCTGCTACTTAACACTACCTACATCCACTTTTCATCCCCATCCATGAAATGATCTAGCCTCCTTTTAAAGCTCCCTAATGAATCCGCCCTAACTACTATCCATTTCAGACCCCATGAAGCATCGTTTTTTGCAAATATCTTCTCAACAAACAGTCGGATCAAAATGACAGTTTGGCACAGCTTGTCTGAGACCGTCCCCTAGTTTATGGCAGTAGAGTGCATTGCCAAGTGTGTTTAATGAAGGAGTTTACTCCTGGCTTTTACGGCGAAGCTGGCAAGAGCCGGGTATACATTCGGACAGGGAAGGTTTGAGGTGATGTACTTATGACGTGTATCAAGCCACGCCCTCATCTTCCCCTCCCGGGGAAGGGCTTCCCCTCCCTCCCTCAATGCCTTCTTCCCCCCCGTACTCCCACCTTCCCCCTCACTCTCCCATTTACCTATCCTCTCTCCTCCCTCTCTCTCCAGCTTCTCCTCTCCTCTCTCTCTCTCCTCCTCTCTCTCCTCTCCTCTCCATCCTCTCTCTCTCTCTCTCTCTCTCTCTTCCTCCTCTCTCTCTCTTCTCTCTCTCTCTCTCTCTCTCTCCTCCTCTCCTCTCTCCTCTCTTCTCCTCTCTCTCCTCTCTCTCTCTCTCTCTCTTCTCTCTCTCTCTCTCTCTCTCTCTCTCTCTCTCTCTCGTCCACTTGCGTTGTACATGATATATGACTCCATGCACATATTACTTGTCTATAATGGCAGATAACCCAAAAGTATATGGTAAGTATGGTAGGGTGTTTATCACACGACAGTGATACCTGTTCCAGCGTAATTGGCTGTTGGTTAAGTGCTGTCCGAGATTTGTTGGGTAATTATACAACCAGTGAAAGTTGTATATGACTCTCTTTCGTTCTTACTCTGCTCGTGAATCCCCGCTCCATTTCCACCCTTATTCTATTCCGACTCCAAACCGATGTCCTATAAATGATCAAGCCACAGCTACCTCATCCCATCATACGCACAACGTGCCCTTCTGGGAAAGAGGCTCATATACAACTTTCAATGGTTGTCTAATTACCCAACAAATCTCAGACAGCAACAGCCAATTACGCTGGAACAGGTATCACTGTCGTGTGATAAACACCCTACCATACTTACCATATAATTTCGGGTTATCTGCCATTATAGACAAGTAATATGTGCATGGAGTCATATCTCATGTACAACGCAAGTGGCCGAGAGAGAGATAAGATAAGATAAGATTTTCATCCTATCTATACACTTTGGAAGTACCAACTACAAGGTTATTGACTATACAAAGCGCCGCCACGTCAGCACGAACTAGGCGGACTCGAACCACTGACCGAATGCGCAGGGACGCTGCACATTGCGAGGTCACGTCTCTACCAACCTTGCCACCCTGACGGGCGCCGAGAGAGAGAGAGAGAGAGAGAGAGAGAGAGAGAGAGAGAGAGAGAGAGAGAGAGAGAGAGAGAGAGAGAGAGAGAGAGAGAGAGAGAGAGAGAGAGAGAGAGAGAGAGAGAGAGAGAGAGAGAGAGAGAGAGAGAGAGAGAGAGGTGGGAGTACGGAGAGGGAGGAAGGCAAGGAGTGAGGGAGGGAAATCCGGGAGGGGAGGATGAGGGCGTGGCTTGATACACGTCATAAGTACGTTACCTCAAACCTTCGCTGTCCGAATGTATACCCGGCTCTTGCCAGCTTCGCCGTAAAAGCCATGAGTAAACTCCTTCATTAAACACACTTGGCAATGCACTCTACTGCCATAAATTAGGGGATGGTCTCAGACAAGCTGTGCCAAACTGTCATTTTGATCAGACTGTTTGTTGAGAAGATATTTGCGAAAAACGATGCCTCATGGGGTCTGAAATGGATGGTACATGTCTACGAGTCCATTCCAATCATTTACTACTCTATTTGGGAACCAGTTTTCCCTATTTCTTTTTTAAACTACGCTTTTTCAGCTTGTATCCGTTACTTATTGTTCTACCCTGATTACTAGCCGTAAGAACTATACCTATATCGCCTTTAATGTATCCCTTTATGCACTTAAAAAATTATACTAGATCGCCCCTTACTCTACGTCTCTTGAGTGAGTGTAAATGTAATAGCTTTAATCTCTTCTCAAAACTAAAGTTATCAATCAATCAATCATTGGGGGCATACGCCGGGGGGCGCGTCGCCTCGCCCACCCTACGACGCCACTCCCGGGGGTCACCACGCGCGAGTTCCCATGCAGGCTCCTTTCCCATATCAAGCAGCTCTCGACAAGAAACATCAACTTGCCCCAGCCACGAGCCTTGTGGGCGCCCCCTTGGCCTCCTCCACGCTGCATTGTCTCTTACAGATTCAACCCGATGGGAAGGATGGGTTGCAGGGTAGCGTGCCACATGCCCATATAGCTGAAGTTGGCGCTGACGGACTATGCAGGTAATAGGCCTCGATTCAGTCTCACGGTGCAGTCGATGATTTGACACGTAATCATCCCAGCGATACCCCATGACTCTGCGAAGACACTTATTACCAAAGGCATTGATTCGTCTCTTCAAGTCACTATTTAGTGTCCATGTCTCACAACCATGGAGTAAGATTACAAGCGACTTGAAGATCCGGATATTTGTCCTCCTGCACAGGTACCGACAACGCCAAATACTCCCGCTGAGCGAGTCCATAGCACCGTGGGCTATGCCAATCCGCCGTAAGGCTTCTTGACGTGACCCGCCGTCATTATGGACTGCGCTACCAAGGTATGTAAAACTTTCCAAGATCTCAATGTCCTCGCCACACGCATGAACAGACTGTACTGCTTCATCTAGTAAGTCTCCAAACACCTGAACCTTGGTCTTGAGCCAGGAGACCTCAAGTCCCGAAGGCTTTGCCTCCTCGTGCAGCGCCTCGAGAGCCATCACCAGGACCTCCAGCGACTCAGCAAAGATTACTGCATCATCGGCAAAAACAAGATCAGTGATCTTGGTGTTGCCGACGGATGCTCCACAATCACTTTGATCTACAACCTTGTCTAATACCCAGTCCATACAAGCGTTGAAAAGTGATGGGGCAAGGACGCACCCTTGCCTCACTCCTGTATTCACAGGAAAGAAGCTGGATACACCTGCCCCACACTTCACAGCACTCACAGTCCCAGAATACAGACCAGTTATCAAACCAATAGTCCTTGCAGGAATCCCTCGAAGTCGCAGAAGATCCCAGAGTGACGCACGATGCACTGAGTCAAACGCCTTCTTGAGATCAACATAGGCTGCAAGCATCCCCTGTCGAGACTCACGTCGGCGTTGCAACAGGACACGAAGCGCTAGGATACGGTCCGTTGTTGACTTACCAGGCGTGAACCCAGACTGCTGAGGTCTCTGATGCTTCACCAGATGACTGCGAATTCGTGTCAGCAATAGATGGGCAAGCACCTTGCCTGGTACGCTGAGCAGTGTAATACCGCGGTAATTGTTGCAGTCCTGACGGTCCCCTTTCCCTTTCCAGATAGGGACGACCAACCCCCTTTTCCAGTCAGGAGGAATGGTACTTGATTGCCACACGGCAGTCAGGACAGCATGCAACCCGCGGATCATGGCCTCACCCCCAGCTTTGAGGAGCTCCGCACTGATATTACAAACACCAGCTGCCTTTCCACCCTTCAACTTTGCTACAGCCTCTCTGACTTCGTCAAGAGAGGGTGCGGTTTCGTCAATGGGAGGATCGGCATCCACTGCCTGTAATCCAGTGGTGTGAAGCTGCTCAGTTGGAGGGTCCACCGTGAACAACTGTCCAAAGTACTCAGCCCAACGAGCCATCTTCCCATCCATGTCCGACACGAGGCGCCCATCTGCTGTTCGAATAGCACTCGCCCGAGAAGGAGACTTGGAACGGAGCTTCTTCAGGGCTTGGTAGGCGGGTCGGAGGTCATTAGCGTTCAAATGACCCTCGACATCCTCAGCGAGACTCCTGACATACCTCTCCTTGTCTCTCCTCAGGAGGGTTCTAGTCCGGCGTGACAGAGCTCTGTGCTGGTCCCGGTTCCCAGCCAGCCTGGCAGCGCGACTCTCCTCGATTTTCTCCAGCGTCTCCGTCGAGACAAAACCACGCCTTGACCTCGGGCGCTCCCCAATACACTCCTTGGCAGCCTGTAGAGTTTCACGTTTGAAGGTATCCCACAGTTCTACAGGATCCCCGAGAGCACCGAGCACATCAAACCGATTTGAGACTGCCACCGCATACACATGAGCACATGTCAAGTCCTTCATTTTCTCAAGATGAAACACAGTATGGTTACCTCTTGAGATTCTTCAGGACTTGACATGAAGCTTAAGTCTAGCAACAACAAGTCTGTGATCTGTTCCAAAGAACTCAGCACTCCGGTAAACCCTGCAGTTCTGGAGGATCCTCCAACGAGTACTAACGAGGATGTGGTCGATCTCCTTAGCTACCCCTCCGGCATTACTATACCATGTCCAGCGGTGCAGCTCTGGTCTCTGATACCAAGAACCTGCAATTCTCAACCTTCTGAACCTTGCAAAGTTCAGAAGCAGAGAACTGTTGGTGTTTCTGGTACCGGAGCCATGGGGACCAACACATAACTCGTAGCCATCCATCTCTCACAGTGCCAGTAATAGCATTGAAGTCGCCCAAGACAATGAGTGTGTCCCGAGGAGGACACTGGTCTAATACAGAGTCAAGTTTGGCGTAGAACATCTCCTTCTCTTCAGTTTTAAGCATCTCGGTAGGAGCGTACACTGCAACAAGAGACATGAAACCCAGAGTGTGTTTCATCCTCACCCGCATTATACGCTCATCAACCGGAGTAACCTCAACAACTGACGGCTGCAGTTTGCTGGAGATGCCTATAGCTACTCCCCGTACACGGTGACCATTGCTCATGCCGGACCAGTAGTAGGTGTAACCCCCACTGCTAGTCTCGCCACTGCCAGGCCTCCTCGTCTCAGAGAGTCCCACTATATCCACCCTCAGCCTGCTGAGCTCGCCCGATAGGAGAGGTAGTCGATGATCGTCTGAGAGGCTCAGAACGTTCCACGAGCCCACACGAAGAACCCTCCGCAGGTTTATCCCAGGAGTGATTCGACGGGCAGGCGCCGCCTCTGCACCGTCGTTAAGCATCCCATAAATCATTTTGGTCATCCTTCTCTGCACTGATTTTAGCAAGGCTATATACATCATGTAATACGGAGACCAAAACTGAACCGCGTAGTCTAGGTGAGGTCTGACTAGAGCCAAATAAAGCCATATAATAACCTCAGCACTTCTACCACTTCTACTTTTAACACCCCTGGTAATGAATCCTAACACCTCATTAGCTCTATTTCTAGCCGCAATACATTGTTTCTTAGGATGGATGTCTGTGCTCACCCTCACTCACTGATCTTTCTCACCTTCTGATCTTTTCAGCGATATACTGCGTATAGTGTATCTATTACCAGAGTTTTTTCTACCAACATTCATTACGCTACACTTATCAATATCAAATTCCATCCACCACCTGACTACCCACTCATTAAGTTTATCTAAGTCCCCCTACAATATGTTTACATCAGACTGTGATCTAATAATCCAACCTATCATAGTATCATAAGTAAACTAGCTGATATCACTGTTAATCCCACTATCCAAGTCGTTGATGTAAATAAAAAAAAATTGGAATGGACCCAAAACTGACCGTTGTGGAACCCCACTTGTTACCTGTCCCCATTCAGATTTAGAACAATTAATTGTAACCCTTTTTTGCCTATCACTTAGCCAAGATCTAATCCAACGAAGAACCTTGATTCCCATCTATTCCATGATCCTTAACCTTATTTAATTAAGAGTATCTCGTGTGGTACCTAGGCGAATGCCTTACTAAAGTCCAGGTATATTATATCATAATCCTCATTATTATCTGCTGTCTCATGAACTTTCCTATATAAGCTCAATAAATTGGTGAGACATGACCTACCCTTGGTGAATCCATGCTGTGAATCATTTACCAAACTATGCTTTTCTAAATGCCCTCTAATGTATTTTGCAATAACAGATTCCAATAATTTACCTAGCACTGACGTTCGGCTAACGGGTCGATAATCTGACATTAGTCCTCTATCACCCTACTTAAATATTGGGACTACATTTCCTTTCCTCCACATTAACGGCACCTCCCCTATATCAACCAATTTCCTAAAAATGTGCACTAACAACTCACTAAAAACCTCGTAGCATTTTTTTTAATACCCAGGGATAAACTTCATCTGGTCCTGGTGACTAAAAATTCTACATTCTATCTATACCCACTTCTACCATTTCCCTAGTTATCGCAATATCTTTTAGTTTCTCATCATCCTTTCCTCTAAACATTTGTTCACTATCAGGTACCATCTGTATATCCTCCTGAGTAAAAACATTTAAAAAATAATCATTTAAAATTTTACACATATCATCAAAACTTAAAGCTCACCCTTCTCTAATTATAATGGTCTCACTAAATCCCTAGTCATTGTCCTATAGACCTGAAAAAATCCCTTAGGGTCGGTCTTTGCCTGGCCAGTGACCTTAATCTCATAATTGCTCTTTGCTGCTCTTGTTAATCTTGTCACTGTCCTAGCCATCACGTTATACTGTTCTCTGTTCACCTGTCCTGCCTTGACCCTTAGGTGCATGTATTTTTTGCTTCAATGTTTTTTTAAATTCGCAGTCATCCATTTAGGGTCAATTTTCCTTGATCTTATCGCCCTACAAGGAATATTATATATCTGACCTGCAATTAAACTCCTTACAGACAATGTATAATCCTCATCAGCACTGACCTCACTGACACCTCTCTCCGTCCGGACCTCAGACCCCACCTTCCCCTCCATCCTACACCCCCAGTTAATCCACTAAAGGTGTCTTTTTAATCCTGCATAATTAGCCTTTCGGAAGTCAGGTACTCTACACTTATAGTTCCTACTTCCCATTTTAAGCAAAACCTGATTTCACAATGCTCGCTATTACCTAACTGACCTCCAACTTCCACTTATGTAACTAAATCTTCCCTGGTTGTTAGTAATAAATCTAGAATATTATCTCCCCGAGTAGGCTCCATGGCTGCTTTCCTTAGAAAGATATCCTGAACTAGATTTAACAATTCCTCTGCGTCATTGTCTCCTACAATTACATCCCAGTCTATGTTCCTAGGATTAAAATCTCCTACTAAGCATAATCGATCATATTTTACAAGCCTTACTTATTTCTTGTCACCCAGGAACTGAATCCTCTTTACATAAGTTTAGAGGCCGAACACTACACCCCAAAAACATTTTTTCAGTTCCCTCCGTAACCTCTATACATACAGTATTATAGACTCTATGCTGTCATCTATTTTTATAACATTATTAACCCAACACTGCAATGTATCTCTTGCATAAAGTGCAACTCCTCCACCTCTCCTACCTAACATATCCTTGTGAAATAACTTATACCCCGCTATCTCAACTTCCGGATGAAATACCCTGCCTGACATATCTAACCATGTTTCTGTTAATGCTATTATGTCAAAATCTTCTACACTAGTTATTCCTCTCAGTAAATCTATCTTGTTAAAAATACTCCTACAGTTTGTATAGTAAACCTAAGCTATTCCTCTTCTTCTGGTCAATTTTCCCATTAGCTTTAACTAACCCCTTCCTCTCTCTCTTTTCTTACGAATAACTTTAGTTCCCTGCCTGCTAAAACTATTTTTAGTGTCAATAGTTTCCTTTAATCTGATCCAGTGTCAAATCCCTGGGTTTTCTTCTTTTAAAAAAACCCGCAGGCACCCATTCCCTTTCAAGGGAAATTTAGAAGATCTAAACCCCTTTTTCCTCAACGGGGCACCCCATCTCTGTGGTAGAGGCTTTATGCCCGAAAAAGAGGTTCCCCGTTGTCGACAAAGGCCCAACTATTGGTTTCAAGAAATGCCAAATTTTCGTGAAATGATAAAAAATTTATATTTTTTTTTTTCTCTTCACAGTGGCCAGAGTAATTAAGCAGTTGAAGATCGCCCAAGGAAGACAATGTAGTTGTGTCCCGGAAGTAGAGGACACTTGTGGAAATACAGAGTTCAGTGCGTAGTAAGAAACGAGATGTCCGATCACTCACCTCTTCAGGTATGCACTAAGCATGCTCGGATAGGAGCACGGTAACACTTGCAACCAGCACGCGACTGAGTGAAAACCGCCGAGAGTGTGTTGTTCACACGATTCGCATCGTACACCCGCATTTATAAGCTCATCAACCGGAGGTAACCTCAACAACTGACTGGCCACGCACGAAGTTGTCGGCTGAAGAGATGCCTTTCGAAGACTCCCGTCTTTTTACCAAAAAAAAAACGGTGACATTGCTTCATGCCGGACCCGTAGTAGGTGTAACCCCCACTTGCTAGTCTCGCCACTCGCCAGGCTCCTGCCGTGGTCAGACGCAGTTGCAGATAGAGCCACTAATGATGATGTCAACGCTCACAGCAGTATGACTGAGCAGCATGGAGCGTCCGATAGTAGAGGATGAGGTAGTCGGATGATACGTTCTGAGAGGGAGGCTCATGATCGTTGACCACGAAGCACACACACGATAAGAAACCCTCAGCATGCAGGTTTTATCCCAGGAGTGATTCTGACGGGACAGGTCGCCGACCTCTGCACCGTCGTTGTAAGCATACCCATAAATCATTTTTGGTCATCCTTCTCTACCACTGATTGTTAGCGACGGACTTATCTACAATCAAGGTAATACGGAGACCATAACTGAACGCATAGTCTAGGTGAGGTCTGAACTTAAGAGACCAAAAATATAAAGCAAGATAAAACCTCACAGCACTATCTATTCCACTTTCTACATTGAACACCCTGGTAAATGAATCCTAACACTCAGTTAGCTACTATTTTAGCGGCAATACACATTGTTTCTTAGGATGGATGGTCTGTGCTTCAACCGTCACTCACGATCTATTTATCTCACCTTCTGATCTTTTAGCGAGTAGTTAATTACTTGCGTATAGGGTATCATATTACCAGGGTTTTTCTACCAACATTCATTTACGCTACACTTATCATATCAAATTAGTCCATCCACCACCTTGAAATACCCACTCATTAAGTTTATCTTAAGTCCCCCTACAATATGGTTTTACATCAGACTGTGATTTACTAATAAATTCAAACCCTATAATAGTATTCATAACGTAAAACTAGTGATTTGATCACTGTAATTCCCACTATCCAAGTCGTTGAGTAAAAATAAAAAGAAAATTGGAATGGACCCAAAAACTGACCACGTATGTGGAAACCCCACTTGTTACCTGTTCCCCCATTCAGATTTAGAACAATTAATTGTAAACCCTTTTTTGTGCCTATAACTTAAGCCAATGATGTCTAATCCAACGTAAAGAACCTGATTCCATCTAATTTCCGTAGAGTCGCTAATACTTTAATTTTAAAATTAAGAGTATCTCGGTGTGTGGTTACCTATAGTGCGAAATGCCTTTACTAAAAGTAAGGTAATTATGATTTATGATCATAATCTATCTAATTTTAATTACGTACATGTCTGTGCAGAACTTTCCTATATAGCTCAATAATAATTGGTGAGAATGATATCCATTATACCCTGGGTGAATACCATGCTGTGAAGTCATGGTACCAAACTATGCTTTTCTAAATGCCCTCTAATGTATTTTGCAATAAGACAGATTCCAATGAGATTACCTATGGCACTATGACGATTCGGCTAACGGGTCGAAATCTGGCCATTAGTCCTCATATCACCATACTTAAATATTGGAGGACTACTATTTTCATTTCTATCCACATTAACGGCACACTCCTCCTAATATCCACAACCAAATTTCCTAAAAAATGTTGCACTAACAAACTCAACTAAAAAACTTCGTCTAGCATGTTTATTTAATGACCCAGGGATATATTAAATAAAACAGCCTTCATAATGGATACAGGTCGCTTTATAATAGTAGTGATCTAAAATAAATTTACATTTCTACGCATATTAACCACGTTATCGTAGAAGCATTGTGATCCACTATAAGTATACGCAAAAATCTATTTAGATTTTCAATTCCAATCCTTTCTCTATGTAGTACTTAAAAAAGAATGTATGTTATGTATCATAACTATTAGCTAGTGAGATACGCATTATCTTGAGTAATATGTATGCAGAGCTATACTCATGATAGTAAAGAAAATTATAATACATCCTTATAAAAAATAAATGTAATAATCAATGTTAAAAAGATTCGTTAACACATAATCATTACAATAAATTAAGACTTAAAAGTATAGCTTCACCCTTCTCTAATTATAATGGTCGCAGCTAAATCCCTAGTCATGTCCTTATAGACTGAAAAAATCCCTTAGGGTCGGTCTTTGGTGCGCCAGTGGACCTTAATCTCATAATTGCTCTTTGCTGCTCTTGTTAACAATAATCATTAGTGTACAGGACATTGTCACTAGCGTAAATTATGACAATCACTGTTATTATAGGTTATGTAACTGTGGTGCAGTTCACCTGTACCTTAATAGTACTTGACCATACTTATAGGTGTAATGTATTATATTTGCTTATACATAAGTATTTATTTTTATAGATAAATGCACGCATAGTTACATCCTACTTTATTAATGTGAGTCAGAAAGTATGTTTTACCTATTGATTACTTATCGCGACTATATTAAAATGAGATGAATATATATATTCTATATCTGACATGCTTAACATCCTTACAGGAAATTGTATAATCATCTTACTCAGCCAACTGACCTCAACTGAAACCTCTCTCCGTCCTGTGGACCTCAGACACCCACCTTTCCCCCAATCCGTACACACCCAGTTAATCCACTAAAGGTTGGTCTTTTTAATCCTGGCATAATTTAGCCTTCGGACGTCAGGTTACTCATACACTTATAGTAGCTATCTTCCATTTTAAGAAACCTGATTTCACAGAGTGCTCTGCTATTTACACTTAACTGACCCCAAATATCACTAGTAACTAACTCTCCCCTGTGTTGTTAGTAATAAATAATAGAATATTATGTCCTCCGAGCTAGGCATCCATGGCGCATTTTCCTTAGAAAGATATCCTGAAACTAGATTTAACAATTCCTATCTGCGTCATTGTCTACCTTACAATACATCCCAGTCTGGTTTACTGGATCGACAATAACAATCTCCTACTAAGTCATAATCGATCATATTAACAAGCCTTACTTATTCTTGTCACACCAGGAAACTGAATTCCATGCTTTACATAAGTTTAGAGGCCGATTATCACTACACCAAAATCATTTTTTTCAAGTTCCCTCCGTAACCCTATACATAACAGTATATAGACTCTAGGCTGTCAACTATTCTTAATAAATATGTAATGTAAATCCCACACACTGCAATGTTATTCTTGCATTAAAAGTGCAACACTCCTCCACCCTCTTCCTACTAACATATCCTGTGAAATAAACTTATACCCCCTGCTATATCAACTCAGATGAAAATACCACCTGCTGACATATATCTAACCAATTTGTTCTGTTGTAATGCTATTATAGTCAAAATCTTCACTACACTAGTTATTCCTCTACAGTAAGAGCTATGCTTTGTATTAAAAATACTCCTACAGTGTTGTATAGTCAAATACCTAAGCTATTGCCTCTTCCTATATGGTCAATTTTCCCATTTAGCTTTAACTAACCACCCTTCACTACTCTCTCTTTTCTTACTTAATATACTTTAGTTCCCTGCCTGCTAAAATACTATTTTTAAGTGTCACAATAGTTTCTTTAATCTTGATCCAATGTCAAATTCCCTGGTTCTCCCTATCTTCAAAAAGTACACTGCAATTGGACACCACTTCCCTTTAAAGGAATTCAGACATAGATCTAGAACCCACTTTCCTCAGGACACAGGGCACCCCATCTCTGTGGTAGAGGGGTTACGGCCCGAAAAAGAGGTTCCCCAGTTGTCGACAAAGGCCCCAACTATTGGCTCTTGACAATTTACTGAAATGCCAATTTTGCCAGTGAAATGATTAAAAATCTATTAATTACATCGACATCTCTCTCTCTCTCGTCTGATACGATCGCTCTCTCCCTCTTCCAAGCTCTCTCTATCTCTCTCTCTCTCGTCTCTCCTCTCTCTCTCAGCTCTCTCTCTCTCTTGCTCATCTCTAATTAGCTATCTCAACTTCTCTCCCCAGCTAAACAGGTCACCCATCCATTGGCAGTCCCCCACACTTTCACGCCGTACACTTCCCCACCCTGGCAACAGCTACTCCTTCCATCCTCCACGATCCATGCTCAGCGCGGTATAGGCTGTATTGGCTTTCTCATGGGGTTACAGTATCTTAAGTGTGTGTGTGTATTTACCTAGTTGTATTTAATCTCAGTGTGGTGTCTTACAGGGTACTGACTCACCCTACACTGTGACCATAACAGTGTTGTAGCTCGCGTCCACGTCCCCGTTCTATACATTTATCAGTTTTTGTCTTCAGTTGGGCACATATGTGCGATATCACCTCCTCATTTACGTCCATTCCAAACTTCTTAACATTTCTAAGAGAGGACGCTAGTACTTCTTTTATGGTAGTTCAGGGGCCATTCTCCTTTACTAGTTTTTGTATGTCATCTTGGGTATCGACCTTCTCTTTTTTTCCGAGTCCGTTATCTCTCATTGTCTGGTTTCCTTCCATTCTTAGATTATCAGCTTTAAAAATGTGTTTATTAAGTCTCCTACTTCTTCTATGCTCAAGTGTTGATAACTTTATTTCCTTCAACCTTCACTCATAAGAAACATTCTCTTAGATCTGGTACCATCTTTCGTTTGGGGGCCCCCACATTTTCTCTGTATCCTCTCCAACTTTTAGTCACAGGTTTTTATTGATGGGGACAAATACAATGGCAGCATATTCCATTTGCGGTCGGATCATTGTAGTAATTATTTCTATCATTATTTTGTCCATGGTCATGATAAATGCCACTCTAATATTGCTTTAACATCCTGTATGTATACTCCAAATATTATTTATGTATTTTTATGGTTGTAGGTTATTTAGGCATTATCACTCCCATGTCCTTTTCTTCATGAACCTTTGTAAATTTACTTCATTATCCCCATTATATACGGCAATTTATATCTCTTTGTATCTTATCTAATATATATAAATATAAATCTATCATTTATTTATATCTAATATATCATTATTATCACATGGATACCCCCCTTATCACATTAAAATTCGATTTCATCATTCTCTGCTTATCTATTCGTAGATCTTGTTCAGGTATTTTGTAATTTTGCAATCTTTATAGTTTTTATTTTTTTTAATACTTATGCATCATCCCGCAAAATAAACTAATATTAACGTTTTATGTCATCAGTCATGTGATCATTGACGTAAATCATGAACATTTTGTGCCCAACAAGTGATCTGTGTGGAAACCCACACTAAATACCGGTCTCCATTCGACTTTCATACCTTTACTATTATTCTCATTTATCTTCCTCTCAGATCAAAATTCCATCCAGTGTTTTGATCATCCCATCTTTGATTCCTCCCCTCGAAATTGTCTAACTTTTACAAAGTAGCCCTCTCATTGACGCTTTATCAATGCATTTTTCAAGATCTAGAATCACACGATCTGCCCATCCATCTCTTTCGATGTGATTGTATCAATTTAACTCTGTGCGTAAAAAGTTACTATAAGCGTGTGTATGGTGTTGCTATGTGTGTGTGTGTGTGATTGTGTGTGGGTGTTTGTTGTGGATGTGTGTGTGCGTTCGTGCGTCGTGCGTTGTGCGTGTGTAGTTATTATTATGTGTTGTATGTGTGCTGTATATGTTAGTGTGTTATTATTTTAATTTAATTTTTTTTATTATTGTACTTTACATTGTAGTAAGGACACGCGTGACTTCTAAGAGCCCGTCAGGTAGCAGTTAATGTCACAGTAGTTAACGGGGCGGTGGAGTAGTATGGTAAGCGCGAACAATATCATAGCAAGGATATTTTAGGAGAAACAGCATTCAGGGACGGAGGCTGCCGTTTTGACTTTTCTTGGGATAAGTTGCGTGATGGGTTAGAGGCGCAGCCCTTGGCAGGGGAGGGCAATGCAGGACATAGTTGAGTAGTAGTTGTGATTCCTCCACTCTTAGAGCAGTGTTCATGCAATGGGTTGGCCGCTTTAATTATGTCATTTGGGTGTCTCCGTATGAGTAGCCAGGCGAAGGCACGAATGCAGGCTTGGTGAACTGTGGCGTTGGACCCATTACGTAGAAGGACGGGAAGAATCGTTCAAAATCGAGTGACACTGTTTGACAAATACCAACATGCGGAGATTTGACCTATTCTGCATGAGAAGGTACTTCAAAGCTGCCTATGTCATAGTTTCTCACGCAAGCAGACACACGAGACTTGATGAAGTGAGGAGTGCTGGAGGGAACGAGGGCCAGACAGAGACAGGTTTGTTGGTCGGGCGGGCATGTATGATGCAGCATGGTCCTGCGCGACTCATTGTGCCGCTATATATGATCCCTACATTGCCCCGGGATCCATGTGAAGGAATGACGGTGGTTATTGTGAAGGCTGACTAAAAGCGTTGAAAAGGATGAATAGATTGGATGAGCAAGAGTAATAACGTTGTCCTTTAGGGAGAGGGGAATCGAGTGCTTCCAATGATGAGAGCGTAGTACGGTGACGATTCGTGATGGTGAACACCGTAAGTAGGTTTCCTTGCATTAGTGACGAGGGCAAATTTGTGTGGCAGTTGAGTATCAGCTTGTGGAATGGCTGAAACACCGTTCAGTGATGACTGACCTAGGAATCGTGGATGTGTCTTCAACACACAAAGGCGATATCCCAGACGCACCAGATTCACTGAGACAGACCCGTCAGTAAAATAGGTGGTATGTGCCCAGGTAGTGGAAAATGGCTAGTAATGGCTCGCAAGGCATTATTGTCACTAAGTATGGTAGGGAGGGGTATATTAAGCCTTGGGTTTGAGCAGGCAACCGGGGCGGACGATTTGGAATATTAGGTTTGGCTGCCTAAAGGAGGGGGTGAAGACATAAATTTATGGTGAGGCATGATCTGGAGCCAAGGCTTTGTATACACACAGCAGCGCTGAATGCCAACTGTACGTGTGGCATCCGCTGGCAGATTAATCCCACGTTGCGGTCAGATCTTTGGATTGGCAGGCTTGTTGATAGGTGCAGCATGAATTTCGGTGAGGTACTACTGCTCAGTTGGACGTCTATCTTATTGAACCTCGCAACAGAGGGTGACGTTCGCTTAGGAGGCCCCCCCCGGTGGTTTGTAAGTGAAGGGTAGACACCAATCACGGCACGACAAAGAGTGTGTAGCGCGTTCCAGGGACGGTGGTGCTCTAGAGGCAATCGTGCGTTAGGGCTCTCGTTTTTGATGCCACTTAAGTGATGACAAAATCAATCACAATCAAAATTCATTGGTGAGCATACGCCGGGTTCGTATGTAGGGCGCAGTGAGCCTCACCCACCTCTACAGACGCCTACTCCAGGGGGCGTCACTCCACGCTAGCATTTTTTTTTTTTTTGTTCCCACATGGCAGCGTTAGCACTTTCACCATACAAGCAGCTTCGACAAGTTATACATCAACTTATGCCCCAGTCCACGAAGCTGTGTGAGGGCGCCCCCTTTGGGCCTACCTCACACGCCGAAGTTGTATCTTTAACAGATACAACCCGATGGAAGGATTCCGGTTTCAGGGCTTAGCGTGCCCAACATGTCCAACTATAGCCGAAGTTGGCGCTGACGGACTAATGGCAGAGGTAACTACAGCACGATTCAGCTCGTACAGTGCCAAATCGCTGATTGACACGTAATAATTCCAGCACGCTACCCACATGTAATTTGACTGCGGAAGGACGCTTATATTACCAAAGGGCATTTGATTCGTCTCATTCAAGTCACTATTTAGTGTCCAATGTCTCACAACCATAGAGTAATATGACAGGTGAATCACAAGCGACTTAGAAGATCCGGATCTTTGTTCCTGACTGCACAGGTTACCGACACAACCAACGTCACTCAAAATCACACTCCCATACTGAGTCGAGTCTATATACAAACTGGGTATGGGCCATATGCCAAGAAATACCACAGCCCGTAAGGCTGATCTTGTACGTGTTATGAGAGACGCACCCGTCATTATGGGACTGCGCTACCAAGGTATTGAGTAAAACTGTTCAAAGATACTCAAGGTACCTCGCGCTACACGCGATAATAACAGACTGTATTGCTTGATCATCTAGTAAGTACTCTACATGAACACCTTGCATGGACCTGGTCCTGTGAGTCCAAGAGAAGAACTCAGTCCCAAAAGCTTGACCTCCTCGTGGCAGGCTCTGGATAAGAGCCATCACCAAGCGACCATCCAGCGATACCAGCTAAAAAGATTACTACATTCAATATCGCAAAGAATATACAATGAACAGGTGAATGTTTAGGTGGTTTGCCGACGGATTGCTCCACAATCATCTTTGATACTACATTTGTCTAATACACCCAGTCCATACAAGTAGGTTGAAAAAGTAGATGGGGCAAGGAACCGCACCCCATGCCTCACTCATGTATTCACAGGAAAGAGAGCTTAGGAATTTAACACCTGACACGCACACTTTGCAACCGCCCACTCTTCAGTCCACAGGAATACAGAACCATACGTTATCACTAACCAATTAAGGATCCTTTGAGCAGTAATCCCGACGAAGTAAGTCGCAGAAGATCCCAGAACTGATGACAAAAGGCATGAGACTGTTTTATAGACTGCCAGGAGTGAGACATAGCACATGAAGTCATAATGATAGGAGCGTGTGTGGTAATATGTTGTGTGTAGTTGTGTGTGTGTGTGTGTGGGAGGTGTTAGTGGTGTGTGGTGGTTTGTGTGTTGTAGTGATAGTGTGGTTGCTGAGTGTGTGTGTGCTTCGTGTTAGTTGTGGAAGTGTGTGTGTGTGTTTATGTGTTGTTTGTGTAGTTATAGTTGTAATAATATATATGGTATTGATTTTCGGGGGTAAAAATACAAATACATAGGATCAGTCACAATACACTACTTTTCTCACAGATCCCACACATAAAAATATTATACACTCATACCGAGAAGATAGAATAATATAGAGATCCTAAAAGTGGAGTATAACTCAAACTTTAATTTACCAAGAGATAAAGAATAAATAAGATGATATACAATAGAAAAGATGAATGGAAAACGGTAACAATATATAAGAGAAATGATTAAATATGAATGAGAATAAAAATAATGCCACACGCTTTTCTTCTTCTCATTTTAAAAATTAATATATCCTTCTTAGTTATTCTTTCACAATGTTAATATATTACTTTTTATTTACTCCTCTGCAAATTAATCGTATATTATTACATTGATAATAGTAGCAAAAAGATAAAGGATAATGTATAAATATATAATACGCCTATTTATTTCACACCATATTACAAGTATATATGTATTAATTAGAAATAGATAGATAATATATAGACATAATCCAATATATGAGTAGGATAGGATATATAAGATAGATAATAGAATAGCAACAAATATAAAATTATAAATACTAATAAAGATACATAATAATAATAAATTGTCTTATGTTCCCGTCAGACTCTCATGCCCGTCGTGCACTGAGAGCTTTGAAGTTGTGATGAGGATTGTTATGGCCAAGATATGAACCTTGCCCCGTACGCTCAGTTCACTCTCGGACCTGCTGGGGGGAATAAGAACGGATGACGTATAGTACTATAGTACACTCGTTGTATACATATCGTATGTAGAGAGAGGAGTGAGAGGACTGTGTACTAGTTAATGAAAATACAGTAGCATGTACACTGTTGTAATTAGGGAAGTGACGGGATTACACTCATGTCAAAACTGAGATTGCAATCTGATGTGATTGAAAGTGGATGGAAAAATGGATGTTTATATTAAGGTATGAAGATTAAGTCTTTTATCATTTATCCCACACATTCTATCGCTTTCCCCCCCCCCCCCCCCATCAACTTTCTAGCGCTATTTATTGTTATTGGACCATCACTGCCCATCACTCCCGTCAGGTTTTACATCACATTTACTTTTTTCTATTATTTCCCATCAATTATTCCCATCACTTTATGAATTTCCATGCACTTTATGTCACACAAAATTTACATCACCTTTTCTCCGCCTCAGTAGTACTGCAATGCGAATCGACCTTGTGGCCATGTTGACTGCTAACCAAAGATACCGGAAAGAACTGAGCAGAGAGGAGTGAAGGGATATGCCTCCAACTAGACTGATGCTCTACTGCTCCACTGGTTGAGGATCACACCCGCTTTCTATAGTACATCAATCCCCCGCTCCCCCCCCCATAAAATAAAAAAAAGTAAATTTGTTGTTGTTTTAAGAGTAGTATGTCGAAGAAAGGACGGATAGAGAGAGAGAGGAGGTCAAAGGCTTGGGGATAAAAAGGAGAAGCGAGGAAGAGATCAAGGAAGAGGATGGGGGACTCAGAGGTTCTTTGCGTTCCACTTACGTCGGCAGGTTTATGTGCTGTGTCTAGTGTGCTTATGTCGTTGTGTATAGCTTGTTAAGTCATAGGACGGTGGAACAATATAGACCGCGCAGGGTGGTTGAATCAGAGGTGCTTGAGTTACCGAAATCTTAAAACGCCTCTGGGCAGTGCGACACCTGGTTTAAACAGATCCGGTTTATAAATAGGGTCAGCTGCCGGCCGTCACGTGCGACAAGTCTTAGCCAGCCCATCTATATGTACCTCTCTCCATCAGTTTGAATTACAGCGCTATATACAGTGCGGTAATTCTACCTCGCCTCCTTGCTACTACTGATTAATTAAGATGAGCCTGGGAGGATGGAAATATTAGCTTCTTGTAAATGTCAGCTGTTGCTTATCATAGTTAACCAATATATCAGGTAAAACAGTAGGACGAATTATAATACCATGAGACGCTTAAATAGATGAAAATGAAAAATGTATAGCCCGAGGTGGGAGAGGTCGAGAAAGCATGGGTTGTGAGAGATCGCGCTAAAAAAATTACACTACCAAAACTGGACAAGCGTAGCAGAATTGTTAAAAAAAGAAATGGGGGAAAAAAAGGTATCCCACAAATAGGGTCTGGGTAAATTATTGGAATGGACTCACAGTTTATTAGCGGTAGGCTGTTTATGAAAAGGAGGCTTAGACAATTGTTATGGAAGGGGATGAAAGGTGGATGTAGGTATTGTTAAGTAACAGGAACTAAAAAAAAATAAATTGTCTATACTTATGGTTAGAGAAGGCTCGCCCCACAGGAGATGGGAGAAGGGCTATCTCCGTTCCGTTTTTTTTATTTATTTAATTGATTTACATTCTATTATATATTATATAGATATATATATATAATAGTATATATAATATATATATACTATATAATTATATATATATATCTAAATATATATATTTAGTATATATATATACACAGCATATATATATATATATATAGTTGAGTATATATATTATATATTACTAGTATATATATATAAATTAATATATAAAGACTAGAATGAAAACACATACATATATAATAAAAATAGTAATTGCATGAACGCGGGCATCAGCCCGCCGCTGGATGCCGCAGCCACAGCAGGTCAACAGGTGGGCGGGGCGTGAAGGGGTCACTCCCGCTACTTAGTCGTTCATCGGCGCGGTGGGTGGGCGCGGCAAAAGCGCCACTCACAGTAGGAGGGCAGGTTTTCTGAACCTGCAACGCCACGAGGGCGGTCGGCCCGTTCTCCAGCGGGCCGACGCGCTGTCTGAGCCGCGCCGTGGCGGGAGCAGGACAACAGGTACGTGCGCCAAAGGACAGCGGGACAGGTGAGGACAGTGTTCACACGGCCAATCCTCAAACGCGTCCTCAGTTTCCTCCAAGGGTCCCGTAGCCAAGCTGTGTCGGAGTAAGAAACGACCACTCGTTTTCGCGGACAGAGGCGGGCAGGGGGCGTAATGGGCTCGGTGTTGTCCGTGGCCTGGGTGTGCCAGGCTGCCTGCCTCGAATAGTTTGCACCAGACTGGCGATTTACTGTTGCCCTGCGCCACAGGCGGCAAGCGGTTCGTCTGCCAGCACTTTGGCCACATGTATGCCTTGGGAAGAAAGCCAGTCAAGGCCACCGCTGGATGTATGGGCGCCTCCCGGGCCCGTCCCCCTCATGGCTGCCTCGTTAGTCCAGGGAGACCTACGTGGCTCTGGGCACCCAGTCTTGAACCTAACAAGGCGCCCTGCGCGTAACCGGGGGGCCCTATAGACTTGGCTCCAGGATTCGGCGGTGATGAAGATGCAAATTGTCCATTCGCGTGTGCAGGCTTTGCCGTTATAGGACCGCACGGCAGGACATGGAGTCCGCTGGTGAAATCAATCACGACCTACCTCCCTTTAGGCCCAAGCGGGTGCTGTAGGGCGCGCCTTATCACACCAGCTCCGTCTGTGCAGCGTGGAGTCAATGGTCGGGCGTATTCCGGGATACCCACTTCATCGCCCTGGGTAAGCGACCACCGCAGGCCTGTCGGCTCTATTAGGGTACGACGCGAAGGCGTCAGTGTAGTAGACCGCGACGGTGCTGGGACATTGGAGTTTTTGTGCGCCACGCCTGCAGGGCGCGTAGCTGCCTCAGCTCCCCCGCTGTTGACCACAACGCCTTCTTTCCTTGCCAGCTTGGCAGTCGACGGCGGATAATCACCTGAGCTGGCAGGGGGCTGCCACAGGGGGCGAGACGGACCGTAGCTGGCAGCGGTCGGTCAGTCTGTCCAGCAAAAGGTGGGTGTCGGGGGCGGGGAGGAGGGCGGATTGGCGGCGTCTGGCCACCTCGGAGCCAGCCAGGTGTACCGGCTACAATAGGTCCCCCGCTGCTGTGTTGCAGCTGGACCCCTCAGAGTCACAGCTGTCCCGCGGCACGACGCAGCAACCCTTCACTTAAAGTGTGACTGAGCAGAACATAACGTCGATCCTTGGCCAACCCGACAGGCTCACGATCTGTCGCAGACTTCGGTGGTCTAGGGGAGGGCACCCAACCGTGCCTCCGTTCTGCATGACGCGGGTTGTGGGCCATCGCGGTAGATCCAGAGTGGTCCCAAGAGCTTGGTTCGACGTCCCCAGGTCAGAGATCCTTCCCGACAACACGTACACCTCTTCCTGAGTGCATGCTGGGACAGCCGCACAGACAAAGCACGTGACGCGACACGCTGTGTGGTGTATGTGTCTTACCAAGGTTGACGGCGCTACTCTAGTGCTGCACGTAGAAGAGGCGCCAGCATAATGAATGACGTGGCCCCATTCGGTGTGTCCTAGATCAGGCCCTACATGGATTGTTGAGCATGGGTTCTCAGCCCTCGTCCCTTCACGAACGTGATCTGAGTGTGAAGGTCGATTGGCTCCCCCGGTCAAGTCACATCCCCGAGGTACTAGGATAAGAGCGGATCCAAGCCCGAGCACTTGTATGTATCCCTGTCGTTCATCAGCTACCGATGGACCACACGCAAATCGGTTGAGGAGCGACGCAAAAGGCTGCGCACATTGAATCAACCACCACTCGATGATGGTCTTGGCATCGTACCTTCAACATCAGCCGGATATTGCTTGATGGTACCAGCACTGTCGCCACTTGCACATGTTCTGTGACACAGCACCACAAGGGCTTGCTGTGCCTTGAGACACCCGCGTACCACCATCCGGCCAGTGACGACCAGGTACCAAGTCGTCGGCCGTGCCGAGAGTGCTTCATGCTGTTCACTCCTCCTCGCGAACGGTGACAGAAGATCTGACCAGGTCACCTTTCGCTCCCATCAACGGAGTGATTGAAAAACAGAAGATTTCACAGGGCTGTGAGCGGACCACCGCCATGCCGGCGTTAATGACACGTGCCGTTCTCCAATAGCTCCCTGTACGCTCGGACTGAGCCCCTGGTGAACCTGACCCTGGCGTGGCGGGGGTGGTGCCAGAAGGGTAATCCTCAATCCAAGGCAAGGAGTCTGCCCCGCACGCCCCGCCGCAACCAGCGCGGCCAGGAGGAGGGCGCGTTGGCCAGCTATAAAACGCCTTATCCAGGTCAAGGGAAGACGGCGACAGCAGAACGGTTGATCGATTTTGAACCCAGGAGGGAACATGACGCTGTTGGAGGTGCCCACCCCCGTGGTGAAGCCGAAGATGTGTGGTCGTGGAGGTTCTCCCAGGCGCCATTACAGAGCGGGCCAGCACCATCCTCTCAGCCGTCTTGGCCGTGCAGCTCATCCGGGAATCTGGGGCGCGGCGCTCGGGGTTTCCCGGGCTTAAGGATGGGACAGTACTCCAACTGGATGTTCAGCCTCCTTCCAGCCAAAGGCAAGCGGCCAGCCAGACCAGGAGGATGTTGAATTACAGGGGCCAGGAGGTGACCCGCCTCCAGCCGCACCAGCGAATGGCGGCAGCTGTGAGTAGGTGACGCCGCGTGTCAGCGCCTCGAACGGAGCGTGTTTCCCGTCCATTCCGACCACATTACTAGCTCAAACACCTGGAGGATGGAGGTGAAAGGTAAGTGATCAGGTGGCGTCGGGGGTGAGGCTGCGAGCGGCGCCGATGACACAGCGTTCACGCACCAAGGTGGGGTGCCGAACCTGGCAGCCACTGGACATAACGGGCTGCCGTGAGTTGGTCGCTGGCTCCTCTCGAGGCAAAACATCCAGGCGCTCGGCTTCCGAGTAACGGATGGGGGTGGGTGGGAAGGCACGTTCCGTTGGTCGTAGTTAGTACGGTCTATCCTTTTCTGGAGCAGATCACACCAACATCTTGCCCCACAACTGCCGGCCAAGACTTGGTGTAGTGGTAAAAACCAGGGACCACATTCGAGGGCATTTGGCCTCCTGCAACTCGCCCTGTGACCTCGGCCGTAGCGTGACCGTGCTCGCACCGCACCTACGCAGCAGACTCCAGACTGGTGGGGCGGTCGGCGGAGCACAGCACGGATGTGAAACTTTGCGGTGGATGTTAAACTTTTGTGGTTTCTGTATCTCGCACATCCTGTTTGTAGAACCACCCAGTCTGGTTGCACTGCTGGCCGGGGACCTCCTGGTCAATGGACTGCCTCCTGCTATTGCACCTCAGACATGAGCCGCCAGGTCATGGTCCGCGTTCTCGCCGGTCCTAGATCCTCGACGGCCGGAGTCGTAGAGTGGTTCCACACCACTCGTCACAAGTATCGGTCCTGAGCATAAACACAATGTACCAGTGCCGCCGCCCAGATGTGTATATATTGCTCATATAAGACAAAGAGGCAGGGGGAGATGCAACGCCCCTGTCATGCAAGCGGCCCGGGTGACCTCCTGCAGCGGTAGTGGCGACTGCGTAGTGGTTCGTGGTAAAGGTGGGGTGGACCCGCCAGGCGTGCCGGTGTCAAGCGCACTGGAGACCAAGGTGAGGTCCAGACTTGGCCACCCCCGGACGTGGGTAGGCTTCCGGTATTAGGAGGACAATTTCCGGCACCTCCATCCAGCCACCAGCGCGCCAGTGGCGGCCGTGCCACGAGTTAGTTGGGGAGGACAGACCGGCAGTATCGGGTGAGTGTGAGCGTCTTCAAGTTCGCCACCACCACAGGACGCTGCTGGCGATGTGGCGAGGGAGGCGCAACACATCACCGGCCTCCAGTTGCCTCCCTCCAGCTGCTGTGTACAGCATGGACTGTTGTATATATACCTACCAGATGGTCGAAGGGCCTTGGAAGTACCTCACCAAGCTGCAACTAGCACCATTCAGCCTCCAGACGCCCGTGATGCCAACACAGCTGCACAGGTAGACTTCCCGTCGATGACCATATCATTGCGAGTGTGCGGACGAGCTAGGACGGACGTGCTGTCACCACACCTACACAGCCACGCCGCCCATCCTCTCCACACGAAAGGGAGTGCACCGTGTATGACCCGACTATCCTTCCAATCAAAGTGCTCACCGTTCGTCAGCGTCTCCCCTGCAGGACGACTGAGGGGCAAGGTCAGTCCGTCCAACTATGGCCTGAATGGCAGGACTAAGTCTCTTGCCACGCAGCCACTGAATGTTACATTGGAGCCACCTTAAGCCTGCAAAGCGGACGGGGGGCGGGGGGTGGGGGGTCCACGGCGCGCCTCACACTCAACTTCACTAGTGCACCTCACTCCAGTATCATGCATATCGGTGGGGACAGGTGCTAGGAGGGGCCCGCCCAGTCCAGCGTATAGTGGATGTGGACGAGGTATCAGGTGAAGAGAGAAAGGAGAAGGTCCAGGGTGGGGAAACGGACACGAGCGAGGAGAAAGTCACGGTCATGCATGGAATTAGAACGCGGACAGGAACGGACAGGCCTGGTATCGAATGAGGTGATGTCGGGACTGTGGAGCGAATGGGAACATGCGACGCAAAACCACCAGTATAATCATATCTCAGTCCCCAAGCAGCAGAGCACTCAATGTTCCCGTTCTGTCCGATGTTCATACCACTCATTCGGGCCGGCCGAGACCTCAGCACAGAGTTTGCTTACAAACCAACGCACACGCACGCATCTACAGTGTCTCCGAGCGATCCCTCCACATACAGCCCTGACAGGAGAGCAGGGGGAGGGTACATACAGATCATCGGGCCAGGATGAGGACGGCGGGAGATCGACTCCCGGGCTTGAGAAAAGTGATGAGGTGGCCGGTGGCGTTCGCTGAGTTTATGTAACCATGAGGTGTGGGCGCGGAGTTGCGGCGTAGCTCGTGAGGTTGTCTTGCCGGCGCAAGGTCACCAGGCACCGCGATAACGTGCGGGCGGTTTTCACCACCGTTCTCAGGAGAGAGATAAATACCGGAGTTGCGTCGGTCGATGGAAGCGAAATGCGCAGCACAAGGATGGAAATGGGCTGTGTGGCGCCAGCGTGCCCGGCTGACACGGGCGCCGGTGTGGGCGAGGTGTCTCGGCGATAGATGGGTAGTTCCTCCTTTCTTGGCGTGTGGCAGAGCAGGCCGTGGGCGGCAGGTAGTAGTTTATACCCGGGGATGGAAGTGAGGGATGGGTGGCCCCGCTACGCCAATCCTGCCCTAGACTATGCTGCGCCCTCTGTCCCTGCGCCTCTCCACCTCCGCCTCTGTCGGCCTCGTCGGCTAGCGGGCCTCGCCCCATTGCTCTGCTGTGCCTATTGGTGCAGTCCGCGCTTTCACGGGAGGGGTAGGGTAGCGCAGAGAACTATGCGGAAACTCTCTAATCCCATCGATTCTCACGCCACGACTCGGTGTCAGGTGCACCCTCTACACGGCCACAGCTGGCGTCTCGTGGGAAGCGGAGCAGGAACAAAGGAACCATTGCGGCCCCGGCCTATCATTTCCTGCGCCTGATGGCTTGCTCACCCTCTCCAGGCAGCCGTCGGGGAGGCGTTACCGGGTAGCGGGGGTTTCGACCGGCCATCAGGTGCCCCCCCGAAGCAGTTTTCGGGCATGGCCGGAGGTGAACTGCTGCGGCCTTTGACGATGCATATGCACTGCTCGGATTTCGCTTTGGAGCACCTGGCATGCAGAAGACAAACCTGGACGGCACGCCGTTTTGGTGTGTGACATGCGCGTTCCTGCCAGGTCATTATAACGCTCTTCGTGCTACACTGGTAACACAGTCAGGGGCTCACTCTGTTGTATATGGCAGCAGGGAAATTTATTTACCCAAGTCCCCCAGGTCAGCCCCGTTCAGGTGCCGCGCCATATCAGCTCCCACCAGCACCTGACGGTTCGGGGGCACAGTCCCGGGGATGGTGTACGGGGCGCACCCACCGAGATCACGCACTTGCGGATGGTCCCCGCACAGCTTTCGCGGGGCATGTAAAGTGAGTAGCGCGCTGGAGGACAGCCCTCACAGCAGTGTGTCTCCTTGAGGCGGGGGCTTCAAGCAACACAAGCATGGTACGGTGGAGCGTCCCGCGTTGAGCAGGGCACACATCCATCGGTGGAGGCGTACGTCCTTGGGATCAGACGACGTATTCCCCCTTCAGGTGGGACTGGCAATTCCATCTGCATTGGCCGGCGGGTTCGCCGCTGCAGGGTGGAGCACGGCCAGAAAGAGGTTCCGTGCATAGCCTGTCGTACAAACTGTAGGTTGAAACCATCGTGCCGCACTTTTGCTGCAACGTCTAGGGTGCTGGGTCTGAACGTCTTGGCCCCCTTGGCGGTCCACGGTGTCTTACCCAAATTCTCATCCTTCATCCTGAGAGGCGTCAACCATCACCGTTTCGTTGACTAAGTGTGGTCTCCTTAGCCTTGGCCCAGCTCAGGCCCCATCACCTTCTCCAGGCCAACGGGCAGGCAGTCGTTGGGGAGTGCCCGAGCTATGATGACTCCTCCCCTACAGGGACGCCCACGTCACCAGACGATCGATGTTGGGCGTTCGTGGGTGCCGGAGAAAAACCCCGCAGGGATCGCATCGGTAGGAGGTTCCGCAGCACGGTCGTGCCAAAAGGGCAAGTTCAGTTAATAAGTCAATTTCCAAGAAGCATACACGAAACACAAAAAGAGGGAGGACCGGGGCCCCGCGGCATAACCCTCTCCCAGCAAAAACCACCCCTGACCTCGACCTGACTGCACCCGTATCAGGAGCACGCAGTCGCAACACGCCCTTTATCATAACGACTGACGGACGAGACGTACTCCGTTCCGCTCGCAGCTGACTGTTGACCGTATTCAACGAGCTTGCCGTCTGCCATGACAATGCTGGCTCGTTGGCAGTTTGGTGGGGCAACCATGGGACGAAATTATCGCATAAAGGTTTTCTACTGAAACTTAGTTGTATTTGTAATATTTTTGTACTACAATACATATATATTTACATAACTTCATTGTTATAGTAAGGAAATAACGCGGTCACATGACATATGAAGCATGCAAATATGATACACATACATGATGTATGTTAACACAAGATTTCTAATTTCAATCCAAAGTTCATGTCATTCTCCAATCGTCGAACGCAGGTTGACCGCAGTGGAGGATTAGTAACAACCTGACCAAGACATTAAAAAAAAAACAAAAAAAAAAACAAAATATAAAAACCACCGCTTCCTCCACCTCCATCCCCTCTTCCATTATTATATATATATATACTATATATGTATTATCTATTATATATTAATATATATATATATAAGGTACAACTATATATATATAAGATATATCTATATATATATAATATATACTATATACCTACAATAGGTATATATACGGTTCGAGACGCGACAGTGAGTTGTCTAGAGGACCACTGAGTGCGAGACTGAAACGCCCGAAACCATAACAAAAAGTGTGATGGAAAGAAGTTTTTTTTTTTTTTAGATAACAATAACAAGTTAAATATTCAAATAAATAACCTTGTCAGCAAGGAGTAAGATGATCTTGCTTTTGAAGCAAACAAACATGAGATGACAAAAAAAAATGTCTTATATAACTAAATGAACATATCTGTACATAACACAAGATAATTAACCCTAGAGAAAAACACCAAAAAAGAAATACTAAGATGAATTGTAACCAACAGGTTAGTAAAGCTAATCACATAAATAATGTGAGTTGACCTCTGAGTAGAGTCCCGGTGATAATGTTGACTGGTTGGTACTACTTCAAGGCACAAGAATGGTGTTACTGCTATGTTCCTCGAGAGAGTACGTAACGCACTTCAGCGATATACAGATGAACTGAATAACAAAAGGAAACGAGGTTTACTAAATTGCCCTCGTATTTGACTGGGGCTGCTTCACTCAGCTTTGTCGAAAACAAACCGGCGAGATCCCGGAGTAAGTAGTTCCGGGCTTCCTTCGTGTGATTGGAGGGAAGGGTAGATCTAGTGGTACTCCAGCGCAGCGTGGTGTGCTGTGTGCTGTGTGCGGTGGTGTCGTGTGTGTGTGTATGTGTGTGGGGCTGTGTCGTGTATTGTGTGTGCACACAGGATGAGGATAAGGCGACGGCTTATTTCCTTTTTTTTGATAATATATTATATATATATATATATATCAGATATATAATATATATATATATAAGATAATAATTATATATAATATATATATATATATATATATTATATAACGGGCAGGAGATTTTCTAGAGGACAGATCTCGTTAAAAGTGATAGCTAGTTCAGCGTTTATTATCTTCTTAAAGATATTTTCTCTTTGTCTTAAGAGTGTCTTATTCTCTTTTGTAATCACTTTTATGACTTCGCCGTAGCTTGTCATGTTTGCTGTATCGCGATTTCGGGCCGGTCTGCCTGCCACGCAGCGTGGCAGGCAGACCGGCTATAAATAGCGCTTCACCTCGCATCTTAATCATGCTCACCTCAACTCCTGAGGAGAAAATATCTTCCATATGCTGCTGAAGAAGGGTTCTTACACCCGATATCGCGCTACAGCAAACATGACAAGCTATGGCGAAGTCATAAAAGTTATTACAAAAGAGAATAAGACACTCCTAAGACAAAGAGAAAATATCTTTAAGAAGATAATAAACGCTGAACTAGCTATCACTTTTAACGAGATAACATATATATAGTATATATAGATAATATATATATATTATATAATAATATATTAATATATATATATAATATATATATATATATATATATAGATATATATAGATATTATATTATATATATATATAATATTATTATTATTATATATATATAATATATACCTATATATATAAAATATAATATATAGATATACGTAAAAATATATAATATATATAATTATATATATATATATGCTTATATTTATTATATATATATATAATTATATATATATATAATATATAGATATATATTAATAATATATATATATATATATTATATATATATATATATATAATATTATATATATAATAATATATATATAATATATATATATAATATATATATATAATATAATATATATATACATATATTATATAATATATAATATATATTTATATAAATATTATATATATATATATATATATATATATATATATATATATAATATATATATATATATGTATATATATATAATATATATATAATATATATATATCTATATATATATAATATGTGAGTGTGTGTGGAGGGGGCGTGCGTGCGGCGTGGTACGTGCGTGCGTCGTGGAGTGTGTTACCGTGGTGGGTGCTACTAGAGCGGGCAGTCTTACTGAGATAGTTTGGTAAATGAATTCACAAACATGGGTTCACAAAGGTACATATGTGCTCACAAATTATGAGTTTTTATAGGGAAAGTTTATGTAACAAACAGATAATGGTGATTGATAATTAGGATATAGTATAACATGGACTTAGTAAGGCATTCCTGAGAAAGGTGCCAACATGGTAGACTCTTAAATAAGTTAAGGCTCATGGAATAGATGGAAGGTTCTTGTTGGATTAGATCTTAGCTAAGTAATTACGGCAACAAAGGGTTACAATTTAATGGATCTAAACTGAAGGGGGCAGGGCAGGTTAAGGGAGTGGGGATCAACAAGGGTCTGTTTGGGTCCAATTAATATTTGATCTACATCAACGACTTGGATAGTGGGATTAGTAGTGATTTTTCAGCAAGTTTGCGGATGATACTAAGGTGGTAGGATTTATTAGATCACAGTAGCTGTAAATAGTTGCAAGCGAGACTTAGATAAATTAAATGAGTGGGCAGAAAGATGCAGATGGAATTTGCTAGTGATAAGTGATGATATTGATATTGATTGATGATGAGATATTGATTATGATATGATAACGTGATGATTGATAGCGTAATGAATGTTGTAGAAAAAAATCTGGGTAATAGGTACACATACGCAATGTTCGCTGAAAAGACAGAGGGTGAAAAAGATCTGCGGAGTACGGGTAAGCTCAGACCTCCGTCCTAGGGGGGGAAAAATAAATGTATTGAGCAGAAATCGAGCCTAAAAAGGGTGTTAGGAATTACCAGCAGTGTTTAAAAAGTAGAAGTGCTGATGTTATTCAAAGCTCTAGTTGAGCTATAGTCAGAACCTTACCTAGACTATGCGGTTCAATTTGGTCTCTGTATTACAGGATGTATATTGCCTTGTTAGAATCATGCAGAGAAGGATGTGACCGAAAATAAATAAGGAATGCGTTACGTTAGTTATGAGAAGAGATGAAACTACTAAATCTACACTTACCGAGAGGCGTAGAGTAAGGGACGATTCTGAAAAAAAGTATTTAAGTGGATAAAGGGATACAATATAGGCGATCTAGGAAAAGTTCTCTTAACGGCTAGTAGGCAGGGGCTAGAACAAGAAGTAACGGAATTCAGCTGGAAAAGCGTAGATTTAAAAAAGGAAAATGGGGAGGAAACGGGTTCAAAAATAGGGTGGTGAATGATTGGAATGGACTAAGTCGCCAGGTGGTCAAGCGGATTCTATTGGGGTCTTAAAAGGAGTCTGGATAAATTCATGAGACGGGGAAGAGAGGGGATATAGGTAGAGTTAAGTAACAGGAACTACAATTCGTACTGGTTCTCGCTGGATCTGTAGCTTCCTTATTTCTTATGTTATATGACATTTGCACTTAATAAGCGTGAGATCTACTTGACCATTTACCACTAAAGCGTGCGGTCTACACTTTTTACTCTCTACTACACCTCTACCCTCCTTACACTCAGGCAGTAAATTACTATTGGTTATATGATATTTGTATATTATACAGTAGAGATTATGAAAACAAACTGTAGTAAGGTATTATTAATTACCATCAAATAAAACAAAACAAAACATTTACGGTTAGATAATTTAGGACAACAAATCAATCAACACACGATAATGGCTTGCAGGTAAAAACGTAACCGCTGTTTCTTCTGTCAAGATGAAACTTCTGTTGAATTAAAAAGAAAAAAAAAAGACTGATGTTCATGGGTTGAATTTTAGGAGAATACTGAGACATTACTTCGTTGATCCACATTATATTAGGTTGAATAGGGTGTCAAGTTCGCGCACAGGGTTGTTGGTAAGAAGATAGAAACAATACATTTGATATTTAATGACAATCAACGCCCCCCCCCCGGTTAGCACCAAATAACAGGCCGTAGCAGAAGAGACGTGAATGAGAGCAGGAGGATGGCGCTGAATGGTTGCACGCCCGACGCCTCCCAGGGTGTCACACGGACACTTGAGCCACACCACGGGGCTCGCAAGATGAGGGAGGGCGTCACCGCACCAGGGGACGGAAACTCGGCGCATCAGTGGCTCAGCCTATTCCCGTCAGAACCCTCAAACTCCTCTCGGGTCACTCGGATCGTGGGCCACACCAACTCGGGGCACCGTCAATAGAGAGGGTCCTGCACCGTCTCCTTCTCTCCGTCGCATTCCTCCTTCACGGCTCCTCGTCTCGCGAGTCCAAACTGACGTTCGACTCGTGGCTCCGGGTCTGGTTCATCATACCTTAATATTAAATTGCGATTACCTAGTTATAGCTATTCCACCACCAAGACTTAACAACAATACAACAATAAACATCTAAAGGCCTGTGCTGTACCTGTCGACTGTATCTTGACATAGGGTCCCGGTACTCAGGTCAGTTGTGGTATTGACTGCACATAAAAATACAGCATTTCGGTAGTAAGGTCAGGTCAAATCAGGTGGGATCTTTTTAGACCGCACACTAGGGTACCGTAGACTACTGGGTGTGTGTCTGTCTGTCTGTATGTGTGTGCGCTCATTTTTACTGATGAGAGATAAAAAAATGGCAAACTGATTCGTCGAACGCAGTCGACCGCATTAGTGACCTGACCTTGATATTATTGACCCTTTTTTTTGTGTGTATGTGTGTGTGTGTGTGTGTGTGTGTGTGTGTGTGTGTGTGTGTGTGTGTGTGTGTGTGTGTGTGTGTGTGTGTGTGTGTGTGTGTGTGTGTGTGTGTGTGTGTGTGTGTGTGTGTGTATGTATGTATGTATGTGTGTGTGTGTGTGTGTGTAAGTAAGTAAGTAAGTAAATTTATTGCCATTACAAAAGCACACGAATATAATTGAATATATAAAAACAAAAACGTAATGATGGCACGGTCTGTCGAGCATAAGCTCTTTAGACAGACAAAATCGTAACTAATTGGTTGTTCAGTAGTACAGGCATTATAAGTGACAAACTATACAATATGAATAACACCAAAAAAAAATATATATGAAAAAAACATTTCTAAGCAAATACAGACAATCGACACAGTTTCAACACAAGTTTATAAAGTATTTTGACTATTTAATAAATAAGTCTTTATTTTCTTCTTCAATTGTAGTAAATTTCCAGCCTCCATCAGACTTTTTATTGCAATAGGAAGAGAATTCCATATCTGAGGACCTTCACACAACACACTTTTATTATAGAGGGACGTACGAAACTGTGGACACACTAAATTAATACTATTACCCCTAATATTATAAATATTTCCGACGAAATCGAAAACCTTATTTCCTGGGTAGAGTTTAATGTTTTTATAAATAAGCAACATTATGAAATATTTTCTAATTAATTTGAAATGTAATATATTGAGCTGAGGATATATATGATTTGTGGAAGCAAATTTTCCCATAAATAGAATGCATCTCATGATTTTATTTTGGGCTATTATCAATTTATTTAGGAAAGATGGCCATGTACAACCCCATATGGAAACGCAATAAATCAAGTGAGGGTAACACAATGTAAAAATAAAACTTAACATAGATTCAGTTGTAAGTTGATGGCGGACCCTATACAATATACCACATATTTTAGATAATTTCAGACAAACTTGATTAATGTGAAAGCTCCAGTTTAAGTTCTCGTCAATATTAATTCCTAGAAATTTTGTATGAGGCACACGTTGAATTGATTGACCTTTTAATGACAATGGAGGCATAATATTCTTAATTGATCTATTTTGGAAAAGTATGAAATTTGGTTTTGGCAATATTGAGGTGCAATTTATTGGACTCTAGCCATTGATTTATTAGATTAATTCAAGATTTAAATTTATATGTAAAGAGTCAATATTTGTATCGGCTAATAAGAGACTAGTGTCATCAGCATAAATAGTACATTTAAATTTTGTGCTAGCATTTGGTATATCATTAATATATATGAGAAAAAGTAGAGGCCCTAGAATAGATCCCTGAGGTACACCTTAGTTATAACTTTGAAAACTGAATACATGGAATTACAATATACACTTTGTGACCTGTTACTGATGTAGCTCTTCAATAACCGGTGAGTAATGCCCCTTATCCCTATATGTTCAAGTTTATCAAGAAGTATGTTATGATCTAAGGAATCAAAGGCTTTGGATAGATCTAAAAATATTCCAGCTACATAGAATTTCCCTTTCCCAAGTATTTATATACATCATTAACAAATTGTAAGATTGCTGACTCTGTAGAGTGGTTTGATCTAAATCCATGTTGACAATCTGTTAGTAGGCGGTTTTTCTCAAGTAGTTAACAAGGCGAGTGGAGAGTGCCTTTTCAAACAATTTGCTAAATGCTGGAAGAATCGAAATGGGTCTGTAATTATTAATATCATGCTTACTACCTGATTTGTGCAGCGGAATTACCTTTGCCTTTTTAAGCTCACTTGGAAAGATACCGGTCATAAAGGAGAGGTTAATTATGTGTGTTAAAGGAGTAGAAATGAAAGAGGCGGTGTGTCTTAGTAGTTTGGGTGAAATATCATCATATCCTGCCGCATCAGACTTAATGCCTTTTAGGAAGCTCTCTATTTCCGTTGGTTTTACAGGAGTAAGGTACATTGAAAAATCAGGAGGATTGCGTAAATATTGATCATGTGAATTGTTATTTAAGGTGGTGTTGTTTGATGAATTTCCAAAACTTAAGAAGTGGTCGTTAAACTTAGTTGCAGTATCATTACACAAGGGTTTTAGCTCTTTTGAATAGTCCTTTGAAGCAGAGGAATTTCTACCAAGAATTTCATTAATTGACTTCCAGTGTGACTTAGGATTACCTTGAGACTGCTTTAGTTGATCCTTATAGTACTTATTTTTTGCAGCTCTTAGCACAGTTGTTAATTTATTTCTGTAAGTTCGATAAAATTCACGAAATGTTATTGGCCATTTATTTGCAAGTCTTTCTAACCTGTGTTTTTCTTTGATGCTGTTCTTTAAAGCTGGAGTGATGTAAGAATTTTTATGATCATTTTGTTTAACTCTAATCTGCTTCACTGGAAAATGTTTTTGGAACAGAGTATCAAACTGGTGGTAAAATAAATTGTAAGAATCATCAGGACAAGCACAATCAAGAATAGGTGTCCAATCCAGTTGAGAAATATCATTATTGAAAACCTCTAAGGCAGCATTCGTTAGACATCTTTTGTAAATAAATCGCGATTTACTTTTTCTCACAGCTTGATGCCTGAATTGTGAGACTACTGGGAAGTGATCAGTTGTATCGTTATGTATTACATAATTTTTGTATTCATTTCAACCTGTGTTGACCATATATGGTCAATAAGAGTGGCAGTTGTGTCTGTGACTCTGGGGGCTTAGTGGTTAAGGGGAACAAAGAAAAAGAGTACATTAAATTAATGAATTCATGAACCGAACTATTATCATTATGTTTCAGCAAGTCAAGATTAAAATCTCCTATCAAGTGAATACCATGATATTTCCTATTATTTGCTAATAATAAAACTTCTGTTAATTTATCAAAAAAACTGCTGATGTTGCCCCTTGGAGGTCTATAAATACACATGACTAGGAATAACTTGTCCATGATTTAATGTCAATACCTAAACATTCTAAGGAAGATTCTAGATTTGAGAGATCAGTAGACACAGAAGAATGATAGACATTTGAGATGTATAGTGCTACACCACCTCCATATCTATTTCTACAATTGGTGAAAAGGTTATAACCTGGTAACTGGTACACTGGGACGAGGTCCGAATCGAGTCTTGTTTCGGAAAAACCTAAAACATCAAATTCATACATACATTAGATAAAACTGTATCAACAAAATATTGGAAGTTGGTTGGAATAGAGCGTATATTCATAGCAAGAATGGTAAAGCTAACATCATTAATTGGTGCAGAAAAGGAATCCAGAAACAGATATTCAGACTTGGGAACACTCAGATGTCTTGTTTGAATGTAGAAGTTGTTAACATCTAACTCATTGTTATATTTATCGTCTAGTGTGATAAAGGGATCAAAGTTTAGGTTATGAAAATAATCATTAAATTTAGAAGATCTGCATAATCATCAGAGTTAAGAAAATATATTAAATCTGAATTATTTATCGAAGCAAAGGGCAACTCTTAAAGTACATAGTGAAGATAGATATGATATGATATGTAAGCATACTTGCTAATTGAACTTAGCATTTATTTCTTCTTGCGGTCGCGTAATTCTTTTCGTTGTTGACGTTCACTCTGATCTGACGTCTCGCTCACACTCGTCTGCTCGCTGGGCACCTCAACTGTGCCACTAGAAGTCGCGTTGTCGTCTGCTGTACCAGTAACGGCTCCCAGACGAACAACTGCTGCACTGCTAATGGCCACAGCACCGGATTCACCAGTGTCCACGCCCTTGGTACGCTCGGTGCCGGAGGCAGCGCCACCCACACCACAGGAGTGACCACCGGCACCGGTAGCTGGAGTGCTTCTGGAAGACGCGCCTCCAGCCGCTCCAAGTGTCGTCGCACTACCAGCGCCACCACGGGGAGCCACCTGGCCAGGGATGTTGGGTTGTTGAGTAGTTCTTTCCTTTATGATGAGTCTTGTGTGTTTAAAGAAGGCGATTTTACCATCCAATCTTGCTTGTTTAAGACGAGGTAGTTGACTATTCTTTATTGCTTGAGATGCATAACACAGGTCTTCGTTGATAAATATTCCCGAACCTTTCAGCTTCCTGGCATTCCTGAGAACAGTTTCACGATCGCTGAACTTCTCGAACCGCGCCACGATTGCACGGGAACGAGAGACAGCAATCGGTCCCACACGGTGTGCACGTTCAAGGTTCATTGTTGGAAGTAGAAGTTTTTCTTCAATCAATTTTGTTATCATAGTTGCTGTTTGCTCCCAGGTTTCACCAGCTGGCAGTTCATGAAATCCACTGAAGCGTAGATTATGGCGACGACTGTAGTCTTCTTGATAGTTGATTCGCTGTTCCATTTCGTCAACTCGAGTCTTATTGCCGTCAATTATGGTTTTGTTGTCTCTATCAGATTTCTGTAAGTCTTTGATTTCCGCTTTTAGATCATGAACTTGTGCTTGGGTAAATTCCAAGCTTTTAGTCAAATCACTTACTGTTGTTTCCAGTGAAACGATTCTTGACTTCATCTGATCGACGACAATGTCCATAGCAGATCGAAACGCTTGTTCCTGCGAGTTCAGAAGCACTTTCAGGGTATTTGAATCCATGGCTCTTAACTATCAGTAATTCCTTCACAGGTCCTGAATTGCTGATTAACTCCACGTAATATCCTCAAAATCTCTTTGGTATAAATCTTGAAAATGTAGAGTTGGTGTCACGAAGTAAACAACAGAGGAGCTATAGATGGAACGTGTTGCCTGTACTGTGGTTCCACACCATCTGTGTGTGTGTGTGTGTGTGTGTGTGTGTATGTATGTGTGTGTGTGTGTGTGTGTGTGTGTGTATGTGTGTGTCTGTATGTGTGTGTTACGCCAGTTCGTAACAGAGTCGGTGCCACAGGTGCACAAAGAAAAAGAAAAAGTTGTGAATATGAAAGAAGCCGTATTAGCAGAACATACAAAGAATAATTATTTAACACACACACACACACACACACACACACACACACACACACACACACACACACACACACACACACACACACACACACACACACATACACACACGCACACACACACACACCAAACACACACACACACACACGCACACACACAGACACACACACATTATACGTACATAATAATTATATTGTCTAATTACAATTATATCGGTAACACATAAGAAATAATATGGAAGAAATGCTGGGAAATGGGTGCTGGTGAGATGAAATGCGAGGCAGAAGGAAGGTGGTGGCGGAAGATGAGGGGGGAGGGGAAAGGAACGGCAATTAATGGGTATAACGGGGTCACGAGAACAGGTATGTGTTTAGCCTAAGGTCAAGCTGGTGGTGGCGAGGGGGAGGGTTTGGGCGAGGCCACCGAGAAGAGAAGGCCCGATACCTCGCCTGTGACGTCACACAATCTAGTGCCCACCCGCTCCGCTCCCTGTACAAGTTTACCTACCTAATATATGTTTATCAGTATAAAAGATATACTGTTATCTTCGGAAATATTTATTCTATAATAGTATGAAATAAAAAACTATAAAACACACTAAAGAAATGCCATTTTGAGACTCTCAAGAAATATGCATGAACTTAAACTTTTAACCATTTAATATTTTGTGTAAAAACATTTTACATGGAGAATATCAAAAGAAGCGGAATTTAATTAGCTTTCCATTGATATATTTCGTTTTCTGATAAATTAATTAGCAGCATGCATAAATTAGCGTTAACTAAATACATTACATCATGAAATCGGGCAATTTCCTACCTAATATATGTTTATCAGTATAAAAGATATACTGTTATCTTTGGAAATGTTTGTTCTATAATATCATCATATAAAAAACTGTAAAACACACTAAAGAAATGCCATTATGAGACTCTCAAGAAATATGCATTAACTTAAGCTCTTCGCCATTTAATATTTTGCGAGAAAACACTTTACATGACGAATATCAATATCTGCGGAATTTCATTAGCTTTCCATTGATATATTTTGTTTTCTGATAAATGAATTAGAACTATACATAAACTAACGTTAAATAAATAAATAACATCATCAATCGGGAAAATTACCCGATTTCATGATGTTTTGAATTTAGTTAGCGCTAATTTATGCATGCTGCTAATTCATTTATCAGAAAACTAAATATATCAATGGAAAGCTAATTAAATTCAGCGTACATTGATATTCTCCATGTAAAATGTTTCCTCGCAAAATATTATATGGCAAAGAGCTTAATTTAATGCATATTTCTTGAGAGTCTCATAATTCATTTTTA
>JACEEZ010021274.1:72879-96502 GCA_016584305.1 Chionoecetes opilio | reverse complement strand
ATTGTGATGGTGGGTGGGTGGGGTGGGGTTGAGGTGTGGTGATTGGGGGTGTGGTGGTGGGGTGGTGGTGGTAGTGGTGGTGGTGGTGGTGATGGTGGTGTGGTGGTGGTGGTGGTGGTGGTGGTGGTGATGGTGTTGTTGTGGTGATGGTGGTGGTTGTGGTGATTGTGATGGTGATGGTGTGTGATGTGATGGTGTGTGGTGGTGGTGGTGGTGGTGGTGGTGGTGATGGTGGTGGTGGTGTGTGGTGGTGGTGGTGGTGTGGTGGTGGTGGTGTAGTGATGGTGATGGTGGTGGTGTGGTGGTGGTGGTGGTGGTGGTGATGGTGGTGGTGGTGGTGGTGGTGATGGTGGGTGGGTGGTGATGGTGGTGGTAGGGTGGTGGGTGGTGGTGGTGGTGATGGTGGTGTGGTGGTGGTGGTGTGTGATGGTGATGGTGATGGTGATGGTGGTGGTGTAGGTGGTGTTGGTGGTGGTGGGTGGTGTGGTGGTGTGGTGGTAGTGGTGGTGATGGTGTGTGTGGGGGTGGTGGTGGTGTGGTGGTGGTGGTGGTGATGATGGTGGTGGTGGTGGTGGTGGTAGTGGTGGTGGTGATGGTGATGGTGATGGTGATGGTGGTGGTGTAGGTGGTGGTGGTGGTGGTGGTGTGGTGGTGATGGTGGTGGTGGTGGTAGTGGTAGTGGTGGTGATGGTGGTGTGGGGGTGGTGGTGGTGGTTTGGTGGTGGTTGTGGTGGTGATAGTGTGGTGGTGGTGAGGGTGGTGTGGTGGTGGTGGTGGTGGTGATGGTGGTGTTGTGGTATGGTGGTGGTGGTGGTGGTATTTCATAATTGTTATATGCGAATCAAGCTCCAAGCTCCCTTCGCTCTCTTGGACAACTCCTCTCTGTACCCACGGCTGAAATGGCATATTTAACACCTCACACACACCCTACCACGTATATAACACCACGCTAACCCTAAATAACACCTATAACGGCATTAGAAACACGAGTTATAGTGGTTATATGAGGCCTAGCACAAGCAGCTTGCCTCCTCGGCTCAGACACTGTTATTGTGATGGCTACGAGTCGAAAACATTTTATTTCCACTACACTAATTTACTACTTTTGCCACTGCACTAATGTCGCCAGGCACAATATATTACGAATTTTAGCATAAATGCTAAAAACTCGCTTCGCTCGCTTGGACAATGAGTTAAGAGACGAAATATAACCTTTTGTGCCAAATTTCTTCCTTTACGCCTGTATACCCGTTGCCTACAAAAGTAGTCACAAGAAGAAGAAGAATTCGTGGAAACATTTTACAAGCCTATATGATACCTGATTTCGGCTGAAATAGGTGTCCAAGCGAGCGAAGCGAGCTTGGACAATAATGATAATAGTAATGATAATAATAATGATAATAATAATTATTATTAGTTATTTTGATTATTGTAAGCAGTATTACCAAGTCCTGTTATCGCGCTAGTGGTAGTGAGTTGTGCTCGGCGGCGGCCGTGCGACCGTCCCCCGTGGCCCCGTGGCCCATTGCCACGGGGCCACGATCGCGGCTTGAAAGTGGCGTGGGGGGGCCAAGCAGGGGGCCAGCCTAAATTCTGGGGGGGCCATGGCCCTTCATTCCCCCCGTAGAACCGCCACTGCCTATGGCTTTGTCAAGCATAGGAGCACTGCCAACTGCCTCGCCAACTACTATGCAAATGACAAGGCCAAGACAGCTGTGTTTCTTGATATAGAAAAAGCATTTGACAGGGCACAACCACTGCCCATCCTCGCTGAGCTAACCAAGATGGGAGTGAAAGGCAAGCTCCTCTTGTGGGGCAGCAATACCTCTCGGACAGAAAGGCCCGTGTTATATTCCAGGGGAAAGCTTCTGCTTACTTGAGGCTAGAAAATGGAACGCCACTGGGAGAAGTCATCAGTCCTACACTGTTTAATTAACATCTGATGAACGTGCTTGCCAGCCTCCCTTACCCGGAGGGTACACAACACATCGGCTATGCTGATGACGTTGTCCTGCAGACGACAGGCAGAGACTCCACCACTACCATGGAAGAATCACTAAACCTTCTAACGGAAAAATGTGAGGAAATTGGCTTCACCATATCTCAGACCAAGACCAAAGCCATGGCCAAGACAAGGAACACCCCCCCTGAACACACTACGACTCCAAGGTCAAAACATGGAGTGGGTGGCGACGCATCGCTATCTTGGCGTCATTGTTGCCCGCAAGAACAGCTGCAAGGCCGAGATCCAACATCTGAGGGACAAGTGCAGGGCAAGGTATAGGATATCGAGGGCGCTGTCATGGAAGGGAATGGGAGCTTTAGGCACCGTAATCTTGACCGCATACAAATCCTTGGTGCGCTCACTTGTTGATTATACCAGTCCTGTTCTCCTAAACGTCACCACTACAGATGCAAAATCCCTTGAAACCATGCAGAATGAGGCCCTGAGGACCGTCTTGGGAGCTCCGAAATGGACCAAGATTGAAAACATGAAGAGGAGGGAGGAGGAGGAGGAGGAGGAGGAGGAAGAAGAAGAAGAAGAGTTGCTATGTTGCCTAATATAAGTAGATCTCTCTCTTCTCTCTCTCTCTCTCTCTCTCTCTCTCTCTCTCTCTCTTTAAATATACTTTACAACACCACCATCACCACCACTACTACTACTACTACTACTGCTACTACTAATGCAGTGTGTGTGTGTGTGTGTGTGTTGTGTGTGTGTGTGTGTGTGTGTGTGTGTGTGTGTGTGTGTGAAGTAACGGTACGCAATATAAATCACACACACACAAACACACATAGGCGTAGCTATATATCTATCAATGGTGGGCACAGCTGAGTATGGGGGGCACATGGGGGTCACCTGGGGGGCACTAGGCAAGGGGGGGAGGGGCACCAAGGGCCACTCTGATGCCACTAGAGGGTATAAGGGTATATTCTAAGATCAGATCAGTGGTGAGTATTAAGCATTTACAGAATACCCCAGTATTAGTAGTAGTAGTAGTAGCAGTAGCAGTAGCAGTAGTAGTAGTAGTAGTAGCAGTAGCAGTAGCAGTAGCAGTAGTAGTAGTAGAAGCAGTAGTAGTAAGAGTAGTAGTAGTAATAGTAGTAGTAGTAGTAGTAGTAGTAGTAGTAGTAGGAAAAGTTGTGTTCTTCTACTTACAAATAAATTCCTTATGTGTTTTGTCCAATGCACTTTACAGCCATTCAAACGTTAAGTAGTAGTAGTAGTAGTAGTTGTAGTAGTGGTAAAAGTAGTAAAAGTAGTAATAATGATAATAGTAGAAGTGGTGATAGTAGTAGAGGTAGAAGTGAAAGTTTTAGACTAGTAGTAGTAGTGGTAGTGAAAATAGCAGCAGTAGTAGTAGTAGTAGTAGTCCCTTTCCTCCTCAAATGTCATTTCCTTTCCGTACCTGCCCCTCCCCCTCTCTCCTTCTCCATCCTCCTCCTCTCCCTCTCATTCTCATTCTCTTTCTTTCTCTTTCTTTCTCCCTCTCTCTCTCCCTTTCTCTCTCTCTCTCTCTCTCTCTCTCTCTCTCTCTCTCTCTCTCTCTCTCTCTCTCTCTCTCTCTCTCTCTCTCTCCTCTCTCTCCTCTCTCTCTCTCTCTCTCTCTCTCTCTCTCGCCTCGACTTAGCATAGTGTTAATAATAAAATGAAAAACATGGAGCATATTATAAAATGTCAAACTCTCAAACTCCAAGACGATGCTGTGTATGTACGAGGCGGGAACACAAATGTTTTAATTGTAAATGTGCTAAGCAAAATAGAAGGTGTGTCAACTGTAATAACGGAAATGAGTGTCAAAACCCCAGCAGACGGGAACAGGGCAGGGAGAGGGAAGAAGAGGAGGCGGGCGACAACCTGGAGCTCCAGGAAGAAGGTCAACAAGATGGAAGACAGAGGGACAATGAAATGCCAGAAAGCCCGATAGCACTAACACCGGTATCGTCACCGCGCACACCACCACCGCCACATGATGTACCGCAACGAACATTGATGTGGAGGAAAATGAGAGAGGGAACATCTTCTGGAAAGGTCAAACGGAAGAAGAAACAAAAAGATGGGTAGATAACACATACCTTGAGATAATGGGGTGGTCTGCCAATAATCATTTTGAGCCACCAAAATGTACAGCCATGACCAAACTAATCAAAGAAATGGTCTGCCTTATAAACGAATACAACTTAGACACGCCCTTTGCACCATATGCACTGAAAGTCCTCTTCCTTCTTCCTAAACTCTTCTTCCAGAAGACACATCAAAAGGCCAAGACAAACAACAATGTGAAAGCACTCACAAGAAGAGTTGACCTATGGGAAAAAAAATTAACTCGAGGAGCTCCTTGAGGAAGCGAGAGTCTTACAGAAAAGACTGCCAAGACTTCCCCCAAAAAAACATAACAACGATGATAAGGCACGTGGCTTTGCGGATAAGATGAGACAAGGCAACGTTTCATCCGCACTCCGGTCTCTGGATGAAGATCAGAACGGCGGTGTGTTGCCACTCACCGATGAAACTATCCAATTGCTGGAGGAAAAAACATCCTCAACCAGTAATTTGGAGGGACTAAGACAGCAGGGACCTCCTCAAATCTCAAACAGTGTCATCTATGAGATGATTACAGGAGAGCTGGTGTGGAAAAAAGCTCTCCAGACAAAAGGCAGCGGGGGTCCCTCAGGCATGGATGCAAGAGGGTGGCGTCGCCTGCTGAGCAGCACTCAATGGGGCAGTGCCGCTGGTGACTTGTGCAGCGTCTTAGCAACACTAGCGAGAAAACTTGCCGCCACCAAATGCCGACATGTTGGCGCCCTGACTGCTTGCCGCCTTATCCCACTTGACAAGAAGCCAGGGTGCAGGCCTATCGGCGTTGGGGAAGTCCTCCGCCGGATTATAGGGAAATGCATCATGGCGGTGGTGAAGGAGGATGTAAGAAGAGCGGCAGGGAACCTACAGGTGTGTGCTGGACAGCAGGCAGGTGGGGAAGCGGCCATCCACGCCATAAGGACGATATTGGTCAGGAAGATTGTGAAGCGGTATTATTAGTTGTAGTAACTGCTTGGTGATAGATTGTTGGCGCTTCACGTTGCTGGTTTGGGGTTTCACTATTGGCGCCGCAGGGTTAATACACACTGTTAAGATGGACCTATCATGGACTCGGCACCAGTCGGTACCGAGCCACCACTGTATACACCAATACAACTGAACCTGGCCTGAGCTTATTCCTACCCTGTCTCTCTGGATCTACTACGCTGGGATATCACCACTGGCGACGAGGATTTTACGAACCCAGTGTCGTGATGTCGCACTTTGGCCACCTTAGTGAATTTGACGAGAGCAAGAAGTCTGTTTGGGGCGAATACTGCAAGAGGCTAGAACAGTATTTTCTGGCCAACAAGATTGAAGATGCGGAAGTCAAGAGGGCCGTGTTCCTCTCATCTGTGGGGGAAGCTACGTACAGCACCCTACGATCTTTGTGCAGTCCTCGCAAACCCAAGGAAATTGCTCTTCTAGAGTTGATAGAAAAGCTTCAGAACCACTACGATCCGAAGCCCTCTAGTATTGTGGCACGGTTCCGATTCAACAGTTGCAGGAAATCTGGAAAAGAATCTGTGAGAGATTATGTTGCCAGGCTTCGGAGTTATCTTCAAATTGTCAATATGGACAGATGTTGAATGAAATGATTCGTGACCGTCTGGTGTGTGGTGTGGACAGTGAAGCCATTCAAAGCAGGTTGCTGGCTGAAACCGACTTAACGCTCGAGAAGGCAGTGGACATTGCAGTGGCCTGGGAGACTGCGGAATGTAATACGCATGAATTGAAACAGTATAATCAACCGCAGTAAACGACCGAAGTGCGTCAATGGTCAGCTGGGTAGGGCAGAAAAATGAAGCTGCTCGCGGCAGAAATAAAGTAAAACTTTATGGTGAACGACTGAAGCCTTCTAAGTGTTTTAGATGTTTAAGTGACAGACATAACAATTCCAACTGCCCGTTTAAAAACCGGAAGTGTTACCAATGTCACAGAGTGGGTCACACTAGAGCAGCGCATATGGCGGGTACGGTGTCTGTGATGGAAGACTCTGAGCCATACGCGGCAGGCGATGCCGTGTAAGCAAAGGCTAGTGGTGAAGGTGCTTCAGAAGTGGTGTACAGCTTGTTTAATTTCACTCAGGCTGATGATAGTAGTTCACAGTTTCACCCGCCCCTACTACTGGAGTGCAGCTTCACGGACGGGAAACTCAAATGGAGGTTGACACTGGAGCTTCAGCTTCTGTTATGGGCGAAGCTTTGTTTCGTGAGCTTTGTGGACAGCACTTCCCAGTTCAATCTTTGGATCGTGTATTTAAAACCTATACAGGAGAAAGAATTAAAGTGATTGGAGTAGCAGATGTGGAAATCTCCTTTGAGGATAGTGTCCCTAGAAAATTACCGCTGATCATAGTGAGAGGTCGTGGGTAAAGGCTTAATTGGTCGTAATTGGCTAGACAAAGGTTACTTTAATTGGACCAACAATGCTGCATGGTGAAACGCTGAAAATCACTGACAAAGGAGTAGATATAGATTATAAAGAAGTGTTTAATGAAGAACTTGGACGGTTTACTGGCGAAAGGCTCATCTGTTCGTTGATAAAGAGGTGAGGCCAAAGTTCTTCAAGGCACGTCCCGTGCCGCTCTCACTCCACACAAGGTGGACAAGGAGCTCATTCGGCTGGAGAACGCGGGTGTTATAAAGTCTGTTAATTTAGTGAATGGCAGCCCCTCTGGTCGTAGTGCCTAAGCCATCGGGAGACGTACGGCTTTGTGGGGATTTTAAACTTACAGTGAATAAAGTTGCAGCCTTGGAACAGTACCCTCTTCCCAGAGTAGAAGAATTATTTCGGCGCTCTCAGGATGCTGCATCTTTAGTAAATAGACATGAGCCATGCTTACAATCAAATTGAGTTTAGACGAAGAATCACAGAAATATGTAGTAGTTAACACACCTAGAGGTCTCAAGATGTATACAAGGCTCGCCATTGGCATCCATTCAGCTGTTGCAATTTTCCAAAAAATGTTGTCAACTCTACTTGCAGGACTTCATCATGTGACAGTGTTCTGGATGACGTGGTTGTGGGGGGCAAGGATGGAAAGAAACACGATGCCCTGCTGGAGGAGGTTCTCCGTTGGATGTGTCAGGCTGGTTTACGTCTGAACAAGAAGAAATGCCACTTAGACTGTCTCAAGTAACTTATCTAGGCCACAAGATTTGTGAACCTACAGAAGAGAAGACTGAAGCTATTATGGAAGCTCCCCCACCGGAAGACAGAAAGTCCCTGAAGGCCTGGCTTGGTCTTCTGAATTACTACAGTAAGTTCCTAAAAAATATTGCTACAGTTTTATCTCCCTTGTACCTCCTTCTACGTGACAGTCAACCTTGGGTGTGGGGTAAGGATCAAGTGGATGTTTATTAAGAAAGCTAAGGAGCTTATACTTTCACCTCCCTGTCTGGCCCATTTTGATGTCACCTTGGACACTGTGCTCGCATGTGATGCCAGCCCCTACGTTGTGGATGTGTTCTGTCCCAAATTGACAAGAAAGGTGAGAAGCGTCCCGTTGCATTTACTCAAGATCTCTCAACGAGACTGAGCGCCGTTATGCCCAGACGGATCGGAAAGGGTTGAGTGTTGTTGTAGGAGTCAAGAAATTTCATTACTACTTGTATGGCCGGCCAATTGTAATCAAAACAGATCATAAGCCTTTGCTTGGGCTGTTTGGGGAAGATAAACTTATTCCACCTGTGGCGTCTCCAAGAGTGCTTCGTTCGGCTTTAATGTTATCTGCTTACAAGTACAAACTCATGTATTCTCCTGCCAGGTTACACTGTCATTGTGATGCTCTAAGTCGTTTACCACTTGCACACAGGCCCACTACTGTGCCGATACCGGCTGAAATGCTTCATCTGATGGAATTAATGGATTCGGGACCGATTTCTCAAAGCCAGATTCGGGAGTGGACGAATCGTGATCCTGTGCTGTCATCGGTGTTGCTGTTCGTGCGTGATGGTTGGCCTCGGGACCTCTCCAGCTACCCTTCTGACATTGTTCCTTACAAGAACAGGGAGAGTGAGTTGAGTTTACAAAATGGGTGCATATTCTGGGGCAGCAGAATAGTAATTCCTCCTCAAGGCCGAAATGCTCTGTTGACAGAGTTACATGAAGGACATTTCGGAACTTCAAAGATGAAGAGTAGAAGCAGGGCTTATTTTGGTGGCCTGGACTAGATGGTGATGTGGAAAGGGTGACAAAGAGGTGTAGAGTTGTCAGGAGCAGAGACCTAAGGATCCCCCTAGTGAACTACGCCCTTGGGCTTGGCCACAGCGTCCATGGAGTCGCCGCATTTAGACTACTGTGGCCCGGTCGAAGGTCAGATGTGGCTTCTTATTGTAGATGCACACAGTAAGTGGCTGGAGGTGCACAAAACGTCATCATCTTCTGCAAATGTAACAATAGAGAAATTTAGAAAATCTATGGCTTATTTTGGAATACCAGACACTGTAGTTTCTGATAATGCAACTTGCTTCACATGCCCTGAATTCCAGGATTTCTGCAGAGCCAACGGCATCGAACACATCACTTCTCCACCTTGGTCTCCGAAGAGCAAGGTCTAGTGGAGAGAGCAGTACAAACATTCAAGCAAGGACTGAGGAAGCAAAAGGGAGGCAGCCTGGATACAAGAGTTTCTAGATTTCTCTTCAATACAGATCCTGCCCTCACAGCGTGACCGGGGTCAGCCCGGCAGAGTTAATGTTTGGACGCCCCATGAAGACTTCCTTGGATCAGCTGCAGGAAGGACAACCAGCGTGATAAGGTGGAGCGTTACCAGTGGAGACAGAAGACTCAGTATGATCAGCATGCCTGCGCGAAGTCATTCACTACGGGTGATTGGGTGTATGTGTCTGCCCTGCCAAGGACCACAGGAGGAGCGAAATGGATGCCTGGGGTAGTAACTGACCGCGACGGATGCTCGTGCTCTGTGAGACTGGAAGGTGGGAGGGAATTTAGAAGACACATTGACCACATCAGAGCAAGACCGACTCAAACTCCCGCCTAGTGAGGGATTGGACACCATCTCAGCCGGACCAGACGCCAGCTCAGGCGGACGAATCTTCAATATCAGAGCCACATCTCCAATCAAGAGTCGGGGAAGCAAGGGAATCTGGGCCCTGTAACACAGATCCAAGAACGCCTCTGATCGTTACTGTACCCGCAGAAGCTGTATCGTCTCCTGCATCAACGGATGAACAATATAAACAAGCAGAGGGTCATCCTGCGTTATTGCTGCCTGCACAAGACGACCAGCCTTCTAGACCACCGTTGCGACGCTCGTCTAGAGTTTCTGTCAAGCCTGAACAGATATGGATATAATTAGATAACTATGGATATAATGAACTAAGGTGGAGGGATGTAGTAACTGCTGGTGATAGATTGTTGGCGCTTCACGTTGCTGGTTTGGGGTCTCATTATTGGCGCCGCGGGGTTAATACACACTGTTAAGATGGACCTATCATGGACCCGGCACCAGTCGGTACCGAGCCACCACTGTATATACACCAATACAACTGAACCTGGCCTGAGTTTATTCCTACCCGTCTCTCTGGACTCTACTACGCTGGGATATCACAATTAGGACGCAAAAAATGCCTTCAACACAATAAACAGAAAGACAATGCTCCACAACATTCGAATGAAGTGTCCCCCATTTGCGACATATGTGGAAAACACATACAGAGAACCCTCAGACATGTTCATAAGAGATAATAGAAAAAATAGCATTGTTAAAATTTTGAAATCAAGGGAGGGAACAACACAAGGTGACCCAGTAGCCATGGCAATGTACGCCATTGGCCTATCAGTGCTTCAAGAGGAGATTTCATATGAAAAGACACAGGTGAAGCAAGTGGCATATGCGGACGACCTAACAGGGGCCGGGAAAATCTCAGAACTAAGGAAGTGGTGGGATCTTGTGAAGAAGAACGGCCCTACTATAGGATACACACCCAACGCCACCAAGTCCATCCTCATCGTAAAACCCGAACATTATGAAATTGGAATGCGACTTTTCAGGGACAGCGGAGTCACTGTGACGAAGGACGGGCAGCGGCATTTGGGAGCAGTGGTTGGAACACCGGAGTTCAAGCAGAAATATGTGGAGGAGAAAGTATCAGAGTGGGTGAAAGAGGTGGGCGTCTTGTCCGACATAGCCAAGACAGAACCACACGCAGCTTACTCAGCATTCACACATACCCTACAACATCGATGGAGCTTCGTCAAGCGCACCATCCCAGGCATCAGCCGTCTCCTCAGACCGTTGGAAGAATCCATCAGGAAAACCTTCCTACCAGCACTGCTAAAAACTAATTTCATCATAGAAAATGATGTGAGGAAGCTGCTGTCACTTCCACCAAGACTGGGTGGGATGGGGATCACGTCCCCTGAAAAAATGGTTGAGGAACCGAGACTCCATCCACCTCACCAGGTCCCTTACTGAAAAAATCATAGCTCAAGATGCAAAGGGAGAAACTGACCAGAATGCGGTCTTGGAGCTAAAAAAAACCATGTCTAGAAACAGACAGAATGCACAAGTGGAAAGATTGGAACACCTAAAAGACGTCATGCCAATCGAAACCGTGAAGAAAATTCACATTGCACAGGAAACGGGATCGTCCAACTGGCTAACATGCTTACCTATCACAGCTAAAGGCTTCAGCCTCAACAAACAAGAATTCGTAGATGCCGTTGCTCTGAGATATGGCTGGCCAGTGGAGGGGCTTCCCAAAACCTGTGTATACGGAGATCCAAACAGCGTCGGGCCATACAATGACATGTAAAAAGGGGGATTCGTGTGCATCAGACACGATGAGGTGAGAAATTTGATGGCCAGCATGCTCAGGGAGGTATGCCGCGACGTCACCACCGAACCCAAATCTCCTCCCCCTGAATGGCGAAACACGTGCAGTACAGGACGGCCAACACCACAAACGAGGCCCGAGTGGACGTAAGTGCTTGTGGTTTCTGGACCAGAGGACAGAGAGCGTTCATGGACATCAGAATCTTCGATCCAATGGCCGCCTGCTACCAGAGGATCCCACTGGAAGCTGCTCACCAAAAGAATGAACGTGAAAAAATAAGGAGTTATGGAGATAGGATCCGAAATGTCGACCACGGCACCTTCACACCCCTGGTCTTCACTACGTCAGACGGGATGGGCCCCAAGGCCAAGTGCTTCTATTCAAGACTAGCAGATGTAATGGCAGAAAAGAAGCACCAGCCGAGGAGCCACGTTGTCGCCTGGATGAGGTGCTGTCTCTCCTTCTCCCTGCTCAGGTCTGCCCTCCTATGTCTCAGGGGTACTAGATACTCCGCCTCCACAACCATCGATTGGATGGCCTGAACTACCAGGCCACTGTAGTGGAGAGCAGCATATTAGTGTAGATGACGGAGAGAGGAGAGTAAGTAGTGGATAAGTAGTAGTAGCCTATGGTTGGATGCCACAGTCAGTAGCGATCAGAGTTGGGGCTATTGGCATTCAGTTAATGGAATTCGCAGATAAACAAGCGGTGGAGGTATCTTTTATTAAAAAAAAAAAAAAAAAGTAGTAGTAGTAGTAGTAGTAGCTGTAGTAGTAGTAGTGTAGTAGTAGTAGTAGAGTAATGATAGGAATAGACGTAGTACTAGTGACAGTTTTAGATTAGTAGAATTAGTGGAAATAGTAATAGTAGTAGTAGTAGTAGTGGTAGTGGTAGTTAAGGTAGCAGCAGGCGGAGCGGCACAACCTACCCCAACCACGTCTCACATAACACTGATACTAGAGGCGAATTTTGGTGAAGAAGCCGTAAGAAGCCGGCTTCTTGCAGCTTGCGTTTTCTGTTAACGCGAGGCACTTTTAAGAAGCCGGCTTCTTACGGATTGGCCCAGCTGGGCAAGCCGTAAGAAGCCGGAAGAAGCGAGAGCCAGGGCTCGTTATCACGGCTTCTTGCCGTGACGTCAGAAATAACAACAAATATGGCGGGAAGGCAGAGCTTGTGACATTATTTTTACAGCTTAACTGCTGCCCCGAAACACGTTACAGGCAACAATCGAGTCACTAGCTTCCCATGAGAACATTACAAGTAATAAGAACATAAGAAACATAAGAAAATAAGGAAGCTACAAGAGGCAACGAGGCCTACACGTGGTAGTTCCTGTCACCTAACACTACCATACCAACTAATAATAGTTGATAAAATAATACATGATAACATGAGTATCTCTCATGAGTATCCATACTCCTGACTGTTTTTGACGTGGATAATTTAAGCTTTTGAGTAACTATTATTACTTGTAAGTGTTCTCATGGGAAGCTAGTGACTCGATGTTGCATGTAACATAAGAACATAAGAACATAAGAAAATAAGGAAGCTACAAGAGGCCGCAAGGCCTACACGTGGTAGTTCCTGTAACATGTATCAGGGCAGCAGTTAACCTGTAAAACCAGTGAAATAAGAGCGATGAATGGAGGTTTACAGGATTTCGCGCCTTGACAATATTTCGCAAAACAGCGGGACAGGCGGAACTAGTAATAGAGTGAATATCGTCGTAGAAAATAATGTAATTACAGATAACAGGACACAAGTAAACACACAGATGTACATTCAAAAGCATGGACTTACCTTAAGACCACGTATAAGAATATACAAGGTACCGTAGATAACACTATATATAGTCGCCAGTCAATTGCCACTGCACTAATGTCGCCAGGCACGCTATATTACGAATTTTAGCATCCCTACAGACTTTCATGTGCCACTGAAGACATGTAGTGTGATGTAACATAATATAAACTACTGTGGATGCGTCTTCAGTGGCACATACAAATCAGTAGTGATGCATAAATTCGTAATATATTGTGCCTGGCGATATTAGTGCAGTGGTAAGTGACTGGCGACTATAGTGTTATCTACGGTAGAGCAGCTGATAGGTATATATTGTGGAAATGACTAGCATTGCGTTTAATTCAGTATGTTTATGAGAGAAGATGTGGTTGGATATGAGTTGAAGATGACAATTCGTCTTTGTGTGCACATTCACCTTTTTTTGGCATTAAATCAATCAATCAATCGTCATTGTGTGGCTGCTTTGTTTACAGCTATCAGCTGTGATCGCCGAGCGGGCGAGCCCCGACAAGAAGCTGGTAACTGTCAGCCGTTCTGGCGAGGCACACAAACGAGAGAGAAGCAGCCAAGAAGCGGTTTTCTTACGGCTTCTTCACCAAATTCGCCTTAGGGCTGGGCGGGAACCGGTTCCGGAAACGGTTCCGACGGTTCCGCCACGGCCGGCTGGGAACCAGTTCCGAGTCTGGGATTCGGTGCCGCCTTAACGGTTCCTCATGATACTGAATACGGATCCTCATGAGTCACGAGCATTAAGTTAATGGTTAGTTAGTGTACATAGTGTCATTATGTAGTGTTAGAAAATAATCATAATTTTTTAATTTTTTAAGTATTGCAAATATCTAGTATAAACAAATTACGGTAACATTTTACGATAAGACCAAACTTCCCTACATAATTGGGAGCATGGTTTTTGTTTACCTTATTGTATTCTAAGAGACATTTTCTCTGAGCTTTCCGTCGCAAATCAATAGTTTCGGAGGTATAGAACATTTTTGGTGGGAGGAGTAATACGTCTCCATTTGTTTACAAAATGCCTCCCTCTTCCTCTTCTTGTGACCTGCATCGCTTTTGTTTCGGAGTAGGTTTTCCGTGCGCGCCCGTGGCTACCTTACCTACCCTTACCTAACCTGAACCTAACCTGAACCTAACCTAACCTAACCTTACCTTTAACCTCCTAACTGGGTCCAATAATAAAAAAGTTTAATAAAATACGAAACCCCGAGATTAACCTCCTAGCCACGGGCGCGCACGGAAAACTTACTCCGAAACAAAGCGATGCAGGTCACAAGAAGAGGAAGAGGGGGGCATTTTGTAAACAAGGAGACGTATTCCTCCTCCCACCAAAAATGTTCTATATCTACGAAACTATTGATTTGCGACGGAAAGCTCAAGAAAAAAATGTCTTTTAGAATACAATAAGGTAAACAAAAACCTGTTCCCAATTGTGTAGGAAGTTTGGTCCTATCGTTAATAATCCCCAAAAATTACCATGATTCTGTATTATGCATGTGTTTATTAAGCAAATCCTGTGTGGAAAAAAAAAAAAGTTGAAGAGAAAACGGTTTTACCCTATTCATTCAGTATTCATCCAAAGTCTCTCGGGAGTCGGTAACAAACCACGCTCGCCTGAATACTCACCGCCAGTATTCTACATGAATCCCGGAACCGCTACACCTGGGGAATCATCTAGCCGCGCGCTGGCGGTTCCCATACTCTGGTATTCACCACGCGCGCCCCGAGTGAATACTCCCGCCAGTATTCTAATGAATCCCGGAAACATATTAACAACATGCTCGCCCTTTTCGGCAGGTTGGCGACCCTCTAAAGCATGGCTGTAGCTCCGAAACTAACCACAGGATTTTCTTGAAATAACCTCACTGTGATTCCCACACAAAGTTACCATTACAATGGAGAACCTGTTTCGTAACCAACCTAACCTTACCTAACCTTAACCGAAGTTTAAAAAATTCGCGAGCGGCCTGCCGAAACGGCGAGCATGTTGTTAATATCATCCCGGAACCGCTACACGCTGGTTAATAATCTAGACGCGCGTGGCGGTTTTCCCATACTCTGATATTCACCACGCGCCCCTCGAGTGAAAAAATCCCGCCAGTATTCTACATGAATCCCAGAAACCACTACACACTGGTAACCATCTAGCCCCGCGCTGGCGGCTCCGATACTCTGGTATTCACCCGAGGCCACCGAGATGACAAGGCCTGATACTCGCCCCGGACATCACACCATCTAGATCCCACCCGCTCCGCTCCCCGTACAAGTTTACCTACCTAATATAATGTTTATCAGTATAAAGTCGGGGGCGCGGTAATCGCGTCCCGGACCCGGTTTTGCCGGGGGCCCACCATGCAGACCCCTCCTATGCCGACGCAGGGGAGGGGTCTGCCCATGAGAGTGCGGGGCAAAGCCCTCGGGAATCCCGCACTCTAAATCAAGTGGTAGGGCCCCCTAGAGGGGGGGGGGGCAGCTAGTGCAGAGGCGGCGCCTGCCCGTCGAATCACTCCGGGGATCAACCTGCGGAGGGTTCTTCGTGTGGGCTCGTGGAACGTTCTGAGCCTCTCAGACGATCATCGACTACCTCTCCTATCGGGCGAGCTCAGTAGGCTGGGGGTGGATATAGTGGGACTCTCTGAGACGAGGAGGCCTGGCAGTGGCGAAAATAGCAGTGGGGGTTACCCTACTACTGGTCCGGCATGAGCAATGGTCCCCGGTGTACGGGGAGTACTATAGGCATCCCCCAGCAAACTGCAGCCGTCAGTTGTTGAGGTTACTCCGGTGATGAGCGTATAATGCGGTGAGGATGAAACACACTTTGGGTTTATGTCTCTTGTTGCAGTGTACGCTCCTACCGAGATGCGTAAAATGAAGAGAAGGAGATGTTCTACGCCAAACTCGACTCTGTATTAGACCAGTGTCCTCCTCGGGACACACTCATTGTCTTGGGCGACTTCAATGCTACTACTGGCACTGTGAGAGATGGCTACGAGTTATGTTTTTGGGTCCCCATGGCTCCGGTACCAGAAACACCAACAGTTCTCTGCTTCTGAACTTTGCAAGGTCCAGATGGTTGAGAATTGCAGTTCTTGGTATCAGAGACCAAAAGCGCACCGCTGGACATGGTATAGTAATGCCGGAGGGGTAGCTAAGGAGATCGACCACATCCTCGTTATACTCGTTGGAGGATCCTTCAGAGCTGCAGGGTTTACCGGAGTGCTGAGTTCTTTGGAACAGATCACAGATTGTTGTTGCTACACTTAAGCTTCATGTCAAGTCCAGAAGAATCTCAAGAGGTAACCATACTGTTTTTCATCTTAAGAAACTGAAGGACTTAACATGTGCTCATGAGTATGCGGTGGCAGTTTCAAATCGGTTTGATGTGCTCGGTGCTCTCAGGGACCCTGTAGAACTGTGGGATACCTTCAAACGTGAAACTCTACAGGCTGCAAGGAGTGTATTGGGGAGCGCCCGAGGTCAAGGCGTGGTTTTGTCTCGACGGAGACGCTGGAGAAAATCGGGAGAGTCGTGCTGCCAGGCTGGCTGGGAACCGGACCAGCACAGGGCTTTGTCACGCCGGACTAGAACCCTCCTGGGGAGAGACAAGGAAAAGGTATGTCAGGAGTCTCGCTGAGGATGTCGAGGGTCATTTGAACGCTAATGACCTCCGACCCGCCTACCAAGCCCTGAAGAAACTCCGTTCCAAGTCTCCATCTCGGGCGAGTGCTATTCGAACAGCAGATGGGCGCCTCGTGTCGGACATGGGTGGGCAGATGGCTCGTTGGGCTGAGTACTTTGGGCAGTGTTCACGATGGACCCTCCAACTGAGCAGCTTCCACCACTGGGTTACAGGCAGTGGATGCCGATCCTCCCATTGACGAAACCGCACCCTCTCTTGACGAAGTCGCGAGGCTGTAGCAAAATTGAGGGGGAAAGGCAGCTGGTGTTTTTAATATCAGTGGGAGCTCCTCAAAGCTGGGGGTGAGGCCATGATCCGCGGGTTGCATGCTGTCCTGACTGCCGTTGTGGCAATCAGGTACCATTCCTCCTGACTGGAAAAGGGGGCTGGTCGTCCCCATCTGGAAAAGGGAAAGGGGACCGTCAGGACTGCAACAATTACCGCGGTATTACACTGCTCAGCGTACCAGGCAGGTTACACCTGTTCAGAAAACAATTTTCCTATTTTTTTACCCCCCTGCAAGGGTTTCCTGCTTTTTGACCTGGAAAAGCCGAAAATCACAACCATTTTGAGCTAAAATGTCAGAACCTTTGCCTCATTGGACCTCAAGATATTAAGCCCGCGACAGTAGAAAAGCGCCTAATTTTGCCTTCCGCCAGACTTTTTTCACCTGAGACTTTTGTTACAATTGGATAGAACAACAAATTGGGTATCAAAATTGAAGCATTTTTAATATTATTTCTGAAAAAAACAATCCAAGTAAACATTCAAGAAAAAAAGACACATCATATCCAGAAAAAAAGCAAACTTTTCTGAAACTTTCATATAAATTTCATAAATATTACAATCTTGACATCAAAAAATGTGTGACAAACTCTAAAAACTATTTTCAAGTGGCAGAAAACTCTATTGTCTATGTCAGAAGGACACTTCACAGTCATTTTTTCAGAGTTTGCTTCTTGAAGCTATCAAATCGCTCACGGTTGTATTCCACAGTTTGAAGAAGGTACTGTTTTTGCTGAGAATCTGTGGTAATGATGTTTGCGAAATCAGTCATCATCTTGACTCCCCGCTCAGCAATGTCATTCACTACTTTTACATTGCTGACATATTCCAGGGCCTTGCTGTAGTCATCACTCCTTGGCCAGTCGCCACAGGTTGCAGAAGCCAGTCATACTCAATGCCAAGGGTGTCAAGCAGAAGATGACTCTCTGGACCAACTAGATCAGCCAGAGTCGTCTTGGCTGTAACCTGAGGGAACATAGGTTTCCTCGTCTGAAGCTATCTGGCTTCTCAGTGGCGTGCAGCTTGGCAGCAATGTCCGCTTCTCTTTGTCACTGAGTCTGCTACCGAAGAGAGCGAACGGCACAACCTCCTGTGTCAGGTACCACTTGTGGTTTTCAAGTTTTTGTAGCACTGCCTGAGCAATCTCTGGATCTGTTCTCTTGAACTTCATCATGTCCTTCATGAACTGCAGATCATTTGCAGGAGCATCTGCAGCAAGTGTAGATGACATCCACATGGGTGTATAGAACAGTCCTAGGAGAGGTGAGGGCGTTCCAGCTTCACAAACAGTTTCTTCATCGTACTCCAGCTGCTCAGCAAACATGAACATCTCATAGAATACAGGTTTCTGGCCATCCACCTGGCCTGATGAATGGCTCCAGGACGACTCCAGTGGATTCCGCGGGAGGCGTGTCTCCAAGGACGATCAGTGTAAGCTCAGCCATCTCACGGTAGTCAGCTCTAGGAGGCTTCTCCGACCTCAGGATTTCCTGTAGTATTTCCTTGCACTCTTTCTTCTTTTTATTCAACCATTTTTGTCTGATGGACAGGGTTGTAGGGTGTCTGTGGTAGATCTGTCCAAACGTCCTTGAAGTGCTTGAACCAAGGATTCTCGGGCTCTTGACCTTGCCAAACAGATTCTCCCATACAGCACCAACCAGCACTTCTAGAATGTGGTGTCTGCAGGCCAGGTAGAACACCTTCCTGTCAAGCTGTTGCTCCAGAAGCTTGGCAGCTCCCCGATGTACTCCACTGTTGCTGGCCGTTGTGTCAAACACAAGGGTCATGTGATCACTCCAGTAAGCTCCCATGCCTCCAGCAAATCCATGGATGCCTCTGCCTGAGCCGTTCCTGTTGAGCTGTCTATCACTGGTACTCCCAGTAGCTTGCCTTCAGGATATGCAGGTGGTCCTGAGACAAGCACAGCCAGAGTCTCTGACGTGGTCCCAGGATCACTTCCCAGGACATCTCAGCATCTTGCCATCCCAGTGGAGAGCAGCATACTTGGGAGGGTCCTCGCTAAATGCTGCCATGTACTCCTGGCTGATGTGGTACCTTGTCAGCATCCTGTTCCGTCTCGTTGAGGTTGAGATGACAAACTTGTCCAGGTCAGCTCCACCAGCCTTCAATGTAGCAGAGACTAAGGCTGTCACTTGATTGTCAGACAATCCCAGACGATCAGCGGTACTGCAGATGTCAACACACTCCATGACCCTCCTGGGAAATGTGAGTCACAGTGTCTTGGTGATGTGAACATCCAGGACGAGGTTGTTGGTAATCCATGTCCTCTGCATTCCCTTCACTGTCGGTTGGGTCAGCCCAGGTAGACACCATCAGCAGCAGCCTTCGCTGTGTGGCAGCTGAAAATTGTAGAAATTTTGTGACAAATTCATATCTTGTTCCTCTCTCTGCTGCAGTCTTGCAGCCCTCTCTGCTTGCTGCTGGGACCGTGACTCAAATATCTTGTCATGACCAGACATGTGGGCCTTTCTCTCTGTCTTCTGATCCTGGTAGAACCTGATGTCCTTGTCCTTCTTCTCCCTTGATAGCAGTCGGTTTCTCTCTATTTCCTGGATGGCATCTGAAGCTCCTATGTCGAACAGGCTATCTAATTCCAGGACAAAGGCACTCCTTTTCTCTCCAGGGTCACCTGTTCTACCTTTATTCCTTGCTAGATCTCTGTGCTTTTTGTAAAGTGTCATGAAATGCTGCGCTGCATTGTACTTGGTCATGGTCTTGATCCTAGCCATCTGCCAGAATGGGATGATAGCCTCCACTGTTCCATTGGCGAGGTCTTGATGCTTAGGATTCCCTGTATTTTCTGGCAAACTCTGGAGATGGAGGAAGTACTGGAAGGCCTGTCTGTTGGTGGGTAACTGGGAGCCACTGATGCTGGATGATGGGTAACCGATCAGGAAGGTTTCTGTAGCAGATCTAGTAGCAGGTCGGCGTGACGCTTGTCTCTGGACTGCAGGTGGAGGTTCTGAGATGTCAACTTTGCGTCCTCGGAGCTCCTTGCTTACTGCCATAGTGAAGTTATCTTGTGAAGTATGTCTGGATTTGTAGCAGGTTTCAACAGATCTGCAACAAACATAACAGACCATTAGATGTCATGCTAAAAACCATTGTGAATTTGTGACTAGAGGTGAAATAAATTATATTTAGTTTAATTTTTTTGAAAATTTGTCTGTAAATATCACATGTAATATTTCCATAAATGTTTCTATGCATTTTGATGTTTCAGTCAGCATCTAATTACTTGCTTTAACCTGCTTATGCCCATTTATTGGTGAAAAAATAGGCGAAAACAAACATCAAAATGCTCCGAAAACTGCGTTTCAGAAAACGTGTATAGAATAGAAGTTCATGCTTCATGAGCAAGGTTCCTGACATTTTGGCTTATAATGGTTGTAATTTTCGACTTTTCCAGGTCAAAAAGCATTGGAAACCGTGCAGGAGGGTATAAAAATAGGAAAAAAATGTTTTCTGAACAGGTCTAAGGCAAGGTGATTGCCCATCTATTGCTGACACGGATTCGCAGTCATCTGGTGAAGCATCAGAGACCTCAGCAGTCTGGGTTCAGCCTGGTAAGTCAACAACGGACCGCATCCTAGCGCTTCGGGTCCTGGTGGAACGCCGACGTGATTTTCGACAGGGGATGCTTGCAGGCCAATGTTGATCTCAAGAAGGCTTTTGACTCAGTGTATCGTGAGTCACTCTGGGATCTTCTGCGACTTCGAGGGATTCCTGCAAGGACTTTTGGGTTTTGATAACTGGTCTGTATTCTGGGACTGAGAGTGCTGTGAAGTGTGGGGCAGGTGTATCCAGCTTCTTTCCTGTGAATACAGGAGTGAGGCAAGGGTGCGTCCTTCCCCCATCACTTTTCAACGCTTGTTTTGGATGGGTATGGACAAGGTTGTAGATCAAAGTGATGGTGGAGCATCTGTCGGCAACACCAAGATCCTGATCTTGTTTTTGCCGATGATGCAGTAATCTTGGGCGGAGTCGCTGGAGGTCCTGGTGATGGCTCTCGAGGCGCTGCACGAGGGGGCAAAGCCTTTGGGACTTGAGGTCTCCTGGATCAAGACCAAGGTCCAGGTGTTTGGAGAATTACTAGAGAAGCAGTACAGTCTGTTCATGCATGTGGCGAAGACTTTGAGATTTTGGGGAAAGTTTTACATACCTTGGTAGCGCAGTCCATAATGACGGCGGGTCACGTCAGAAGTCTTACGGCGGATTGGCATAGCCCACGGTGTTAGGGGACTCGCTCAGCGGGAGTATTCGGCGTTGTCGATCCCTGTGCAGGAGGACAAAGATAAGAACATAAGAACATAAGAAAATAAGGAAGCACAAGGGGCCCGCGAGGCTACACGTGGTAGTTCCTGTCACCTAACACTACCTACATCCACCTTTCATCCCCCTCCATGAACCTATCCAGCTCCCCTTTAAAGCTCCCTAATGACTCCGCACTAACTACCCGTCTATGGGACCATTCCACTCATTCACCCCCCTATTTGGGAAACCCGTTTTTCCTATTTCCTTTCTAAATCTACGCTTTTCCAGGGTTGATCCGTTTCTTCTTGTTCTACCCTGGTTAAAGCCGTAAGAACTTTTCCTACCTCTCCTTTATTAAATCCCCTTTTTCCACTTAAAAAAATTCTATCGATCGCCCCTTACTCGCGTCTCTCGAGTGAGTGTAATTTTAATAACTTCAATCTCCTCTCATACTAAAGTTACGCATCCCTTGTATCATTTGGTCATCCTTCTCTGCACTTTTTCTAAACAACACTATATCCATCCCGTAATATGGAGACCAAAACTGAACTGCATAGTTAGGTGAGGCCCGACTAGAGCCAGATAAAGCTTTTGAATAACTTCCGCACTTCTACTTTTAACACTTCTGGTAATTAATCCTAATACCCCTATTAGCTCTATTCTGGCCTCAATACATTGTTTCCTAGGTCGGAGGTCTGGGCTCACCCTCACTCCAAGATCTTTTTCACCTTCTGATTTTTTCAGCGATACATTGCTTATGGTGTATCTATTACCAGGGTTTTTTCTACCAACATTCATAACGCTACATTTATCAATATTAAATTCCATCTGCCATCTGATGCCCACTCGTTAAGTTTATCTAAGTCTCCCTGCAATATGTTTACGTCAGACTGTGATCCAATAATCCTACCTAACTTAGTATCATCAGCAAACTTGCTGATATCACTGCTAATCCCATAAACCAAGTCGTTTATGTAAATCAAAATAGTAATGGGCCCAAAACAGACCTTTTGGAACTCCACTTGTCACCAGTCCCCCTTCAGATTTGGAACCATTAATTGTAACCCTTTGTTGCCTATTACGTAGCCAAGCTCTGATCCAATGAAGAACCTTCCCATCTATACCATGAGCCCTAACCTTTTTTAAGAGTCCCCTGTGTGGTACTTGTCAAATGCCTTACTAAAGTCCAGATATATTATATCATAATCCTTATCATTATCTGCCGTCTCATAAACTTTCCCATAAAAACTCAATAATTGGTGAGACATGACCTACCCTTGGTGAATCCATGTTGTGAATCATTGATCAAACTATGTTATCTAAGTGCTCTCTAATGTTTTTTGCAATAAAGATTCCCAATTTTTTACCACCACTGATGTTAGACTTACGGGTCGATAATTTGACTTTAGGTCCTCTGTCCTCCTTCTTAAATATGGGAACAACATTTCCTTTCCTCCACAATAATGGCACATCGCCTATCTCAACCGTTTTCCTAAAAATGTGCACTAACGACTCATAAAAAAACTTGCATTCCTTAATACCCTGGGATACACTCATCTGGTCCTGGCGATTTAAATTTTTTCATTTTTTCTAAACCCTCCTCCACCATTTCCCTAGTTATCACAATACTTTGATTTTCCTCCTCATCGCTTCCTTGAACATTGTTCACCAAGATCTGGTCTTCAAATCGCTTGTGATCCCTGTCTTAACTCCATGGTTGTGAGACATGGACACTAAATAGTGACTTGAAGAGAAGAATCAATGCCTTTGGTAATAAGTGTTTTCGCAGAATCATGGGGATCGCTGGGATGATTACGTGTCAAAATCAGCGATTGCACCGTGAGACTGAATCGAGGCCATTACCTGCATAGTCCGTCAGCGCAACTTCGGCTATATGGGCATGTGGCACGCTACCCTGAAAAACCCATCCTTTCCCCTCGGGTTTTATCTGTAAGAGACAAACCGGCGTGGAGGAGGCAAGGGGGCGCCCCCAAGGCTCGTGGCTGGGGCAAGTTTATGTTTCTTGTCGAGAGCTGCTTGGTATGGGAAAGGGGCCTGATGGGAAAATCGCGCGTGGTGACCCCGGGAGTGGCGTCGTAGGGTGGGGAGGCGACGCGCCCCCCGGCGTATGCACCCAATGATTGAGTATAAAGATATACTGTTATCTTCGGAAAGTTTTTTCATAATATTATCAAATAAAAAAAAGTAAAACACATAAAAGAAATGGGCCCTTATGAGACTTTCAAGAAAATGCATTAACTTAAACTCTTCGCCATTTAATATTTTGCTCGAAAACTTTTTACATGGAGAATATCAAAAAAGCGAAATTTAATTAGCTTTCCATTGATATATTTCGTTTAGTCATAAATGAATTAGCAGCATGCATAAATTAGCGTTAACTAAATATTAAAAATCATGAAATCGGGTAATTTTCCTACCTAATAATGTTTATCAATATATAAGGTTTACTGTTATCTTTGGAAAGTTTGTTTTTTAATATATAAAATAAAAAACCGTAAAACACACTAAAGAAATGCCATTATGAGACTTTCAAGAAATATGCATTAACTTAAATCTCTCGCCATTTAATATTTTGGGGAAAACACTTTTTTACATGCCAAATGTGAGCGTACCTCCCCAAAGGTATATCTTATACATGTAACATGATATACTGCGGGTCATGCT
>JACEEZ010021274.1:57500-60000 GCA_016584305.1 Chionoecetes opilio | reverse complement strand
TTACATAGGATTACATAGGAGTAACAGACACCAGGAGACCTATTGGTCCATAGCGAGGGTATCTGCTGAACTACATACTACTAACTATCAACTACTTGTAAGAAAACAGTTGGAAAATGATACCATGTCCCTAAAGAGGATAGGAACATGGAAGTTTCATAGTGCAGAATGATAGGATATGAAAAATACTAACTACAACTACCACTACCACTACAACTAATCGATACGGGGGACTAGATACGAATTCGCACTATCAATACCCATTTACTTTACAGTGCGCGTCAAGTCTGTTTTTGAATGTAGTTATTGTGTTGGCTCCGACAACATTTGCTGGTAACTTATTCCATCGATCAACGACTCTAACATTGAAATAATTTTTACGGAGATCGGTGATGCAACGTTGACCGTTTAGTTTTAAACCATTATTTCTTGTTGTCACTTGAGTTGAAAGCTCGAATAGGTCCTCTTGATTAATGACATCAAAACCTTTTAGGATCTTAAAGGTTTCTATCAAGTCCCACGGATTCTACGATCCTTTAAGGAAAACAATATTAAGTTTCCGCAGTCTCTCTTCATAAGATGAATTTCGCAGTGATGGAATTTGTTTGGTTGCCTTCTTTGCACTGATTCCAATTTGGCTTGATCTTTTACGAAACAGGGCGACCAGAATTGAACGGCATATCCAAGTGCGGCCTAACCAAGGACGTGTATAATTTGTGTCATTACTTTCGGAGTTTTATGTTCAAAGTTACGTTTAATAAAGCCCAACATCATATTTGCCTTTTTACTGGCAGCTAGGCAATGCGAACTGGTTTTCAGATCATTACTGATGATGACACCTAGATCCTTTTCCTCTGCTGTACTTCAGTTAACGATTTATTTTGCATTTGATAGTTATATTTGAGGTTATCGTTGCCTATATGCATTACTTTACATTATCGGAATTGAATTTTAATAGCCATTATCACTCCAATCTGATAGTTTGTCGAGATCACTTTGTATGAGTTCGCAGTTTTCTCTAGTATATTGCTTTACCGCCTAATTTGTGTCATCTGCAAATTTTGATATTTTAGATACAAGTCCGCAGTCCAGATCGTTGATATATATCAGAAAAGAGTAGGACCCAAGACCGAGCCCTGAGGCACCCCACTAGTGACATCTAACCAATCAGATGCCTCACCATTTATTACTAACCCGTTGTTTACGATTTTGAAAGCCAATCGCCAATCCATGAACATAATTGCTCTCCTATGCCATGTGCCCTAGCTTGGTCAAACAGTCGCTTATGTGGAACTGTATCGAAGGCTTTCTGAAAATCAAGGTATATTACATCCGAGGGAATTTTAGCGTCCCAGTTTGAATAAATGACATTAAAAAAATCGAGTAGGTTTGTTAAGCAGGATCTCTTATTTCGAAATCCATGCTGGAGTTTAGTATTGAGTTATTTTCATCGAGAAAAGACACTATTTTATCCCGCAATATTTTCTCAAATAGTTTAACAATCACGGACGTTAGACTAATTGGGCGATAATTACTTGCGAGGCTCTTACTCCCTTTCTTGAATATTGGTGTAACATTAGCTAATTTCCACATACTAGGAACATTTTTTTCACATAGCGATTTATTGAAAATAATCTTTAATGGGAGCGAAAGTTGACTGTGACATTCGCGAAGTAGTCGCGGTGAGATATCGTCCACCCCCACGGATTTTGCTGGGTCAAGTTTCAGCAAATACTTTGATATTTCGTCTACTGTTATCTCTCCTATTACCAGTCTATCCCTTTCGAGTCCTGCATACATGTTTACTGGTTCTGGTAATGGAGTTTCGTCTTCTTTAATAAATACCGCATTATTCCGTATGCCGTATTATTCTGTATTATGCCGTATTCATTGAGTACGAACGCCATACTCTTATTATCATTTACCAAGATATTATTATTATCTTTCAGTGGTCCAATACTTGTTTTGACGTTTTGCTTACTTCGAACGTATTGAAAGAACCTTTTCGGGTTTGATTTGGATTCCTTTGCAATTTTTTTTTTTGCAATTTTTTTGCAATTTTTTGGCAATTGAGGAGGAGGAGGAGGAGGAGGAGGAGGAGGAGGAGGAGGAGGAGGAGGAGAAGGAGAAGGAGGAGGAGGAGGAATACATAGGAATACAGAGGAAGAACACATACCAGGAGACCTATTGGTCTATAACGAGGGTATCTGCTGAGGAGGAGGAGGAGGGGGAGGAGGACGACGAGGAGGAGGAAATGGAAGGAAATTAAATCAAGAGTTGGAGAGATGTTTTGTGTTTGTGTTGCGGCTTAAGAGGATAAAGAAATCAATCAATCAATCATTGGGGGCATACGCCGGGGGTCGCGTCGCCTCGCCCACCCTACGACGCCACTCCCGGGGGTCACCACGCGCGAGTTCCCATGCAGGCTCCTTTCCCATACCAAGCAGCTCTCGACAAGAAACATCAACTTGCCCCAGCCACGAGCCTTGTGGGCGCCCCT
>JACEEZ010021274.1:47500-52500 GCA_016584305.1 Chionoecetes opilio | reverse complement strand
TGGAAGGAAATGAGGTGGAAAAATTAAAGGGAGGAGCAACAAGAACAGGAGGAAAAGAGAGAAGGAGGAAGAGGAAAGAAATGTTACGTGGCAAAGAAAGTGCATGCGTAGATAAGGCGAAGCAAGAGCTTAATAAAGCTTTGAAAAGGAGAAATTTGATAAATCGGAAGGCAGAGAGACGAACATGAATAGGAGATAGATATAATAATGCACAGAAATGACGAGACAGCAGAAAGAAGAAACTTTGATGAAAATTAGGGAAGAAATTAAAGCACTGAGGTAGTTTTATATTCAAATTTTTTCATACTTAATATTGTAGTTTTCTATACATTTTTTTTCATACCTTATATTACATTTTTTTCTGTATTCCTCTTTTTCTTTCCCCAACTGTTCTAGTTTGTGTTTTAAATTATTTGTTTTCATTTCAACTTTTCTTTTTCCCCCCTCTTGCTTCCCTTTGTTCTCTTTTTCCTCCTCTTTCCCTTCCTTGTGACTGAGTCTGTCTGTGTTCTCTTTCTGTCTAAGCCCCATCTTTTGGATTTCCTTTTTGTCTTGACCCTATATGTATATTTTGGCTATTATGTGCGCCTATTTTCTCTTGTCCTTAGATTTTTTTTTTTTTTTAATGTTTTTTTCAGTCTTAATTGTGCTTTATTTTGTTCAGCCATTTAATATTTAATTTTTCGTTGTTGCAGTGTTTTCATTATTTTCCGTATATATGTTTTCCTCATTTATATTCGTTTATATATTTTCTTCCTTTTTTTATTAGCTACCTTGTTTTGTCTTTTGTTTATTTCTCACCAAAATTTAGATTTCTCATTATATTTGCATATTCTCTTCTCTCTTGTACGTTTTGTTCCTTTTTTCTTATATAATGTACTCTTTTAATCCTTCTTTTATTTGCACATCCTTTCATCCTTATTTTTTTTAGTTAACGATTTATATTTTTCATTTTATGGTTCACCATTTTCCCATCACCACACACCCATTCACTCACTCATTACCCATCACCCCCCATCTATTCCCTCACCCATCACCCATCACCCCCCACCCATTCACTCACCCATCACCCCACACCCATTACCCATCACCCCACCCATTCACTCACCCATTACCCATCACCCTACATCAAGGTTTCCTTAATTCTCGCAACCCACTTTTTTTCACAATTCTCACTAATAGGCTGTAAAAAAAAAAAGAAGTTATCGGATCATCTCCTAAGTGGGCTTACAACCTTCCCCTGGTCGACCTGGTTCCAAAACTGTGCCATATGATGGGATTGGGGCACTGGGGGCAGCACCTATCGCGGACACACAGACACACAGACAGACAGACAGACACACTTTCGCTTATATTATTATAGATCTCCAATTTTGGCTTACTTTCTTTTATTCTCCCTTCGTTATGTCACTATAATTATCCATCATTTTCTAGTAATTTTTCGTGCTCTTCCCTTCGCAAGTCACTGTTTTTTCCTTCTTTTTTATAGTTTTCATTTTTATCATGATCTTAAAGCATTTATATAAATTTTTCACTCAACCTTCATTCCTACATTTAGCGGAAGTTCTCATTTGACTGGGAATTTCACCGAATGGAGTGCAGAAATCTATTATCCTGAGGATATTAGTTTATTTATTCACTTATTTATATATAAATTTATTCATTTATCAAGTTAATCATTCATATATATATTTATTAATTAATTTTCCCCCTTGGTTATTCATTTATTGCATTATGTATTTACTTATCTAATTTGTTTCTGAATTATTCGTGTATTAATATTTCTTTTCGTCAGTACGTGCGTCAGTCAATTCATATATTATCATGTACCGTATATATATTAATTTATCAATCTACCTGTTTTACTATTACTTGTAATAATTGTTACTTACTCAATTTTTTTTTCTCATCACATAATTTGTTTCTTGTGCTTTCCCTTTCGTTTATTTATACAGTGCACTATCAGTTTGTTGCTGATTATCTAGTCTACTTGTTTTTATATTCATGTTTCTTCATCTTAGTGCTTAAGATATCAAATCACGAGGGGCTTCAGGTGGCCAGGTATTTCAAGGTCACACAACTAGACAGTCTGGTGAATTGGTATTTTCTCCACGTCACAAATGGTAATTGTAGTAGTAACACTAAAAAAAATAGTAGTAATAGTAGTAGCAGTAGATGTAGTAGTAGTATAGTAGTAGTAGTTGTAGTGCCACAAATATTAGTTGCACAAATAATAGTAGTGGGAGCAGTATTGTCAGTTGTATCATGCAATAAAAACAATAACAGTTGTAACATGACAACAGTGCGAGTTACATCAACTTTATCACCGCATCCCAGACCTCGAAGAATCTATAAGCTAGAACAGTCTGTCTGGGTTCCATTGGGGAAGAAAGATAGCGCGCGCGCACACACACACACACACACACACACACACACACACACACACACACACACACACACACACACACACACACACACACAAGTCGAGAGCCAGTCAAGTTGCGACGTTCGGAGACCAGCGCTGGCGACAAAAATACTCATGTTGGTCTGGCGACTGACTGAGGGACGCGTACTTGTCGCCCTATCGCCTAAAATTAACTCAGCCAGTGTCCACGGTGATACTGATGGTCGGCAGGTGTGTTAGACGGCTGGCACGGGGCGAGGGGAGGGAGAAAAGGCAGGGATTGGCGCGGTAGGGAATGCACAGGTAGGAAGGGGGAATGTTTTGGTAAAGGTGATCCTTATGCGCGGCTCGTGTGATGGTGGGAGGTATAGGTGGGATACTGGTGGTGGTGATGGTGGTGGTGGCGTTTGAAGCTGGTGGTAATGATGTGCGTTGAGGGAGGAAGGGGTGGGTGAATGGATGGATGGAGGGAAGAGGGGAAGAGGGAGGGTCGTGTGTGAGTAATGGTTCGGTGCTAAGGGAGGGAAAAGGTGAGGGGAGATGGGAGAAGAGGGACTATGGAGAGGGGACTTAGGGGCATGTTATGGAGGAAGGCATGTGTATAATGAGGCAAACATCGAAGACGGCATAGGAAATGAATGTCGAAGGGAGAAAGACGACGGAAATAAATTAAGGGAAGGCAGTAGTATACTGCTAATAGTAGAAATAGTAGCAACATGTATAGTAATATCAGTGGCAGTATTAAGTGCTGTAGTATTGACAGTGCATGAACGAAGCGCCTGTTATGTCTGAGATGCCTAGGAAAGTTAATTTACTGGAAAGGAGAAAGTAATTGGTAAAGTTGGAAAGTAGTAAAATGCTTGGAGAGAGGAGTAGGATGAGAGGAAAGGAGTACACTAAGTGGTTATAGGCAGGTAATGACGACAGTGGAGAGGGACAAATTGGATGAGGTAGCGAGAATACAAATTGTTGTGTCGGCGAGGGAGAACACAGGGAAGCAAGGAACGGAAGAGAACAGAGACCCAGGAATTATCATGTAGGAGATGGTGAAACAGAGGAATGGTGAGGGTGAGGTGGTGGAGGATTGGAAAGGAGAGGAAGAGAAAGACGAGGATAAGAGGAAGAAGGGGGTAATAAGAAATATATATTACTTTTTCACTTGAAAAAGGTTGAATAAAATGAATAATATTCATACGTGCGAGTATTTCAGCGCACTCCTTTTACCATACCGAGTGATAAGGTGTCTCCAGGAGCGTCACCTCCTCTCCTGCCGCCCCTCTGTCTGATGGTTTGCCGTAAGGCCGTCACTTAACGATAACGAAGAGATAACTTAAATGAGGTTAGCTGCCTTTACCGACCTTTAGGGAAACAATAACCTTATCCATATAATAGAGGCGATACTACAGCTACTCCCTAAAACCATATCTAAAGAAGCGGAGTAACTTTATTTGTCTCGGGTTGTTTGAAGTTTGTTTCTCGGGTTGTTTGAAGTTTCCTTACCGTCTCGATGGAGTTGTGATGCAGGATGTTTGCTGTTTGTTAGTGATGTTTTAGTAGCTAAAATTGGATTATTATTCATGTGTTCTGATAAAAATATGTTTTGAGGGAAAGAAAATTTTCCTCAAAACGTAGTCTATGAATTCAATAATATTTGTTAAACCTCAACTTTTCCTCTCCCTTCTCCGTCTTTACCCAGTCAGCTTTCTCATCTTATTTTCTACTCCCTCATTCTCCCTCGTCCTATTATACAACCCTTCCTCTCCTCCCTCCTAATCCTCCCTTCCTCCTTCCCTCCTAATCTACCCATCCCTTCCCTTCATTCCCCTAAATGCCTCTTTACACCCATTTCCTGAACCCTTCCTCTTTCCTGCCCTTCCTTCTCTTTTCCCTTTTTTAGTCTAACTCACTATTTTTATCCTTAAACTCTTTCCCATCTTTCCTTACCATTCCTCTTTCGCCTTCCTTCCCCTCACTCCATCCAGCCAACCTTCCCGCTGGCCTTCCCTCTTCCTCTTTCTCTTCCTCCTGCCTCTCCCCTCCACTCCTACCACTGACCCAGGTGCGACAGTCTGCTAATGAGCCACTCACTCCTCCCCCACACGGCTGCCCCCCCCCCACCAACACCCCATTTCCTCCACTGATAACGCCGTCCCACATTGCCGTAGATAAGCTTCGACGGCCCATCAGCTTTGATTTATTTTCATACCATTTTTTTTCTTTTCTTTTTCTCGTGTGTGGGTGTGGAAAGTTGTCGCTGGGTTGGTGCGTGGCTGAAGGTTTTTTCTTATTCATTTTATATATAAGGGCTTGGATGAGAGTTAATAATATATTGATAATAGTGATGATCATAGTAATAACGATAATAATAAAAGTAATGATAATAGCATTGGAAATAGAATTGATGGGAAAAGTAATAATAATAATAATAATAATAATATTAATAATAATAATAATAATAATAATAATAATAATAATAATAATAATAATAATAATAATACAAATAATAATATAGATTATAATGATAATAATAGTAATAATAACAATAACATTATAATAATGATAGCAACAATATAATATTGATAATAATGATAATATC
>JACEEZ010021274.1:37500-42500 GCA_016584305.1 Chionoecetes opilio | reverse complement strand
AGAAGTATATAGCGATTCTGAATGAACGTAATGATAAATTGGAGTTACAGTTTAGGAGGATATTACATCGAAAAATGTTGAGGCTTAAGCGGGTTGAAGGTTCAGTGAGCAGGAGGGGAGAGGGGGAATGGAGGGGGGAGGTTTGGAGGAAGGAAGGAAAAGTGGAAAGCAAAGGGATGAAGAGAAGAAGGAAGTGAAGGAAGGAAGAAAAATGATGGAAGATTAATGTCTTGATGGACGAACGCGCAGTAGGAGAAAACAAGGAGGAATGCATGAGAGAGAGAGAGAGAGAGAGAGAGAGAGAGAGAGAGAGAGAGAGAGAGAGAGAGAGAGAGAGAGAGAGAGAGGAGAGAGAGAGAGAGAGGAGAGAGAGAGAGGAGAGAGAGAGAGAGAGAGAGAGAAGAGAGAGAGAGGAGAGAGAGAGAGAGAGAGAGAGAGAGAGAGAGAGAATTCTGTAGCGAGCGAGGTAGTTTCGTTAATAATTTTCCAAATTGCACGAGAAAAAAAATGATATTAATACTCTTGCCTTAACTGGACGGGCATGAAAGAAGTGGAAAGGTGCGAATAAAAGGGAAAGAAGGGCAGGAAGGGAGAAAGAGAGGACGGTGATGAAGAAATGAAGAAGTGTGATGGAACGATGAGAATGGAAGTGAGATAGGATGAAGCAAAGACTACTCTATACTGGACTTGCTACTCATTTTGGGCTATTTCCAGTGGAGGCCAGTTTTGCGATTCCTGCCATTTTCGAACATCACTCCCTTTTCCCTTCCTATGGTTTATCAGTATATATGATATACCGTTATCTTCGTACATGTTTGTTCTATAATATTATCAAATAAAAAACAGTAAAATACAATAAAGAAATGCCATTATGAGAGAGTTAAGAAATATGCATGAACTTAATATTCACTTGAACTCATCGCCATTTAATATTTTGCGAGAAAACATTCTAGATGCTAGCGATAGAAAAAAGCGGATTTTCATTAGCTTTCCATTGCTATATTTCGTTTTCTGATAAATGAAACATAACCATGCATAAATTAGCGTTAACTAAAAAAATAACATCATCTATCGGGATAATTACCAGATGGATGAAGTTATTTATTTAGTTAACGCTAATTTATGCATGGTTCTAATTCATTTATCAGAAAATGAAATATAGCAATGGAAAGCTATTTACATTCCGCTTCTATTGATATGTTGCATGTAAAAAGTCTTCACGCAAAATATCAAATTGCGATGAGTTTAAGTGAATATAAGTTCATGTATATTTCTTCAGTCTCATAATGGAATTTCTTTAGTGTATTTTACAGTTTTTTTATTTGATAATATTATAGAACAAGCATTCACGAAGATAACAGTGTATCATTTATACTGATATGCCATAGTCTACTGCAGGGGTGGCCAACCTTTTGTGAGATACGATCTACTTTTTCTACAGTTACCCTGATGCGATCTACCAGCCTAAGATTCAAACATATTCCATAAATGTAACTGTAACAGTGTAACATCTTACTCCCACTCGAGGTATGAGAGAGAGAGAGAGAGAGAGAGAGAGAGAGAGAGAGAGAGAGAGAGAGAGAGAGAGAGAGAGAGAGAGAGAGAGAGAGAGAGAGAGAGAGAGAGAGAGAGAGAGAGAGAGAGAGAGAGAGAGAGAGAGAGAGAGAGAGAGAGAGAGAGAGAGAGAGAGAGAGAGAGAGAGAGAGAGAGAGAGAGAGAATATTTTTTTGCAGTAACTGTAACACTGCTACAATTATGATATTATAATTGTTAAAATACAATTACAGAGCACACACTTACATTATTAATGAGATGATTGGCACTGCATGCTGTCTGCTAACTTGGTGTAGTTAGGGCTGTAGTTGGTGATTGCTAGCTTTAAGCAGGCATCCAGGTGTTCATCTGACAGTGTTGATCGGTATTTTGATTTGATGTATTTCAGGTGTGAAAATGTTGATTCACAGAGGTAGGTTGAACCAAAAAAAGCTGTTAGGTACATGGAACATTTTCTGACATTAGGATACTTTTCTTCACTGAGAAGGTTCCAGAAACTGCCTCCTGTTGCCATGGATTTGATCTGAATATCATTTTGCAGCTTCAAAATCTCATTTTCAACTTCAGATGTATCCATGTTAAATAATGAGGCCATTCTAGATGCAATATCTTCAACATCTGTGCCTTTACCAAAGGGAAAACACATGTATGTTGCAACACGTTCCACTGCTGCTATATCTTGAAAACGCCTGTCAAAATCTGAGGCGAGGTTTTGTACCTGTTCAGTATAGCGACCCACTGTTAAACTGATCACATTGGTTTACCTTGATTTTCCCAGTTCTGACATCATATATCTGAAATTTCTCAGTGCATGTTGCTGTAGCTGTGAAGACACTAGTTTAGTTTCTGCTTGAATGCTGTCACAGCACTAATCATTTCAACTATAGTTTTATCTTTTCCTTGCAAATCTAAGTTCAGTTCATTCAATATACCAGTTATGTCTACTAAGAATGCTAAATCCAGCAGCCATTCTTCATTGTCAATGTGGGGGTGATGAGAAGGCCGATCTTTTGGGGCCCAAAAAAACACTTTATTTCAGGTAGCAGATCTCTAAATCTTTGGAGAAATTTACCTCTGCTTAACCACCTGACATCTGTATGCAACAACAGATCAGAGTGTTCTGCTTCACTTTCTTGTAACTGACTTCGAAACAGTCGCCTCTGAAGACTTCTGGCCCGAATTGAATTTACAATTTGAAAGAAATGTCCATGACTTCTGTCATATTCAACATTTTACCACAAAGTGCTTGTTGATGAATGACACAATGATAATTAAAGAAGTCAGGAAATCTATCATCACCCCTGCAAAGGGCAATGAACCATTGGTTCGACCAATCATCGCTGGTGCTCCATCAGTTGTCATTGATACGAGCTTGTTTACTGGCAACTGTGTCTTGTTGACCAAATCACTGAAAGTGTGAAAAATGTCCTCACCTCGGGTTTTTCCTTTTAATGGTAGAACCTTTAGTAATTCCTCCTTTGTGCTCAGATCTTTGAACACCATTCTAATGAAAATGCACAGTTGTGATGTATCGATCATGTCAGTAGTTCATCAAACTGCAATGAAAAGAAGACACACTCACGTATGTCCTTGTTCAGTTGTTCACCCAAATCCTCAGCCATAAATTCACAGCGCCTCATAACAGTTTTTCTTGATAACTGAACTTCTTTAATAGCAGACATAATTTCAGACTTGTTTTTGAAATTTTCAAACAATGATTCTGCTGCTTCTAGAAAAGCCTCCTTGAATGTTTCTCCATCCTGAAACGGTTTTTTGTGCTTTGCGAGTACTCGGCTCACCTTGAACGATGCAATGGTTGCTGCCTTTGATTTTGAAGTCGCTCCTGTAAAAAGGGCTTGTTGTGCTGAAAGCTGTGCCTTTAGTTCTCGAATTTCCTTTTTCGTAGCTCACTTTTGGGAGGAAAATCACTTGTCATACTTCTTGTGAAGACTTTGAAATGCCTTTCAAGATTTCCTTTCTTCGCCAGTGCTGGGGATACATGACATATCAGACACACACACTTCGAATTGTTCATGGTAAAAAAATAATCTTCCTCCCACTCACTGTGAAAATGGTAAGTTTTACTTTTTTTTAGCACTCGATCCAGCTCCAGCACTACTCATTTGGTTCAGTTGATGTCTAATAACCTGTTAATAAACCTGTTCGAAAACGAAAACGTATTACACTGGCGAGTTTTGCTTCAGCACTAGTCACTGATGTGTACTGGTTGACGCTGCTGTTCGCAGGAAATACGTAATGTAAACAGCACTTTACAACTGATGTAATGAAAGTAAACTAAATAAATGCAGCTTTTTCCGTCCTTAATATTGACTATGTGGAATATTTCATTATTACGTGACTATTTCAAGCCGTCAGAACATTTCTTTACGAGACACTGATCCCAACACCCCTACACGTCCACGTTTTTCTGAAAACTGTGGAGGCTTGCGGGGGGAACAGAGATGCCAATTAATATTTGCGTTGACACTTATCAATATGATTCACGGGTTTTAGACAAGACACCCTAACTCTGAGTAAACTTTTTATTTAACAGTCATCAGTATTTGTAAACTAACAAAAGCACACACTGGCCTACAAGTAATGACAATTTTTAAATCAGGTTTAACAGCAATCACCTATCACCTTCCTGTTACGAACGCGTACGGTTCCTGTCCACTGGTAGAACCGTACGTTCCGTCCATGTCATTTCCGCAATCCCCCCCAGGCTTAAAGGCTGCCAGTGCATGATAACACAGGAGTAGTCTGTCTTTATAAATAATTGTATGCAATGTATGGTGGTCAGACATGTCCATCATTATGAATATAAATATAACTTATTCCCAGAAAAAAAGAGAACTATAATAATCCAAGTATCATGAGTACTTGGATATGCTATTGCAGCTATTTGCATGGCAACTTCTGAAGGACGAATTATTAACAGGTACAGTAGTGTGATCGACATAAAACAGGCTTGTGATCGACCAGTCGATCGCGATCGACTGGTTGGCCACCCCTGGTCTACTGTATTCATGGAACACTTTTTTACTTGCCGATACGATTGATGATGTTATTTTTTTAGTTAACGCTAATTTAGGCATGGTGGTAATTCATTTATCAGAAAACGAAATATATCAATGGAAAGCTAATGAAAATCCGCTTCTTTCTATCGCTAGCATCTAAAATGTTTTCTCGCAAAATATTAAATGGCGAAGAGTTTAAGTATATATTGAGGTCATGCATATTTCTTCACTCTGTCATAATGGCATTTCTTTAGTGTATTTTACTGTTTTTTATTTGATAATATCATAGAACAAACAGTTACGAAGATAACGGTATATCATATATACTGATAAACCTTAGGAAGGGAAATAGGGGTGATGTTAAAAAATGGCAGGAATCGCAAAACTGGCCTCCACTGGTCATGGGCGGGTTGGCGCGGGGCACGA
>JACEEZ010021274.1:15000-32500 GCA_016584305.1 Chionoecetes opilio | reverse complement strand
TCTCCGCTTTCCCACAAGGGCGTAATACTGCCACCTCTTATCATGCACAATTATTCACTTCCCCACAAGGGCGCCATTGTTCATAACCTATCTAGTTTATTCATTCATTTAATATTTAATCTTTTCCATAGTTAGTCTAATATCATGTATTGTACAAATGTCTCTTTCATTTGTGCCCCATGGAAATTTATGTGTTTTCTTCAACAGATTCACTATTCATATTTCTATGCCGTTAATGTGTAGGAAGGAATGCTGGATGAGGGGAGGCCTTCTTCCTTTTTTATCCTGGTCTTATACTAATTGTGATGATCTGTCGAATGATGAGTTCTATTGTACAAGTCACATCAGTTAGATGGGTCTTTTGTTGCGTGATTTTCTTTCTTTCTTTGTTCCTCTTCCCCTTCTTTCTCCTCTTTTTCTTTCTCTTCCCTCTCATTGTCCTCCTCGTCCTTCTTTTATGTATACCAATCGCAATTCGCATGTAAGAGGAAACTAATTAAGCACAATAAGAAAAGTAGAACCTAACAGACTTAGTAAACATTACTGTATCAAAATGTTCGTAAATACTAATCTGCAACTTCCTATTTACGCTTTCTTTCTCTTTTATCTATTGCAGTAACAGCGAAGAGCCATCCGGGAACTCCTTCTCCTCCTCCACCTCTATTAGCTCCTCTACTACCTCCGCTTCCACCGTCGTCGCTGCTAACGGACACATCTCTTCCTCTAGACGCAGGACAGGTAAGTGAGATCCCCGTAACACCTTTATTACCGTCGATTGACTGATTGATCGCCGCCAAGGGTCTCACAGTGCCTCTCCTTGCCCCCTGCTGCGTCTCTGCCAGGGGTCCGGTGGTCTTAATCAAGGCAAGAAGTTGTTTCCGGGGAAACAGGGGTTTCTGGGTGAACATACACACACACACACACACACACACACACACACACACACACACACACACACACACACACACACACACACACACACACACACACACACACACACACACACACACACACACACACAACACTCGTATTGTTGCAGAGGCTGTTCTAGGGTGGGATGGGTAGGGTGGAGCGGGAGTAGCGAAGACGGAAATGACGAAACTTTTCTAAATTACATTAATGCTTTTAGACCCTAACACACAACACTCTTTCTCTCTCTCTCACTCTCTCTCTCTCTCTCTCTCTCTCTCTCTCTCTCTCTCTCTCTCTCTCTCTCTCTCTCTCTCTCTCTCTCTCTCTCTCTCTCTCTCTCTCTCTCTCTCTCTCTCTCTCTCTCTCTCCGTCTGTACAAAACACACACACACACACACACACACACACACACACACACACACACACACACACACACACACACATACACACACACACACACACACACACACTTCTCGTATGGCTTAGAGCGTAGTATGTCATTCTATGGTCCAGAGTTCAATCCCCGCTCGAGGGATTTTTCACTGACAAATCTGGGCATTTACTGTCTCCCTTGAGCAAGGGTGTATGTGGTGTAAGAGGTCTCTAATACCCAAAGATCGGTCTCTATGAGTTCCAAGCTCTTTCCAAGACGGTGATCACGTGATCGGACGTGATCACCACCGTAGGTGGGTGATTTACACATACACAGTCAGATATATGCATGACGGGCAAGGACATAAAATTATGATACACAACAACACAGCAGCGCAACATGAACGTAGTAAAACGCATAGTAGGTTTTTAGCCATGCCTCCACCACCACCACTACCACCACCGTCATAATCATCATCATCAGCATCATCATCATTATCACCACAGCCTTCACCTTCTCCACCTTCTCCACCGCCCACCACGACTATACATCATTAGAACGTGCAGTAATAATGAAGCAATTAATTAAATATCCTGATCTAAACACTTGAATATATAAATAAAGTATAACAAACGATATTTAAATATACTCACACACATAAGTCCTCCTTTTCCCCTAAAAAATATGAAAAGGAAATAAATTATTCAAGGAAAAGAAAAATTTGTAGAAGTACGTTAACGATATCAAAAACAAATAGAACGAAAAGGGAGGCAAATAAAGGTAAAAAAAAGAACATCCACATCACTGAACAGGATGCAAAGCAAGCAACAGCAACACGAATAAATGGATAGAATAGAAAAAAGAATAATTGTTGTCATATATCACACAGTGGGGCAGAGGAATGCAGTGGTGTGTGTGTGTATGTGTGTGTGTATGTGTGTGTGTGTGTGTGTGTGTGTATTCATCTAGTTGTATTCATCTAGTTGTATTTTACAGGGCCTGAGCTCCACTCGTATGGCCCACATCTCCATATCAACATTCTTATCATTCATCCTTTGTGTTGGCCGAGGCCATCACCCCGGGAGGTGGGTCACAACCTCCGGCTAACACCCGGTACCCATTCACTGCTGGGTGGACAGGGGCTCAGGTCTTAAGGAAACAGCCCATCTGTCTCCGCTCCGCCCGGGGATCGAACCCGGGACTTCTCGGTTGTGAGCCAAGCCTGCTACCTCTACACTACGGAGTACCCTGTGTGTGTGTGTGTGTGTGTGTGTGTGTATATTCACCCATGGGCTTGTCCACGCAACCTGAACCCGCGATCGCCAGTTTTACCTTCCCGGTAAGAGCTTGGAGCTCGTATTGACTGATCTTTGGGTAATGCTGGGACCTCGCACACCACAAACACTCCATCCCCATGATCAAGGGGGACATTAATCGCCCACATTTGTCAGTGAAAAATCCCCGATTGTGACTGGGGATCGAACGCTTGACCAGAGAATGTCCTGATGGCGCCCTAATCCAGTTAACCACTTTGTGTGTCTGTGTGTGACACCGTGTGCGTGCGTGTGTGTCTGTGTGTGTGTGTGTGTGTGTGTGTGTATGTTGTACATATATGGAGAGAGATAAAGAGAGGGAGAGAGAGAGAGAGAAAGAGAAAGAGAAAGAGAGAGAGAGAGAGAGAGAGAGAGAGAGAGAGAGAGAGAGAGAGAGAGAGAGAGAGAGAGAGAGAGAGAGAGAGAGAGAGAGAGAGAGAGAGAGAGAGAGAGAGAGAGAGAGAGAGAAAGAGAGAGAGAGAGAGAGAGAAAGAGAGCAGGACGATCCTCGCTTCTAACTGGACAGCCTGGAGCACTGAAGGAGAGTTTGTGCCCTCACAGTGTTGCTTCCTCGAAGCTCCGAAGCTCCACACCGGGAGGTGCCAACGGGCCTTTACCTGGACTACAGCAACACTGTGGAACGCCTTCACGGCTGAGGTGGACGTTAGGGCCATGAACACCCAGCATATGAAAGTGGCGTCCCACAGATGGTGCCGCACACACCCGCCTTAGTGTCTCGTGAGGCATGGGAGCACACGTCAATTATGTCAAGTGGTTATGACATACAATATACATACCCACTTCATAGCCTATTCATTTGTACATATTGTGTAAATATTTTAATATAAGGCATAGCTTTAAATTGACGTCCTTGGGACAGAGGATATATTTAATTGTAAATGTACAGTTTACTGCCTTAATGTTATTATTTATAATCCACTTGTATACTTAGAAACTGTAACTATAAAGAATAAAAACATAAAAGAGAGCGAGAGAGAGAGAGAGAGAGAGAGAGAGAGAGAGAGAGAGAGAGAGAGAGAGAGAGAGAGAGAGAGAGAGAGAGAGAGAGAGAGAGAGAGAGAGAGAGAGAGAGAGAGAGAGAGAGAGAGAGAGAGAGAGAGAGAGAGAGAGAGGTCGATAGGAACCAATTGTCAAGACGATGTATTGACATGGTTTGGTGTGTGTGGATGATGACAACGCGACACCCACCAAGCACACACACACACACACACACACACACACACACACACACACACACACCACCACGATGATCAAGTGAATATAGCTTTGGCGCGCCATTCTGTGGTTAGCAGATTCGAATCCTCGCTCGCTCACGGAGATTTTTCATTGACAAATTCAGGCGATTACTGTCCCCCTTGAGCAAGGGGATGGGGGTGTGTGGTGTGTGTGTGGTCTCAGCATTACCCTAAGATCGGACATAATGAGTTCCAAGCTAGCTCCGGGAGGGTGAAACCGGCGATCGCGAGTCCGGCTCGCGTGGACAAGACAATGAGTGAGTGACACACACCTTCACCTATTTGACTTTAATATCCTCCCGCGCCTCTCTTCCTCTTCGTCATCCACACCTCTCCTCAGTGCGTCTTGGGGATGTTTACGCTGCTTGTGGGGAGGAGGAAAAGATGTCTATCTGATGGCACCACCACCCCCACCATCAACAGCAGGTCTTACACCATCACTAACGTTGTTTCCTCTTCCTCCTCCTCCTCCTCCTCCTCTTTTTCCTCCTCCTCCTCCTCTTTTTCCTCCTCCTCCTCCTCCTCCTCCTCCTTCTCCTTATCACATTCATCCTTCTTAGTCATTATCATTAGTGACGAGAGAGATAAGGGACAGGAGGAAGGAAAATATGCCTTAGACACACCTCTCTCTCTCTCTCTCTCTCTCTCTCTCTCTCTCTCTCTCTCTCTCTCCTCTCTCTCTCTCTCTCTCTCTCTCTCTCTCTCTCTCTCTCTCTCTCTCTCATTCCATTATCTTATTTATATATTCCTTTTCTCCATATTCTTTTCTATATTCTATACTGATACTAATAATAATAACATTTATAATAAAGATAGTAATAATAATAAGGATAATAATAGTAATTTACCTGTGAGTTCACGCCTCCCTTATCTAATTAACATATACCTGCATTTTTAATCACCTGTCCCTTACCTGTCTGTTTTTAGTTTCTTCTGTGTGTATTATTTCACAGGTGTCCGGTTGTATTTATTGACGATTCAAAAAAATATATAATCCTCTTGGAATTTCCATCATTTTAAGTTTTCATAATATAGATAAGCTTGCTACTGCGTAGTTCTCCTCCTCATATGTGACTATCAAAGGCAGAATATGTCGTTAACAGAGGTAAATTAGGATAATAATTTAGGTGTCATCATTATTAGACGTGCCACTAGACCACGGAGGCGGAAAAATGGGCTGGGAAAGAAGGTTATGGTAGGGAGATGGGGAAAAGTGGAGTCATTGGAGTCACAAAAGTCTTTGGAGACTGGAGAGCAGATATAGGGTGGCAGGTGCAAAGGAATGGAATGAACATAGAACGGGAGCAGATTGAGAGTAGGAAAGGAGGAGTGTGAGAGACGGGTTATGAGTGCGAACAGGGAAGGGTGGTGAAGGTTGGAAGAGAAATATGTAAGGAGGGGTGGAGGGACAGTAATCTTAGAAGCAGGAAATTGATGAAGTGGAGCATAACACCTCACAGAGAGAGGGACGGTAGGATAAAGGCTTTAGTGGAGGTGCCAAAAAGGGGGGCCAAAAAGGGGCTATTAGTATGTTCCAGAGATCAGAGGTCGTAATGGCACTATGGAAAAAGTGAGGTTATGGGTAAACAATAAACATGGGTTAAGTTAAATAGGTTCGAAAGAGAAACGGTGCAGGATGGTGAAAATATATAAATAGGAAAAAAAAGGAAGAAATTACCAATAAAACGGAAGGAAACTCAGAAATTACCCCAAAAAATGCAGAAAAATCTGATTTAACCCGCAAAAAACCCTCAGGAATAGTTAAAGAAAATGGAGAAAAAACTGATTCAACCCAAAAAACTCTGAAATAGTTGAAAAAAGAAAAGAGGTGATTACACAATGCAATTCCTAGTTGTCACGTAAAAAGTTGCGACATGATGCAGTAGAACTGAGTAGATACAGTCAAATATAGTACGCTTTGGTATTATTTTCCACTAGGACCAGAATTTCCTACACAATTAGGAGTATGGTTTCTGTTTACCTTTTTGGATTCTAGGAAATATTCTCTCCAGGAGCTACCGTCGCAAATCATTACTTTTGGAGATAATGACATGTTGTTTATAGGGATAAGATAAAATACTTTAATCCCATCTAGACACTTTGCAAGTACCAACGACAAGGTTATTGACTATACAAAGCGCCACCACGCCAGGACGAACCTGGTGGGCTCGAACCGCTGACCGAATGCAGGGACGCTGCAAGCGAGCCCACAGCTCTACCAGCCGAGTCATCCTGACGGGTTGTTTATAGGGAGGAGAGAGACAAGTGTATATGTGCGGCTCTCGCTAAACGGATACATAGGTGGTGGCTGGCTGAGTGGCTAAGTATTATTACTCAGGAGGACATACACGCAGATGGTACCAGATACAGAACAGATGTCGAGGTGAGGAAAATGAGAAACTAAAATATATTGTGATAACTAAGGAAATTGTGAAATTGGCTATATATATAATGAAGAAGTTTAAGTTACCAGGACCAGATGAAGTTTATCCCAGAGTATTACATTTGCAAAGAGGTTGTTAGTGAGTCGTTAGAGCATATTTTTAGGAAATCAGTTGATTTAGGGGAAGTGCCACTGATGTGGAGGAAAGGTCATGTAGTCCCTATTTTTAAGAAAGGTGATAGAGGATTAATGTCCAATTATAATTACCGACCCGTTAGTCTGACTTCAGTGGTAGGTAAGTTATTAAAATATGTTACTGCAAAAAATATTAAAGCGCATTTGGAAAAGCATAATTTGGTAAATGATTATGATTCACAAAGGGTAGGTCATGTCTCACCAATTTATTGAGTTTTTATAGGAAAGTATATGAGGCAGCAGATAATGATGAGGATTATGATATTATATACCTCGACTTAGGGACGTCACTCCGCTTACGATACAACTTTTTTCCCTAATTGAGCTAGGATGCTCATTTTTTTAATAAAAGGGGTGCACATGATAGTAAGTATATAGATAAAGTTTCATAAAATTATATCTAAAGATGAATAAATTATAAATTAATAATGTTGAATTTTAGTGCGATTTTAGTCAATTATTCATATCGCTACTAGTCACTAGCTATTAAGAGTTCTGCCTTGGTTATTTTTTTAATGAAAAATATTGGGCATAGTGCCAAACTTGGACTGTTTTTTTCTGGTGTAGGTTCATTGCTTATGCTTTGCTCGATTTTCAAAATGTTTTTTTTCACGTACATAATAACATAAACTTCAATATAAAATCTGATATTCAACTTACCAGACCTTTGACCAGTTCAGAACTTAGGACAAGGTGTCAGCTTTCAACTAAAAAGAAGTTATGCAACTCGGAAAAGAATTGACAGAGAAGTAAGAGGTTGAATGACATTATCTTCGGCAAAAATTAAACTCCAGAAACGGCCGTCAAAGTTTTATTATGTTTTTGTATTTATTTATTCTGTTTATTATGTTTTATTATGTTTTCAAAGGTTTTTTTTCTTAACGACAAAAAAATAAAGCAAAACCAAGAAAAAAAGAGGAAAAAATAGTATAAATGATCTGCCCACATGTTATTACGTCATATGTAAACAAGTCATTGCCAGCCTACCTATAGTACTTAAAATATTTATTAAAAATAGAACATAATGTCATATGACAGCAATCTTTTGGGACGGTAATGCCAACACATGAGGCTAATTTTTCACAAGTTTTCGCAAATTTTCACTTTTTTTTCCGCCTCTAAAGCGGAGTGACGTCCTTAAGTAAGGCATTCGATAAGGTACCGCATGAGAGACTCTTAAATAAGGTTAAGGCACATGGGGTAGATGGGAAGTGTCTTCGTTGGATTAGATTTTGGCTAAGCGATAAGCAACAAAGAGTTACTAGTAATGGACCTAAATCTGAATGGGGGCTGGTAACAAGTGGGGTTACACAGGGGTCTGTTTTGGGACCATTACTATTTAGATTAGTTTAGTTAATTACTATTTAGTTTAAATTTTTTATATACATCAATGCTTAGATAGTGAGATTAGCAGTGATATCAGCAAGTTTGCTGATGATACTAAGATAGGTAGGATTATTAGATCCCAGTTTGATGTAAACAGTTTGCAGGGAGACTTAGATTAGTTAAACGAGTGGGTAGTCAGGTGCCAGATGGAATTTGAAATTGACAAGTATAGCGTAATTAACGTTGGTAGAGAAAATTCTGGTTATAGGTACACTATACGCAATGTATCACTGAAGAGATCAGAAAGATTTGGGTGTGCGGGTGAGCTCACCCCTCCGTCCTAGGAAACAACATATTGAGGCTAGAAATCGAGCTAATGAGGTTATATAATTCATTGCCAGGAGTGCTTAAAATAGAAGTGCTGAGATTATTCTAATGCTATATTTAGCTCTAACCAGACCTCACTTAGACTATGCGGTTCAGTTTTGGTCCCCGTATTACATGATGGATATAGCATTCTTAGAATCAGTCCAGAGAAGGATGACTAAAATGATAAAGGGGATGCGTAACTAAAAATATGAGAGGAGATTGAAGTTATTAAATTTACACTCAATCGAATGGCGTTGAGAGGCGATCTAATATAAGTTTTTAAGTGGTTATAGGTATACAATAAAGGAGATGTAGGAAAAGTTCTTACGGCTAGTAATAAGGGTAAAACAAGAAGGAACGGATTCAAACTGGAAAAGTGTAGATTAAAAAAAGAAATAAGGAGAAACTGATTAAAAAATAGGGTGGTAAGTGATTGGAATGGACTCAATCATCAGGTGGTTAGTGCAGAGTCAATAGGGAGTTTTAAAAGGAGGCTAACTAGACAGTGTTATGGATGGAGATGAAAGGTGGATGTAGGTAGTGTTAAGTAACAGGAACTACCACGTGTAGGTCTCACAGCCTCTTGTAGCCTCCTTTTTTTCTTATGTTCTTATGTTCTTATTAGTAATGCTCATAAAACAAATGCAGATTGCTTAGTTGCTAGTAAAAAGCCTTATATGATTTTGGGCTCCATTAAACTCAACTTTGAACATATATGTTCTTTGTTTATATGCGTTTCTGGTTAGGCCGCACTTAGAATATACCGTTCAATTCTGGTCGCCCTGTTACGTTAAAGATGAAGCCAAGTTGGAATAGTTTAATGGAAGAGCGACCAAATTAATTCCATCGCTGCAAAACTTGTCTTATAAAGAGAGATTGCAAAAATTTAATGATGTGTTCCTTAATGAATCGTAGGATCCGTGGGGACTTGAGTTGAATTTTTAAGATTCTTAAGGGATTCGATATCATCAACCACGAGAACCTTTTTGAGGTCTGTACTTAGCTGATAACAATAAACAATGATTCTAAAACTAGCAGCGTTTCAAAACAGGTCTTCGAAAACATTATTTCAATATCAGAGTAGTAAATCGATCGAACAAGCTACCAGCTAATATTGTCGTAGTCAGCACAATAACCACATTTAAAAACAGACTTGATGCGTACTTCAAAGTAGATGGGTTTTGTTATTGCCTTGCAAATATATGTCGCCTGTTGTGTAGTGGCTAGCATGCCTAGCTAGGACTCTACAGGCCCTAGTTCGAATCCGGGCCAGGGCAGTCGACGGCCAGCCTAAACCAGCTGTGTATTCTCCCTTTCGGGGTTGGTCGATAAATGGGTACCTGAGGAAACTTGGGGAAGGTAACTGTGGTAACCCGGATGACACACTAGCCAAGTGTTCCCGCGTAGCGGGTTGTCACCCATCACAGACTCAAAGGCTAATGCGACGAAGATGAGCACCGAGGCCATGCACCACATAGCGTATGCCCCCATCTTTACTTTACCTGCTAATATTATTTAATAGTCTCCGATAGTCGTTAGTGTTTCAGATACACAAGAGAGTAGCTGCAGCCTGCACTATAAAGATATACCCTCTCACTAATTACACTACACTACATACACCTTACAGCCCTACACTTTATTCAATAAAAATTTCAAAATGTGGCGTCATTACACCTTGCCTCGGAGTCCCAAACTAGGGAGGGGACCACAAATGTCCTCAGGTCGGACCGATCTAACGGTGACAATTCAAGGTGTGTCGATACTTTCTCTAGATTTATATATCTAAACTTCTGCAACATTTGTAGTCTTAGATCTAACTTCCAATCTGTGCAACATAATTTGTCCTCCTCTAGACCTCATCTTCTTTTCCTCATTGAAACCCAGGTATCTGTGAGCACTGACATAATTCCATGTTATGTTCCCTCTTACTATTTTCTCATCTTCAAAAGAAAGCTAGCTATTGCGTATATATACGCAACGACATCACTTGCTCTCGTGCCCACGGTCTTAAATCTCTTCAGAATTTTATATCATCTGGCTTCGACTTCAATGTCACTCTCTTACTAAATTTATCTATGCTGTATAACTCTCACCTAACTCCTCAGACTATGTAATATTCTTCGACTATTTAACATCCTAAATGGAGCACATCTAAACTCATTTTCCTTATGCCGAAGCCTGAAGTTCACCTGACGGTGAACAATCCTACAACTTTGCTATCCTTAATGACCTATAGAGCAGCTGGTGTAGCACACTACACCCCGTATTCCTGACCGCCTTGGAGACACTCCCAATATTCTTGACTTTTTCCTAACCTCTAACCCTCTACTAACTAGGTTAAATTATTATCTATGTTGGGCTCCTCCGATCACTATCTTATTTCCGTAACCTGTCTTATCGCTCCGATGCTGCCTCGGGACTCACCTAAGCGGAGGTTCTTCTGGTATTACACCTCAGCTACGTTGGAGGACCTAAGGCAGTATTACTCTGATTCTCCATGGAATGATTATTGCTTCCGTGTCAGAGACATATCTCCCTGTGCACACCAAGTAACTAACGTTATTGTCTTTGGCGCATGGGAGCATACATTCCACGCATTTTCTCTAATCCTATAAGCCCGTTTACCTAGGTTTAACTTAGCTTGTTCTCGTGCTGTCCAACATAGAGAGGTGGCTCACAGACGGTTCCGTAACCATCCATCTCCTAAAACTTATGTTCCTTATATTTATGTTTATATAATCCTTTCTCGTATGGGTGGGGAACAGGGGGGCATGTCCCCCCCCCCATTTTAGAGTGGAAGTGTACAGGGTATCATTTGGTCCCCTCACTTTTCTCGGTAAAATTTTGCATCAGTATGACTTACTCTTAAGCCAGAGAGGTTTGATCCAAAAATAAGGATTGAAGAATTATCTTATCTCTAGAACCTATTAGAATAAAATGATGTGCCTGCATTGTGCATACATTTACCCTCACATTACAAAATGCTGCACCGGTGGCCGGTCCGGACCTCCCATACAATGCTCACAAGATAGTATGTTGCTGATTGTCCTCCCCACGTTTGAAGACAAAACGAGGCCCCTGTTTCTACTCGTTATCATACCAAATCTTTTCTTAAATTATCAAAAACTCCTTCATTCATAGAAAATGTCAATTTATCGGGCGATACTGAAATAACGAATAAAGTAAACACAACTGCCGATAGGATGCAATTGCAATCTGACCTTGATCACTTAGTTAGTGCGGCAAATAAGTGGCAGATGAAATTTAATACCGATAAGTGTGGAGTTTTGCATATAGGAAGTAATATCGATCATATTAACAACTCAATGGACGGACGTGAACTTTCCAATTTTACCGAATAAAAAGACTTGGGATTATCATAAGCATCAATCTGAAACCCAGTAAACATTTTTCAGAAGTTGTTAAGAGGGCTAACAAATTAACCGGTTTCATAGGAAGAACTTTCGAATATAAGTCTGAAAAAGTCATCCATACACTTTTTAATGTGATTACGTCTTCATTTTGAATATTGCGTTCGGTTCTGGTCGCCGTAATATAGAAAACATATAGTCAGGCTAGAGAGAGTACAAAGAAAAAATACTTAAATGATTCAGCGCTTGCGAAACAAGCCATACAAAAAGCATATGAAGGAACTCAACTTGTTCAGTTTGTCATAACGTAGGATGCGAGGAGGCTTAAATCCTTGAGACACAGAGCGTAATTTCCATTGTAATATGACTACCATTAGACGATTTTAACAGATATTAGCAATTTGTTATAGATATGACCTGTTTAGTATCCTTGCCCACTAACTAATTAAATATATATTCAGTTACTTTTCGTAATTATATGGCTCGACAACATACAAATTTTTATAGCAAAGGAAATATCTGGGCGTGAAGGGGTTAATATATATGTTTAAAATGTTCTATGGCTTCGATAATGTTAACATAAACAACTGTTTGAGTATTGGACAAGCGCTACTCGTAGTAATGGATGCAAGTTGCCTTCCTGGGGGGGGAGGGCATCGCCTCCATGTGGGGAGACCATTTCAAGGGCATTCTCAACTGTGTGAGGGACGAGGAGAGTGAGAATGCCCTGCGTTGTGGGATGCGTGGTGTGTCGTTGCAGGGTTTCTGCAGCGTGGACCACGAGAAAATGAGAGGAGTATTGCAAAGCCTCTCCTCCAGTGAGGCTTTGGGTATGGATGGGCTCCCTTCTGGGGCATTTAAGTATGCCCCAGTAAGTAAAAGTATTATTATTATTATTATTATTATTATTGGTAAGCGATTTCGGTCACACGAAGCGAAGCACTTTCATAGAGTTGTAAATAGTTGGAACTCTCTTCCAGCACAACTAGTTAATAATAACACATTAGTATCAACTGCCCATCTCGACTACTTCTGCCCTCCGTATTTTGTTTCTTTTAGTTTTCTATATGAGTATGTCTTTCTTATCAAATATCATGGCACTTTTTCAATACGCGTATGATGTTTTTTTCTCACTTTTTCCTGTCGGCCTCGTTCAGAGGGAGAGGTGGGCGGGGAGGAGCCTTCAATTTTGATATTCTTGTTTATGTTTTCGAGCGATAATGGTGATAATTTGACCATTCTGAAAATTAAGCAGAGTGTATGCGTTGTGTTTATGTAATGATACACACACACACACACACACACACACACACACACACACACACACACACACACACACACACACACACACACACACACACACATACACATACACATACACACACACATACACACACACACACACACACACACATACACACACACACACACACACACACACACACACACACACACACACACACACACACACACACACACGCACAAGGAAGATACCGAAAATATGAGTAACATAAGCTTCTTGAATTAAAACTAGGGCTAAGTGGGTGTACGTTTTATTGCAACCATTAGTATGCTCCGTTATTGCGTGTGCATGCTTCAGACGATTAGCGGTGCAGTACGTGTCATGCAGATATCAGCCTTTTTCCCCCACACTCTATTATTATTAACTGTTACTGTTGAAACACGAGAATAACAAGTTACATAACGATCCCTGCCGTGCGAAGTTGCCTATAAAGAGCAAACGACTTTAAGTACATTTGCTATTTTAGAAAGAACAGATCAGAAAAGTTAAAAGGAAGTGTTGGGGATCAGGAAATAGAGAGAGGAGAAACTAGTGTTTTGGAATGAAAAACATGGATGAATAGAGAGGAATAGATGTATGGAGAGAAATAGACGAAGATGAAAGGATAAAATTGAAGGAGGAAGAGGAGAGAGGACCAGAGTGAAGAGGCGGGGCAGGGAGAGGCATGAAAATACACTGAATAACGCTCTTCTTAACCAAACTCATCCCTGTCTGTCTTGTGCTTGTTTGTCTCGGTGCCAACACTTTACCCACGGAACAGGGGGATTTCAATATATTTTACCTTGTCATTGATGTACGGTACTTTTAGTTACTTTATTAAACCTTGATCATTATTTGTTTCTCCTTTATTAAGGTGGTATAGCGTTTACTGCCAAGAATGTCTGCATTAACTCGTTTCCCGCGCAGAATATGAAAGACAATTTTTCAGTTTTTTTCGAATGATGTCGTCAAGTCCTCTGAACCCCGATGTGTATTATCGTGAAACAAAGAAAATTGATATGTATGCGTGGGTAACTGCAGGAAAGAGTATATTTTCTTTAAACAAAACACATTATTGTTCCTTTCTTGACCAAGATTAATTCTACAGATTTGTCATTGGTGTAACAGAGAGTTGTTTGCTAAGAAAGCAATGAATGAATCTTTCATATCTCTACCTGTCAGTATCCTCAATTAATCAACTAATCATGTCGTTTTTGGAAACTGCGTCAGTCGTGGATAATTTTAGGTATGAATATATATATATACACACTGTAAATTAACTATGTTGTCATTTAGGTGAGCAAATACGTAAGAGAATACCGTTTAAGATGAATGACATGAGCAACACATGTAAGAAGAGTTCAGGAAGAAATGTTTCATATCATACAAATTTGCAAAAATGTATCATGGTAATTGTTAGAGAAACAAAACACTTCGGTTACCCAATATTTTCAATTTGACTTACCGACATCAGATGCCTTGTACTGAAACAGATCATAGGCCTTAACACTGAAATACAGTTATAATTTTGGAGAAATAAAAACCTGTTACTTGTCACACATTTGATTAAAACGTGGAAACCATGTATGTAACTCGCGTCAAGAAAGTGTCGCAAATTTCCCTCAGTGTCAGAAGGACAGTGAAAACCTGTTGTGATATCAGAGGAGGGTTTGAAGCTTTTATAATGCCAGATATGATGGATGGTGGAAGAGGAGGTGTATCGTGAGGGAGTAATGTTATAATGGGAGTGGAATGTATTGTAAAGGGGAAGGAGAACAATGAAAGGGAGGAGAGAGAATGTTGTGAGGGGAATGGTTGCTGTGGAGGGGAAAAGTAGGGTGGCGCTAAGAGTGTCGTTAGGGGAGAGGGATATTTTGAAGGCTGAAGGGAGGAATGCTAAGGAATGGGGTACAATAGAGGGAACGGATGCTGTGAGGTAACATATTGATGGAAAATCAGTAAAAGAAGATGTTGTGCATGAAGATGCGTGAGCATAGATTGTTGGCTGGAGTTGTTGATGCTTTGCTCCCATATTTCAAGACCATTTGAAGCTGGTTGGTCACTCCATCCTGGTATATAGGTACGTATTCTGTGTGACGCCACGCTGGCGCACACACACACACACACACACACACACACACACACACACACACACACACACACACACACACACACACGCACACATCCACACACACACACACACACACACACACACACACACACACACACACACTGTATTCTGTAGGTATTGTGTTGTGGGGTATTCTGTAGTCTATAGTGGTAGCACGCTCGGTCCACAACCGAGAAGTCCCGCGTTCGATCCCCGGTCGGAGCGGAAATATATGGGCTGTTTCCTTAAAGTAATCGTCCAGACCATTTCATCATTCCTGATTTCATGTAGTTAGAGTATAGCCATTATCGAGTGTATCAACAATATGTTGTCACTTTTTACATCCAGTCAGCCGTTTTTTAATAATCCGCAATCAAAATCTGTAAATTCCCCGAGCTTCGAAAACGCTGCTGGCAACTGGCAGACGATGCGCCACGGCTCGGTGACGTAACAGGAGGAAGGCCTCCTCTCCCCGCGCTGATCAGAAGCACGTAAACATAAGAGATAAATATAGTACTTGCAGATTTTTGGGTGTTTCTGATAGATTTTTTTTGCGATATGCCACATGCATGCATCCTTTATGGGTGCAGCAAGACAGCTGTGCCTTTCGAGAAAAGTTTGCACACGTTTCCGACTGATACGACAACGTTAAATGTGTTGAAAAGATTAGTGCGGCGGACTAGGGCAGATTGGAACGGGAAGTTGAAATTGGCAAGGATTTGTAGTGATACACTCACCACACACACACACACACACACACCACACACACCACACACACAGACAAACACACACACACACACACACACACACACTCACCACACACTTTTGTTTCTCTTTCTCTTGTTTGTTTTGTTTAGAGGATAATGCCTCAGAGCCATAGTAATCTAACGCTGCTGCATATTAGTGTTGGCCGAAGCCACCACCCCGGTGGGGGACGTTACAAACCCCCGGCTGGCACCCGGTACCCATTCACTGCTGGGTGGACAGGGGCTAGGGATTTAAGAAAGACCACCCATCTATCTTTCGCTCCGCCCGGGGATCGAACCCGGGACTTCTCGGTTGTAAGCCGAGCGTGCTAACCACTACACTACAGAGTTCCCTTGTAGTGTACAAGGTTCCCAACCCCCAGACACACACTCACACACACACACTCACTCACTCACCCACCGGATGCTGTTGTGTTGCTGTGTGTCACCACCATCACTATCACCAATTGTTGTGTGTAAGGGGGTTGTTGTGTGTAAGGGGTTGTTGTGTGTAAGGGGTTGTTGTGTGTAAGGGGTTGTTGTATGTAAGGGGTTGTTGTGTGTAAGGGGGTTGTTGTGTGCAAGGGGTTGTTGTGTGTAAGGGGTTGTTGTGTGTAAGGGGTTGTTGCGTGTAAGGGGTTGTTGTGTGTAAGGGGTTGTTGTGTGGGTCACCACCCTATGCGGCCGCCGTCCCCATGCGGCCGCCCGTATGATCCACATATAATTATATAGAGGGCAGTCGCGCGGAGCAAACTATTGTTATACGTATATGTTTATTGTACGTTATGTTTAACATATATAACTATATGTTAAACATAAGATATGTCATAAGTTACTAATCTAATCTCACTATAACCCCTAAAAATTACTAACCTAACCTAACCTAACCTAACCTAACCTAACCTAACCTCACTATAAGCTACTAACCTAACCTCACTATAACCCCTAAAAGTTACTAATCTAACCTCACTATAAGTTACTAACCTAACCTCACTATAACCCCCTAAAAGTTACTAACCTAACCTCACTGTAACCCCTAAAAGTTACTAACCTAGCCTCACTATAACCCCTAAAAGTGACTAACCTAACCCTACCATAACCCCCTAAAAGTTACTAACCTAACCTCACTATAACCCCCTATAAGTTACTCATGCTGCCGTAGGCGGCCGCATGAGGCCCGCGGCCGCATTGTGGATACACCGTTGTGTGTAAGGGGTTATTGTGTGTAAGGGGTTGTTGTGTGTAAAGGGTTGTTGTGTGTAAGGGGTTGTTGTGTGTAAGGGGTTGTTGTGTGTATAAGGGGTTGTTGTGTGTAAGGGGTTGTTGTGTGTAAGGGGTTGTTGTGTGTAAGGGGTTGTTGTTTGTAAGGGGTTGTTGTGTGTAAGGGGGTTGTTGTGTGTAATGGGTTGTTGTGTGTAAGGGGGTTGTTGTGTGTAAGAGGTTGTTGTGTGTAAGGGGTTGTTGTTGCCGCTAACATCTGTTCGTCCGCCTCGTATTCTGGTTCAAACATATAGGATTGGGCTCCCATCACAATCTGAGGTTCGTTTTCCTCATAGTATACGCGAGCAGCGTCATTTATTTCGGTCTCAGATTGACCATCGTACTCTAGGTCTGTCACAGCGACAGATTCACTGTCTGACACCGTAGTACAATCGCTCATCATAACATTTGCCGACAGCTGTCAGACAGATGTTTACATTGGAGGGTTCCTCCTCTGACGTCATCAATAACATTCGTAGCCCTGTTGGAGAATTTTTTTTTTTTTTTCGCGCGCTTTTTACAAAAGTCGTTTTTTTTTCGGAAATAAGGCCTGGAAATCAATTATTTTTGGTGGATTAGGTGTTTTGAATGATCATTCAACATA
>JACEEZ010021274.1:0-10000 GCA_016584305.1 Chionoecetes opilio | reverse complement strand
AATGACTCCGCACTAACTACCTGTCTACTGAGTCCATTCCAATCATTTACCACCCTATTTGTGAACCAGTTTTTCCCTATTTCTTTTATAAATCTACGCTTTTAAAAAAGAGATAGGGAAAACTAAAAGAAGGTATGGTGTGGTAGATGGTAGTACAGTGTGGTAGATGGTGGTATGGTGTGGTAAATGGTGGTACAGTGTGGTAGATGGTGGTACAGTATGGTAGATAGTTGAATCAAGTGCAAAACAGTGTCATGTTGAGCAAACGTTTCGGTTCAACTCATTCATGTAATAACAAATATTGTGCATAAGAACCTCGTTTTTCATGTATTATAAATATGTGATACTCATAAATGTTTCTCTATAAATTGCTACCCACATGGCTCATGGAATAGATGGGAAGGTTCTTCGTTGGATCAGAACTTGGCTAAGTAATAGGCAACAAAGGGTTATAATTAATGGTTCTAAATCTGAATGGGAACAGGTGACAAGTGAAGTTCCACAAGGGTCTGTTTTGGGTCCATTACTATTTTTGATTTACATCAACGACTTGGATAGTTGGATTAACAGTGATATCAGAAAGTTTGCTGATGATACTAAGGTAGGTAGGGTTATTGAATCACAGTCTGATGTAAACATATTGCAGGGAGACTTAGATAAACTTAATGAGTGGGCAGTCAGATGGCAGATGGAATTTAATATTGATAAGTGCAGCGTTATGAATGTTGGTAGAAAGAACCCTGATAATAGATACACCATACGCAATGTATCGCTGAAAAGATCAGAAGGTGAAAAAGATCTTGGAGTGAGGGTGAGCCCTCGGGGCTCGGGTTTTAAGAAGACCGTCTGTCTTCGCTCCGCCCGGCGATCGAACCTGGGACTTCTCGGTTGTGAGCCGAGCGTGCTAACCCTTACACTACGAAGCTCCCCAATTATACTACGGTGTGTGTATGTGTGTGTGTGTGTGTGTGTGTGTGTGTGAACGATGGTTCAAGAAAAATGGCAGTAGTGACAAATCATCAGTACAGCGCGAGGCGTCAAATGGTAAGCACCATGTGGCAGACTGAGAAAACTCTAGAACTTATTATTTTTCAAGTAGTTGTTCAAGTGGGCTGTTCCTCAGATTTCTCTGATTCTTATTGCTCTTCGGGGTCGTTGTTATCCGCTGATTCCTCCCCATGAACCTCCTCGGCGACGTGGTCCTGGTCATTATCTTGGCTCGTCACTTCGTTTTTGATATCAGCTATTTTTATCTATGTCCTCGGCCATGGCAGTGTTCCTATGACGGCGGGTCAAAAAAGCAACAGTCCTGAGTGTGACGCTAGGAATATAGGTCACCAACCGCACCAGGCGCCGCACACTCTGGCGTAGTCACCTTTGGGTTTATGGAACTGTGGACTGTCGCCGATAGGAATTCTCGCAGAAATGCCAACCGAGAACTTTCGCCGACAGTGGAATACTCGCCGACGTGGAAATTTTAGGCGTCAGTTCCACTGGTAAAGACTCCCCCGCTCGTTCACTAACCTAACCTGGACATTGGTCACCTGGTCAACATAACCTAACCATATCACCTAACTCAAGATCAAGAACTAGAATTATCTCCAGAAATAGGAACAATCGCCGACGTGAAAAATTGGAACACCCGCCGACGTCGGCGAGAATTCCTATCGGCGACAGCTCCAGGTATCCAGCTTTGTACCTCGCATAGGATGTCTGCTGCGCGCCCCTTGACAGGCTCTCTGGGTGTTTGCAGTTTTTTTCAATTTTTTAAAGTTTTTTTTATTCCTTTGCTGTTTGTTCCTCCTCGAAGTCGTTGGTTTGCGCCGGTTCCTCCGCGGGAACCTCATCGACGACGTGATCTTCAACGTGGCTTGATATTTCGTCATGCATGTCAGCCTTCTCTTCTTTGACCTCAGCCGTAGCAGTTTTATGCTGATGACAGGTCAAAGAAGCCACGATCTTGTGGGTGACGCGAGTAATGGATGTCACTATACTCCTGACACCTTGGCATAGTATTCGGCGCACCCCATTTACGATGTCGGCGGCGTGCCCTGTGACGTGCTGTGCGGCTGTCTATGTGGGATAGTTTAGTTAGCAGGTGCTGCCTGGCAACCTTGCGCCGGCAGCACGCTACCTGGCAACTCCTAGTGGTGGCCAGTCCGGCAGTCAGTCACACCCGCTTGAGGCTTTGTCAAGGCGTTCCCTAGTTGTCCTCTCTGTAATTTGTATTGTTACCACTAGAATAGAACCTACTTATAGTAACCTGTGTTTCTGTGATCCCACTGGACCTAGACTGATCATCTACACAAGCAACATGGCGTAGTGAGACACTAGTGGACAGTGAAGGACAGTTTTTTTACGGGGAACCAAACGCCGTCAGCCATTGTGTGTGCCTCAGCTTCGCGCCGATTCCCCGCCCGCATCACCGGATTTTCTTCTTCCCTGTGGATTTAGTGTGCCAGGAGCTACTGTGCTATTCGTGTGTGTTCAGTGTCGTGTGTTAAGCTTTTGTGCTTTGTGCAGTGCAGAGCGGTTTCGTGCGCGCAGTGGCTACGTTTTGGGTTGGTCATTCCCCCCCTGTCGGCCTCCCGGTCTTACGGAGCGCAGAGCGTTTGACCTTCTCCTCTCAATAGCCAGAGGCGCACTGTCTTGTGGATGGCAGCCGCAAAGCGACGCAACTTTCCGCACCCCTAGGGTCTATGGCTACCAGCTGACCGCCGCAACCCGCCCCTGCCACCCGTATATAACCACACACTGACACACTCGCACAAGTTCTGGACATTCATGACTCGTGTTGCTGTATTTCTCATGTACATCCGATTCGAGCTGTTGAAGCGTTGGATTAGTACCTAGAAAATACGGTGTACACCCATTCACCATGACGGGAACGAGGAAGAAAACGAAGCAGACACACATGTCACCGCCACGTACCCCCGTGACGGACCCGAGTGACGCGGTTTCACCCGCTGGGGCTGCTGCTCCTTCACCTCCGCCTGCCTCACGTCAGGAACGTTCCCCCACTGCCTCCACCATGGACCTTTCTGATCTCATGCAGTGGATGGAAGCGCAACGACGTGAAGATGAGAGGCAACGGCGAGAGGAAGACAGACGGCGGCGTGAGGAGGAGTCGACTCGTTTTCAGACGCTCATCACGACCCTGTTACCGCATGCAGCCTCATCCATGTCGTCTTCCACACGGGTGACGCAGCCCACACAAAAGAGCCACGGCCCCAACGCAGAACAGCCGCGCTCCCACACCCGCTCCACCCAAGGCTTCTGTTCAACCACCCCCAGTACTCCCCCCTGACGTTTCTTACCAGACCTTCAGAGAATGGAAACACTTGAAACACTTGAAACACTTTAATATGCTTACCATAATACATACATTAATAAAGTTATATAACATAATTTGTGTAAGCAGCCCATACGAAGCCATACGGCTATTCGGGCAGCATCTCTGTAGTTTACAAACAAGTTTATCTAGGACGTCAGTAGCAATGGACAGAGATGGACAGATTACGCCACGATGGTGGATCTCCCGAGCTTGTCACAGGAGAAACAGCTCATACAGCTACGTATGTGCTTGTCCCTCGAAACGCAGCGAGTACTGGAGCACACACTACAAGTGCCCCCAGACTCCACGTCTCCTGTAGAAGATGTACTTGATGTCCTGCAACAGCACGTCAAGGCCCAGAGGAACGAGGTACTTCGTAGGCGGGAACTCTTCAGCTCCAGACAGATGGAAGGCGAATCGTTCGCTGCCTTCTATGTTCGTCTGAAGCGGGCATCTGAAGAAGTTGACATCTGTAAGGGCAATCACAAGGAGTGCGAGGAAACCCAGCTCAAGCAGGTGATCTTGATGGGCGTTCGAGACGAAGAACTAGTCCAACGCCTCATCTCCCTTGACGCCTCCTCATGCACTCTGCAGGAGGTAGTGACGGAATGTCGGGCCTATGAAGCCGCCCGAAACACCACGTCAGCCCTGCGAGGCCCCCCCCCCCCCCCCAACTGCTGTGAGGTCCATTTCGTAGTACAAGAAGGTGAAGGCGGCAGCTCATAAGGCGAAGACTGGTTCCCGTGCCGTTACACCTCCGCCCAGCACACCGTGCAACAGCTGCGGAAGGCAGCACGCTCCGTCATGCCCGTCCCGAGTCAGTTGCAGCTGCTGTGGACGTGGGGGACATTGGACCAACACGACGGTGCCCTGCAAAAGCACCCAGTGCCGTTTTGCGGCCCATCGGTCACTATGCAAGGTTACTTAGATAAAACCCCAAGGGTCAGCAACAACGACGCAAACAACCCCACGTACCAGTGTTTTGTCCCTACTCCCCTGGCAGTCACCGACGACCCTCAAAGCGTCCGGCCACGTTAGACACCACGCAGTAATTAATATAAAAGTTTATACTTTTTATTATATTATCTTTTTATATATTTTGCATGGGATTCTTCAGCCATCGACGGGTTTTGACATTTGCCCCTTGGGGGGGCCCTGAACGGGGATTTCTCCTTTCCCCCTACCAAGCTCTTAAAAAGGTTACCCCCGCAGGTTTCGAATGGGGTTTCCCCCCCAACGTTCACCACTTCTAGACTCTAACCACTCGGCCACCGCACCGCACTCGGCCACCGCACTTGCAAACTGTTTGGAAAAAATGTTTGCAAATTGTTTGTAAACAATTTGCGAACAATGTTTCCAAACAAAGTTTCCTATTGTGGACAGGCCTCTATGTGCTCAGAGAGGCAACTTTAGCTAAGCCCTGAGCATCGACTTTTATTATTGTTGTTGTATAAACCTCTTTTTTTCATATACAATAAAGAGTATAAACCTTTTATATTCATTACACTGTTATCCTATTTTGTTGGTATACTTTATTGTTTTCTTTTCCATGAGTTTTTTTCCAGATTTGTTTACTTTTTTGCCTCCTAGATAGACGGCAAACTGTAGGGTGATCCTCTTAATAACTAAATAAATATACTAATATCGACGACGAGGTAGCAATAGTTAGTCACAATTCTTGTACTGTCTGTTTGGCCTTATCTGTCAATGCCTCTGCTCTACTACTATTGAAATAAAGGCATATTGCAGTCACACACACACACACACACAGACACAGACACAGACACACACACACCCCCAGACACAACACCACACACAACACACGCACACAACCCCAAACACACACTTTCACACACTTACCACACACAACAATGTTTTTATATATATTTTATATATATTATATATATATATATAAATATTATTATATATATTTTTTGTATATATATTATATAATATATATATATATATAATAATAATTATATAAATTAATAATATAAATATTATATATATTATTAATATATAATATATAATTATATATTTTTTTTTTTTTTAATTCTTTTTTTTTTTTTTTTATTTTTTTTATATATATATAATATATATAAATATATCAAATTTATTATATATATATTATAAATAAAAATTATATATATAATTAATATATTTTAAATATATAAAATTATGTTAATAATATTATAATTAATATATAGGATATTTTTATATATTATTAAATTAATACATTTATAATTTTTATAAAATGATTTATATTTTATATATATTTATATTATATATATAATATATTAATATATTAAATAATATATATATATTATATATAAATTTATAAAATATATATAATAATATATATAATATTTATATATACATAATATATAATATAAAATCCCATTTTTTTATTCATATTTTTCCCCCCCCTTTTTTTCCCTTGGGCCCCCAAATACTCTCCAAAGCCCCTTTTAAAATTTCCCGTTGGGAGGGATGGGTTTTCCCCCCACCCTTTCCCCCTTCCCAACCCCCCCCCCATTTACCCTTCCCATACCCCCCCAAAACTTTCCCCCAATCAAATTAAAATTTGTACCCCCCCCCCCATTCACTCACCCATTACCCACACCCCCCCCATTCATCACCCATTACCCCTCACCCCCCACCCATTCCTCACCCCTTAAAACCCCCACCCCCCACCCATTACGACCCCCCATTACCCCCCCCACACCCCATTCAAAACCCTTACCCTCACCCCCCACCATTCCCTCACCATACCCCCCCCCCCATCACCCCCACCCATTCATTTACCCAACCCCCCACACACCCATTACCCTCACCCCCCCTTCCTCACCCATTACCCCACCCACACCCCAATTCTCCAAAACCCCTTTTTTCACAACCCTAATACCCTAAAAAAAAAAAAAAATTCTCACTCATAAGGGCTTTAATTCCCCGGCAAACCATTTAAAAAATTTCAAATTTTCGAGGGGGGGCTAAAAAAAAAAAAAAAGGACGACAACCATTTGTTATATTTTAACTATTAAAAATTTAAAATTCATATATTTTACCAATCTATACAAAAAATTAAAAAACAAAATATAAATCTAAAATTCTTTTAAATATAAATATTATATATATATAAATATATATTATATTATTATAATATATAATAAATATATATATATATAATATATATATATATATATAATTATAATTTATATTATATATAATATAGTATTTTATAATATATATATAAAATATATTATAATTTTAAATATATATACAAAATTATATATATATATATATATATATATATATATAAAATATTTTAATAATATCAAAATTTATTACTATATCATAAAAATATTTTAATATATTATATAAAATTTTAAATTAACTATACTACTATATAATATATACATATATATAATAATTATATATATATATCTAATTTATATATTATATATATATTTTATATATATATATATATATTTATATATCTATAATATTAAAATTATATTGTATTATTATATAATATATATATACTTTTATATATATATATATATAATTAATTTTATATATTATTATTATAATTACCTATATATATATATATAGTATATATATATATTACATATTTTAAAATATTATAATATATATATATAATAATTATTATATTATTATAAAACTATAATATATATTATATATATATATTATATATATATATATCATACTATTATTAATTTATATAAAATATATAATATTTTATATATATAAAATTTTCAATATAAAATTATATAATATATAATAATATTATATCTATATATTCATATATATTAATTTATATTTATATTATATATATATATATATATATATATATAATATATATATATATAATTTTAATATCTTTACTGTATATATATATATATATTATATTATTATATAGTTTCTATTCATATATCTTATTATATATATATTATTCTATTATATTTTTTCTTATTATATATTAGTATATATTATAATATATATATCTATATATTCTATATATCTATATATACATATATTTACTATATATATATTATTATATTATATTATACATATTTATCTTTTAATATATTATATATCTATATATATATATATATCTATATAATTATATATATTTATATTATATTATAATTATATATTAAAATATTAAATATTATATTATATATATATATATATAAAATATATATATATATTTTATTAATATATATATATATCTAATATATATTATATATATTATATTTTTATAATTTTAAAATTTTATATATTATATTATTATATCATTATTATATAAAACTTAATATGTTTTTCATAATATATATATAATATATATATATATTTTATATAATTAATCTATATATTCATATATATATATATATATATATTATAAAATTAATTCTATATTATATTTTATCCATTATATATATATTAATATAAAATAATAATATAAAATATTATAAATATATAAAAAAAAAAAAAAAATTTTTATAAAATTTTTTTTTTAAAATTATTTTTTAAAAAATACATATATATATAATTTTCTATATTAAATATATTATTATATAAAATAATATAAAATTTATATTTTAATATATTATAAAAATTTATAAATTATAAAATAATATAAATATATATTTATTTATTAAATTTTTATTTTTAAAATAAATATTAAAAATTTAATATATATATATATTTTTTTTTTTTTTTTTTTTTTTTTTTACATCACAAGGAACTGGCCAAGGCACAACAAAAATGGGTAACACAAAGCCCGCTGAGTTGCCAGTCCCTACAAAGAGGACAGTAAGAGAATAAAATAAAAAAGAGGGGTGAGCCAATTTAGTTCGGGAGGTGTCTTGTTACTCTTCTTTTGAAAAGATTTAAGTCATAGGAAAGTGGAAAAATAGAAACAGGAAGAGAGTTCCAGAGTTTACCAGTGAAAGGGATGAAGGAGTAAAGGTACTGATTAACTCTTGCATTAGGAAGATGGACTGAATAGGGATGAGAATGAGTAGAAAGTCTTGTGCAGCGAGGCCGCGGGAGGGGGGGAGGCATGCAGTTAGCAAGTTCAGAAGAGCAGTGAGCATGAAATAACGGTAGAAGAGAGCAAGAGAAGCAACATTGCGGCGGTGATTTAAAGATTGAAGACAGTCAGTCAGAGGAGAGGAGTTGATGAGACGAAAAGCTTTTGACTCAACCCTGTTTAGGAGAGCTGTATGAGTGGATCCTCCCAAAACATGTGAGACATACTCCATACATGGGCGGATAAGACCCCTGTAGAGAGCAAGCAATTGGGATGGAGAAAAAAACGGACGCAGACGCCACAGGACACCTAACTTCTTAGAAGCTGTTTTAGCAAGAGAGGAGATGTGAGATTTCTAGTTCAGATTTTTAGTAAAGGATAGTCCTATAATGTTCATTGTAGAAGAAGGAGACAGTTGAGTGTCATTGAAAAAGAGGGGATAATTATTGTAGGTTTTTCGAGTAGATAGGTGAAAGAATTGGGTTTTTGAGGCATTGAAAAAACAAGGTTTGCTTTCCCAACGGGAAAGTATAGAAGATCAGAAGTTAGGCGTCGGTGGTCTCTCCGTGAATCATTTAGTTCTGTTGAGTTGGACGTCTAATAAACGACGTTGAAAAATGCAGGTAGAATCATCAGCGTAGGAGTGGAAGGGCTTTGAAGTTAGACTTGGAAGATCATTAATGAATAATAGAAAGAGAGTGGGTGATAGGACGAACCCTGGGGAAACACCACTATTAATAGATTTAGGAAAAAAACAATGTCCGGTTTCTACCCGTAGCTGCAATAGAACGGTTTGAAAGGAAACTTAAAATGAAGGTACAGAGAGAAGGATAGAAACCGAATGAGGTAGTTTGGGAATTAAAGATTTGTTTGGGCCCGACTCTATCAAAAGCTTTGATATGGCAAGGGCAACAGTAAAAAAAATTTTTACCGAAAACCCTAATATATTTTATATATATATATATATATATTATATATATATATATAATATATATATATATAATATATATATATATAATATATATATATATATATAATATATTATAATATATATATATATTATTTTATATAATAAAAAATATATATAAAAAATATAAATATATATATATTATAAATATAAAAATATATATATATATATATTATAAAAATATACTATAATTATATAATATAAAATATATATATTATATATATATAAAATTTTAATATTAAAAAGATATTAAAATAATATATAAATTTTAAATAAATAATATATATATACTATATATATAATATAATATATTATAATAAATATATATATATAATATAAATATATATAATATATATATATATTTTAAAAATAAAAATATTATATATATAAATTATTATATATAATATAATATATTATAAATATATAAAAATATATATATAATAAATATATAATATATATATAATAATATTATAAAAAATATATAATTATATCTAATAAATATAAATATATATATAAAAATATATATATATATATATATAATAAATATAATATATAAATATTATATAAATAAAATAATAATTAATATAATAAAATTAAAATAAAAATATATAATAAAAAATAATAAAATAAAATATTTTTAATA
>JACEEZ010021273.1:287126-297126 GCA_016584305.1 Chionoecetes opilio | reverse complement strand
ATGTGTGCAAAAAAAAGTGTGAAAGAAAGAGTGTCGAAGGAAAGAGTATGAAAAAATGTAAAAGATATATGATAAAATACAATGTGTGAAAGAGTGTATGAGAACTGGTGAGAAAAAGAGAGAGAAAGAGAGACAGAATAAAAACGAAGCAAGGGAAGACGAGGTGGCGAATAGAAAAGAACTTAAAGAAGAAGATAAATAAAACGAATATACTGTCTCTTACGGCGATGTAGTTGATTGTTGAAAGAAAAATATAGAACTCTTAACATTTCTGATGCATAAACAGATAATGAGAACAGTGTTAGCTTGGTGGTGATGATGGTGGTGGTGGTGGTGGTGGTAGTGGTGATGATCGTGGTGGTGGTGGTTGTAGTAGTGATGATTGTGGTGGTGCTAATACACGAACTCTCCTAAACTTTGCTTCTCAAACAACATTATCCGCTTCTCTTTAAAGTTATTATTGGATTTCCTTGCTAAAATTTTTTTTTTAGCTCCCTTTCCTCTCCCATCAGTGTCTCTTGCGTTCACGTCAGAACATAAGAAACTAAGGAAGCTACAAGAGGCTGTGAGACCTACACGAGGTTTTTTTTCATGTTACTTAACACTCCCTACACCCAAATTTACCCCCATCCTTTGAATTTATCTGGCCTCCTTTTAAAGAACTAATGGCTCCGCACTAACAAACCTTTGTCTACTGATCCATTCCAACATTTCCCCCCCTTTTTGGGGAAACCTTTTTTCCCTATTTCTTTTTTAAATCTATTTTTTTTCTAGCTTGAATCACGTTATTATTTTTTTTTTTTATTTCTCATTTTTGGTTCTTTTTTTTAAACAAAAAAAATTTTTTAGGTAAAGGGGGTGGCAAAATGATTTTGAAATTATGCTCTCAAATCCCCGGCTGGTAAAGCTAAGGAAATTTTTTTGATTTTCTAAAAGCGTTTTGTAAAAGGGCCTTTAAAAATTTATATTTTTTTTTGTACCGCTTCTCATAGATGAGGGAATGCCATGAAATTTGATCAAATGTTTTGCGTTTTTACCTTAAACCAATTTTTTTAAAAGTAAATAAACTCGTGAAATTTACATATTATTGTATATTTTAGTATTGAATAAAACGGGAGTGACATTTTTTTTCCCTTTTTAAACCCTTTTTAAACACCCTTTTAAAATCCGATAAACCTTTTTTTTTATACCTTTTGTACGATGCAATGGTCTCATTTGTATTAGTACTGAAAAGGGTTTTGAGGAGATTTTGTGACGAGCGTGACCCCTTTTTTCCCCCTTCCCCGTCCAAAATTTTTCCCTTTGGGTTTAAAAAATTTCGTCCTTGTTAGCCAAAACTATTACGAAAAGTCCACTACATATTTAATAATAGTTTGTAATGGTGTTTCTGGAGTAAATAGTACAAAATGTCTTTTTAATATTCCCTCATACCCATCAACTAATACCACGAAGCATAAATACAACACTATGTAACTTATAATAGGTTATGTATTTGAATTAGGGAAGGGCAACTAAAGCTGAATTTTTTTTTGAAATCTTTTTTTATGCCCGGGGCCCGCCCTTTGTGAGGTAACAAAATAGAAAGGGAATAATAGAACAAAAATACATTAAGAACGGGGAAAAACCTAAATAGAAAATAAGAAAAAATTTTAGAAAAAAAAGGGGGAAGATTGGGATGGGGAAAATAGTAGTATGGGGGGGGCAGATGGGATATTTTATTTAAAAGGGACAATAGCTTTAATAAAATCCCAACAGTAAAACAATAGCGGCGCCAGCGGGCAGCAACAATAATAAAAATTTAAATTTGCGAGAAAAATATTATTTAAAGATGCTGAAAACCCGGCGGGCACGCTTTTTAAACTTTAAACAAAGGGAAGTATCAAAAAAATTTTTTTTTACGAGGTAATGCATATAGATTATACAAAGAATACAGGAAAAAAGGAATGATGTAAGATTTATTTTTAAAACCCCTGAAAGCCCCGGAAAATACGTTTTTTCACTAGTATTTCGAAAAAATTGAATATTTTTTTTCCCCCTCATTTCCCAGGGCTTGTCTATCCTAAAAACACACAGCGGCATTCTTTTGGGAGAAAAAAAATTTAACCCCTTCACGCGCAATTTTCATTTCCCAAAAAAAAAAATCTTATTTTTGTAAACCCTAAAATTACGATAAGTAACTTAATATCCCAAATTAGCCAGTGGACAAGGATACTAAAAAATTCATTTTATAAAAAAATTTGCTTAATTCAAAAAAAAAAAATCACCCCGGCTCTGTCGGGCTCGCAAAAAGGGCTCGGGCACCCCGGGACTAGAACCCCCTGAGGAAGAAAAGGAGAGGTAGGGTCAGGGATTTTTCGTTTAGGAGGGTCAAAGGGGCCATTTGAACGCAAATGACCTCCGCCCCGCCAAACCGACCCTGAAGAAGTAAAAAGTCCCCTTCTCCCGGGCGAGTGTTTTTATTCGAACCCCAAGGGGCCGCCGCGTGTCGGACAGGGATGGACAGATGGCTGGGTTTGGGCGAGTACTTTGGGCATTTGGGTTCACGGGGGAAACCCTCCAACTGGCGGGTTTTCACCACCCCGGGGTTACGGGCAGTGGAGCCGATCCTCCCTTGACGAAACCGAAACCCCCTCCCCTTGACAAAGTCAGAAAAGCTGAAAGAAAATTTAAAGGGGTTGGAAAGGCGTGGGTTTGTAATATCAGTGCGGAGCTCCTCAAAGCTGGGGGTGAGGCCATGATCCGCGGGTTGCATGCTGTTTGACTGCCGTTGGAAATCATTTTAACCATTCCTCCTGGGGGGAAAAAGGGGGCCGGTCGTCCCTATCTGGAAAGGGAAAGGGGACCGTCAAGACTTAAACCCAATTCCCGCGGTATTACACTCCTCACGTCCCAGGAAAGGGGTGCTTCCCCCTCTATTGCGACAGGGAATTCCCCCAGTCTTTGGTAAAGGGCATCGGGGACCTCAGAATTCTGGGTTACGCCGGGTTAAGTCAAAAAAGGGCCCGTTTTCCAAGCGTTTCGTGCCCTTTTTTTGGAACGCCGACGGGGAGTTTCGACGGGGATGCTTGCAGCCTATTTTTGATCTCAAGAAGGCGTTTGACTCGGGCCCTTCTGGGGCCTTTTGGGATTTTTCTGCGACTTCGAGGGATTCCCTCAAGGACTATTGGTTTGAAAAATTGGTCTGTATTTGGGACTGGAGTGCTGTGAAGGGGGGGGGGCAGGTAGTATCCAGCTTTTTTCCTTGAATACGGGAAAGTGAGGCAAGGTGGTCCTTGCCCCATCTTTTTACAACGTTTGTATGGACGGGTTTTTGGGAAAAAGGGTTGTAAAAATAAAAGGGGATTGTGGAGCACCCTTCGGCAACACCAGATCACTGATCTTGTTTTTCCCGGATGATGCGGTAACCCTTTGCTAATTTCCCCTGGAGGTCCTGGTGAGGCTCTCGAGGCGCTGCAGGGAGGAGGCAAATTTTTTGGGGACTTGGGGGTCTCCTGGCTAAAGGGCCCAAAAGGTTTCCAGGTTTTTGGGAAAACTAGATGAAGCATTACAGTTTTTTAAATGCGTGTGGCGAGGAAATTAAAACCCTTGGGAAAAAGTTTTACAAAACCTTGGTAGCGCAGTCCATAAGAAGGGGGGTCCTTCAAGAACCCTTTAAAACGGCGGATTGGCATCCCCAACGGGGGTTATGGACCCCGTCAGGGGGGAGAAATTTTGGCTTTGTCGGTATTTGTGCAGGGGACAAAGATCCGGATTTCAAGTCGCTTGTGACCCCTTTTCTTATTTTATGGTTGTAGACAGGACAAAATAGTGACTTAAAGAGGGGAATCAATGCCTTTGGTAAAAAGGCCCTTCGTAGAACTGGTATATCGCTGGGATGATTACGTGTAAAATCAGGAGCACCGTGAACTGAATCGGGGCCCTTTTACCTGCATGGGTCCGTCAGCGCCAACTTCGGCTATATGGGCATGTGCACGTACCCTAAAACCCGACCCTTTCCCCATCGGTTGAAACGTAAGAGACAACCGGGGGGGAGGGGGCCCCGGGGGGCGCCCAAAAGGGGCTCTTGCTGGGGAAAGTTGTTTTCTTTCGGGGAGTTGCGGGTAGGGGAAAAGGGAGCCGGCATGGGAACTCGCGCGTGGTGCCCCCCGGGGAGTGGCGTGTAGGGTGGGCGAGGCGACGCGCCCCCGGCGTATCCCCCCAATGATTGATTGTTTAAAAAATCATCTAATGGTGGTCAAATTACAAGGGAAAAATTACGTTAGGGGCCCCAAGGGGGAAAACCCAAAAAAAAATCAACCTTTGTCTGATTTTGTTCTACAGATACGTCATTATTTTTTTTTTGTTTAATTTTTTTTTCACTACCCTTGTCTCTACGTTCTACAAGGGCTTCCAGGGGGGCGAAAGTTAAATTTAATTTCCCCTCTTGTTTAAAAATTTGGGCATGGGTTTTCCCCATATTCTTTTTGGTTCTCTGGGGATAATGGACAAAAGTCATTTTGTTTGGTTTGGATTGAATGAATTTTGTGGGTTTTTTTGGGTTTTGTGAATTTTGTGTTTTTAAAGCGACCTACTTTCTCCCGGGGGTAGAAGGGAAAAGGAAGAAGAAAAAAGGAAAAAAGATAAAAATGGAGTTAGAGAAGGGGGAGGAAGAAGAGGAAAGGGGAAGGGAAATTTGGAAGTGGGAAGGAGGAGGAGGAAAAGGAAGAATTTAAAGGGGGGAGAAAGTAAAGAGAGGTTAAAAGGGGAAAGGGGGAGGGGAGGAGGGAAAAAAGGAGGGAAAAATAAAAAAAAAGGGAGAAAGTAAAAAGGGGGGGGTAAAAAAAGAAAAAGGGGAAGGGGGGAGGAGGAGGGGGGGAAAGGGGGGGAAGAGAAGGAAGGAGAAGGTAAAGATGGAGGGAGAGAAGGAGGAGAAAGGAAAAGAGAAGGAGGGAGGAGGGTTTTAAAAATGGAAAGGGGAGAAGGAGGGGAAAAGGGGAAAATAAAGGGGGAAAAAAGGGAAATAGGGGTGGGAGGTAAAAAAAAGGCAGAATGTTTTTTTACTAACTCAAGATACGAAATTCCCCCCTGCGATCTTTCCCTATTAGGTTCCATCAAAGCGCACCCCCGTCCTCTTCCTTCTTCTGTTTAGGTAGGGGGAGGAGGAAAATTTAAAAAAGGGTTAAAAAGGAAACACAAACGGGAACAAAAACCGATAGGGCCCCTTTCAAGGCTTTTGCTTTTTAAATACCCCTACACTAACTAGATTTAAAAAAGAAGAAAGGAAAAGGAAAGTGAAGGCTCCTCCCCCCCACCTATCCCCCCCAGCCGAAAACTGGCCGGGAAAAGAAGTGTGCCATGCAATATAGAAAACCTGCATGGAATTTGTGAGGAAAGTTTTGAAAGCTGTAATTTTGGCCAAAATACCACTATTTTTGGGGGTGGTTTTTTGCTTGGGTAGATAGGTTTATGTTATGTGTGTTTTTTAATGGTGGGGAAAACCGTGTGGAGGTTAAAGGGGGGTGCGGCCCGCCTTGCCTTGGGGTTTTTTGGGAGGCAGCCTTCCCCAAACGGCCCCCCGATTTCCCTTCAATCCACTGCGGGTTTGGGGACTTTCCAAGTAGGACGCCGTGCCCCTTCAATGCCCCCCGCAGCAGGACCCCCGGTATATAGATCCCCGGGGGGGCACTAACGACAGGGGCCCCTTTCTGGGAACCCAAGCCCCTTTACAGGGCCCAAAAAGGTTTTTGGTAGGGACCGTTTACTCGGGGCTGTCTGAGAGGTGGGAGGGGTTTTGAGACGCGACTTGCAATCATTTCACCAAAGAAGTAAGCATCAGAAAGGGGGGCGGAAAAAATTTATTATTCCCAGTTAAAAAGTGACAACCGGGATTTGTATGAAATAAAATTTTTCGAGGCGTTTTTAAATTATTCATTGATTTGAGTTTACTACTTGAGGGCCCGCCCATTCCAAAAAGGTTTTCAACACGGGTTTTTGAAGAAGTACTTTGCTTCGTTTTTTGTTACAAACCGGTTTTTTTTTCTTATTTTAAATTCCCTTGTTTCTAGGGTTTAGCTTTACCCGGGCCCAGCATGAAAAATTTTTTTGGGACTACGTTGTAAATCCTTTGAGATTTTTTAAAAACTTCGATGAGGTAACCCCCTTATCCTTCGTTTTTTTATTTAGTTTTAAATTCTTTGACCATTTTTTGTAAGATTTATTTCGCAATTATTTTTCATTTTGGTTTTCTCTGCGCGTATTTTTTTTAGGTTTTTTCTATGTCCCCTTTTTTTTAATAAATGACCAGAACTGCACACAATTCTAGATGGGGGGGAACAAGCGAGTGAAAAAGAGCGGGGATCACTTTTTTCCGAAATTTAAAATGAAAGCTCGTCCAAAAAAGCCAAACCCAATTTTTTTGCAGTTTTTACTACCTCTATAAAATTTTGGGTTTTTCGGTTTGAGATCTTTCGAATTATAAAAGCCTTTAAACTTTTTTTTATCAAAAACTTGTTAGTTGGGGAAACGTTCATCACGTAGCTTTTATGAAAGGGGGGTTATTACCGATATGTAGTACATTACAAATTTTTCAAGGGGTTGAAACTCATTTGTCCTGTTTTTGACCCTTCTGTTAGCGTGGTTTTTAAATCGTTTTTGAATGAGTTGGCGCTGGGGAATTTTTGTAGAGGCTATGTTTGTGATTTTTTTGTCATCAGCAAATTTGATATAATGCATTTATTCCCTCTCAATGTCATTTATGTAATTAAGAACAGGATAGTTTCCCAGAAACTGATCCTTTTAGGAACGCCAATATTTACACTAGTCCCGTCAGAAGAATTTCCATTTATTAAACCCTTTTTTTTACGATTTACAGCCCGTTTTTTATCCAAAATTTTAAAAAATGGCCTTTTTTCCATGAAACTTTTTTCTTTGCTAATGAAAACCTTAGAGGAACTTTGTCGAAAGCTTTTTTTAAAACGAGGGAAAATAGTCCCCACTGCCCTCGTGTTTAAAATTTTAAAACCTATTGTAAAAATCAAAATTTGTTTAGAGGCTGACGTTTTTTTTATGAATCCCCTGCTGCGAATCTTTTTATTTTTGTATTTTCTTCTAAGAACCCTTAAAGATTTTGTCTCTTATTATGGATTTTCCCTTAATTTCCAGCAACTGATGTTAAAGGTTGGGGGATTTGTTTCCCGGGGTGCGACTTTTTTCCTTTTTTAAATAGGGTGTTTACCCTTTGCTAGTTTTCCATGCGCACGGTACATTTCCGGGATAAAGGGTTTTAAATAAGATGGAAAGTAGTTTTACTATTTCGTTCTTTGCTTTTTTAATAGGTGGCGAAAATTTTTCAGGGCCAGGAGCTTTGTTAATTTTCATGTTATTTATCGCGACAAAATGTCAATTCCTGAAAAAATTAAAGAGCTGAGACAAATACCCTTTTTTTCTGGGTTTTCGGGGTGGGGTTTATTTTTCGTGGTGTTTTCACTGAGAAGGGCTGTGCAAAAAAGTTTTTTAGAGTATCCGCCATTGATCTTTATTTTTTTGTGTGTTCCCATTTTCCATTTCCATATGGTTTTACGCATTACTTTTTTTTTTTTAACATAGCGGGAAAAACTTTTAGGGTTTTATTTTCTCATTTCGGGCCCAAAAGTTTCTTCAACAAATTTTTTTTGCTCTGCTTAATAATTTTTTCGTATTTCGTCAATTCCCGTGTGATCGCTTTCTCTTATTTTGTGTTTTTTTGTGTTTTCATTGCAAGCTTTTTTCGCAAGGCTTGTCCTTTTTTCGCGGGGTTTCCCCCTTTTGGTTTTAAAGTTTTTTGAAAAAATCGCCCCCAATCGCATCGGTTTTTGAGGATTGACAGTGGGCCCCCAAATGTTGTGGCGGTCCCGCGCGGGTTTGGCCCGATGCACCCGGGCCCCCAAATTAAAAACCAATTTTAAATGTTTTTTTACGCAACTCGAGCAACAGGATTTTTAAAAATTGAGGGCATGGCAAATGACAGGGCACTTTGCAACAACCCCAGGGGTATCCCCGTTTTAAATTTTTTAAACAAATCAGTGCAGTCTAAGAGGACAGTGAGAGTGCACGCACTGTTTCACTTTTTCGTCATTAGTTACGAGGATATTTCAAACTGTGCAATCGTTTATTGCGTCATGGCTCCTAGGCGCATTATATCCCAGATACTATAAGCTCCATATGTGCCTTGCATAGGGCTGGGTTTGGTGCAAAAGCTATCGTAGAACAGACAGGAATTGCAAAAAGGACAGTTGAGCGGTGGCTAAAGCGTTGTCGTGATGTCCTTGGACGGAGAGACGCCTACACACTTAGCGAAGACTGACGGCCAAGGAAAATGTGCCTCAAAGACTTTACGTGTTATAAAAAGGCAGCTGAATGTCAAAACCAACAAGCACAGCACGTGCGGTGAAGGAAAACAATCTGCCTTACTAGGTAATGTGTCGGTGAGAAGTGTGCAGCGTTATGTGTTACGTGATCTCGGACTCTTTTCAAGATCTGCCGCTGTAAAGCCACTCCTGACTCTTGTCACAAGATAAAGCGACTCATTTTTGCTAAAGAACACAAAGACTGGCCACTAGAGAAAGTTCGACGCATATTATGGTCAGATGAAAGTGTCTTTACAGTGACAGGAACTAACTTTGCAAAAGTGAGGCGGCCCAAGAATTCAGACCGACACGACCCTAGGTACACCGTGGAGAGAGTAGACACCCAGATTATCTCATGGTGTGGGCATGCTTTTCATGTTATGGAGTGGGTAACCTGTATTTCTTGAAAAAGGTGTTAATGTGAACAGTGAGCGATATTTAGACATCCTGCATGACAATCTTGAAACTGCTACGACAAGTGTAGGGCAGAAACTTTATGCAGGACGGTGCCCCTTGTCACCGGCAAACGTTGTCAAGGAATGGCTGGCTATGTGTGCTATCGATTGCTTTGACTGGCCTCCTATAGTCCTGACTTAAACCCAATAGAAAATCTTTGGTCCATAATGAAAAGGAAGCTTCAAGAAGTGGACACTAGTTCAGTGGCGAAGTTAAAAGCTGCACTGTTAAAATTGGTGGGAGGAAACTACCAAAGGAGCTTCTTCAAAAACTTACAGACTCTTTACCTAACAGACTGCAGGATGTTATAAAGAGGAAAGGGAATGCAATCAAGTACTAGGATACCGGTAAGTTACACAGTTTCTTGATTTTTAATGTTTTACGAATATTCTGTTGGATTTTGAGTGAGCGTGTCACTGACGGCATCAGGAAGTCCGACCGCCACAACATTTGGCGGCCACTGTATTGCTAAAGGCGGCGTCACACTAGCACTTTTTCCGTCTAGTTAGACGATCTCCGTTGTTTTTTTCTCGTACTGACTAGTTAGTCCGTCTGAATCAGTCAGTCTGAGTCAGACGATCGTGATCGTCTTCATATGGAAAGTTGAAGACAACTTTCTTAGTCAAATCAAAATCCATAGTGATTACTTTAAAGATATTCGATATAAATCAGTAATTTTTTGCAAATTATAATTCATACATTTGAAAGTATTAAAAAATATTCAAGTGACTATTGTACAGGTAGATACATTTAAAAGCCGGTTCTATATAACAGCCAACAGTCTCTCGCATGACTCGATTGTTCTTCTTCTTCTTCTTCTTGTGACCTTTTCTGCTTATAATCGCTTTGTAGGTCGTCTGTCAAGCTAGTTGTGTTTCTTTTTCAAGACACACTCAAAATTTGTTTCCCACTCTTCAAGACTTCAAATTAAGATTATAGACGAAATGCTGTGGACACGTAGCTCTGAAGAATTTCTCGTTGAATGCATACGCGTGGCCACCCTCTAGCTTGTCTCTGGGACCACAGATCAGACTTGTACACCAAGAAGGCCTTGATATTCTAGGTCTTATCTAGGTCTTATTATATCTAGGTCGATATTAGGTCTACTACTGATAAATAATACACCTGCAATAGCTTGCCCTGGCGGTCGGAGCCATGTTTGTTTACAGTCGAAGGAGGAA
>JACEEZ010021273.1:267126-282126 GCA_016584305.1 Chionoecetes opilio | reverse complement strand
GTTTTTACCTTTGTTTGTCTGTCCTTTCCTTGCCTATTTGCCGTTTTGTCCTGTTTTACCCGTGTTGTTTTGTCTTTTGCCTTTCCTTATTCCTATTTTGCCTTTTTGTCTGTTTTTACCGTGTTGTTTTGTCCTTTGCCTTTCTCATTGCCTATTTGCCTGTTTTTGTCTTTTACCTGTGTTTGTTTTGTCTGTCGCCTTCTCATTGCCTATTTTGCCTGTTTTTGTCTTTTTTACGTGTTTGTTTTGTCTGTTGTCTTTCTCATGCCTATTTGCCTTTTTGTCTGTTTTTACCTGTGTCTTGTTTGTCTGTGCCTTTCTCATTGCCTATTTTGCCTGTTTTTGTCTGTTTTTACCTGTGTTTGTTTTGTCTGTTGCCTTTCTCATTGCCTATTTTGCCTGTTTTGCTTGTTTTTACCCGTGTTTGTTTTGTCTGTTGCCTTTTCATTGCCTATTTTGCCTGTTTTGCTTGTTTTTTACCCGTGTTTGTTTTGTCTGTTGCCTTTTCATTGCCTATTTTGCCTGTTTTTGTCTGTTTTTACCGTGTTTGTTTTGTCTGTTGCCTTCTTTTTGCTATTTTGCCTGTTTTTGTCTGTTTTACCTGTGTTTGTTTTGTCTGTTGCCTTTCTCATTGCCTATTTTGCCTGTTTTTGTCTGTTTTTACCTGTGTTTGTTTTGTCTGTTTGCCTTTCTCATTGCCTATTTTGCCTGTTTTGCTGTTTTTACCCGTGTTTGTTTGTCTGTTGCCTTTCTCATTGCCTATTTTTGCCTGTTTTTATTCTGTTTTTTACCTGTGTTTGTTTTGTCTGTTGCCTTTCTCATTGCCTATTTTGCTATTGCCTACTTATCTGTCTTTCTCATTGTCTTTCTATTACTATTTAGTTTGTCTTCACTCTATCCATTTGTCTTTTTTATCGTATAAAGTGTAATTTATATATTTTTGTGAAAACTAAGATGACATTTACATTTGTATTTTCCTCGACCTTGTGTTTCCATACAAATTTAATACATATTCCAAAGAGTTTCAGCAGATTCTTACACTTTACACACTTGCTACTGCACACTTTCTAACACTTTCTAACACAGATTATTTACTCCTACTCTATTTCTTTACTCTTGTACTCATTTGATTCTTACACTTTATTCTTGCTTAACAAATAGCTATTTCCATATAATTTTCCTTGCATCAACATAATCACCTTTATAGCCAACACACTTTACTCACTGTCACTACTTTATAAACAACAATACATTAAGTCGTTGAGGTAAACTTTGAAGTAAATTAGGACTTAGGATGACTTATTTACATGACTATAGTCTATTCACTTAAGCTCGATTCTTGGGAGCTGCTCGATGCCTACCCGAGTATGTAAGGACGTCGCTGATTGGCTGATGCACGCGGGCTGGGTGGTGATGGTGGTGGTATTTTGGTAGCCTCACCAATCAGCGACGTCCTTACATACCAGGTAGGCATCGAGCAGCTCCCAAGAATCCAGCCTTTAAATGAAAAGACTATATTTTTAATTTTTTTGTTGTGTGTTTTGAGTGGGGTATTATGTGTGGTGTGTGTGTGTGTGTTTGTATGTGTGGTTTTTAATGTTTTTTTTTGTGTGTTTGTGTATTTACCTTTTTTGTTTTGTACCTAGTTGTGGTTTTTCAGGGCCTGAAACTACCCCCCGTGTTTGGGCCAGTTTTCCGTATCTACTTTATCCAGTCTTTTTTTCAGTGTGTTGTGGTGTGTGTGTGTTTTTGTGTGTGTTTTGGTGTGGGGTGTGTGTGTTGGGGGGGGTGTGTTTGGTTGTGGTTTTGTTGTGTGGGTGTGTGTGTGTTGTGTGTGTGTGTGTGTGTGGGGGTGTGTTTGTGTGTGGGTGTTTTGTGTGTTTGGGGTGTTTTGAGTATATTCTTCCCCATTTGTACCGGTGGAAATAAATGCCTTTCTTTAAGAGGGCGCATTCCCGAACCCCCTTAAAGCCGATTTCAAAGAGCCCCGGGAACCCTCTTTGTTTGGCCCCCGAAATCAGTCCCCCAAAACCAGTGTTTTAATTTTTAAAGGGTTTCGAACGGGGGACCCCGAATGACTCTATTTTTCCCTTAAAAATATTTTTTCCCCTCCCAAAATTTGGGGAGGAGTACGGGTGGGACGCAGGACAATTTGGAGGCCTTCCGGGCCTTTTAGGGTTCCCCGGAATATTTAATAAGGACGAAGATTCAGAAACAAAACACATAATTTTAAACAGATTTTAGTTGATATTCGTATATTTTTTTTTTTTGGGTTGGGGGGTTTTCTCTTGAGACCCCGAACTAATTTTTCCCTTTTTAATTTGGTAAATACTGTTTTGACGATTTTTAGGGAAAAAAAAGTAATATTTTATTTGATAAGACCGTTTTAAAACCCTTGTCGAAAACTTTTTTGGTATATTATTACATTTCGTAATTTTATGGATATACAACCCTACATTTTTTAAGCCCAAAGGAAAGATTGGGCGTGGGAGGGGTTCAGTTTGTTTTTTTCCCCTTTTCACCGTTAAAACAGTTTCCCCTTTGCTCGTCCTATATATATATTTTTTTTTCACTTTTCCCTCGACAATTTTTAGAAAAACCCCTTGGTTTTCCCGGCTATTTTCACCCTCCCCCGTGTTAGTTTTTTCAATTCCCTTTTATAACTTTTTTTATGCAGTATTTTTCATTTTTTTTTTTTTGGGCCCCCAACCCCTATATTTTGACTCTAGTAGCATTTTTTTTCTTTTTTTTCTTCATCTATTGTTTGTTAAAATAAACTCAACATTTTCTCTCAACTTACCCTATATTTTCTTTTTCCCAAAAACTCCATTTCCCACATTTTTGTTTTTGGGAGTTTTCCCCTTTATAAATTTTCCCATTTAACCCATTCTATACCACCCCCCCCGGTTAATCATGCATATATTTTCCTTTTCATTGATTTACTATTTATTTAACCATTCAAATTTTCCTTCCCCCAGTACATCATTTTATTTCCCAATGATTACTCATTTAATATTTCCCCCCCCCAAAAACTTCCCTCCCGTCTAATTGTTTGTTTTCCCGAATAATACAAAATAACTGTGTGTCCTGCGGGAGTCCAAATTGTAAGGGGAGGCAGCAGGGGGGGTAGGTTTTGGGACCGGGGAATAGGGATGGGAGCGATGCCTTCCGAAAACGTGCTAGTTAATTGCGAAATCCGGGGAGCGGGGGAGAGAGAGAGAAAAGGGAAGGGAAAGGGGGAGGAAAGGGGAAGAGGAGGAGAGAGGAAGGGGGGAAAAGGAAGGGGAGAGAGAGCGAGGGGAGGGGAGAGAGAAAGGGGGAGAGAGGGGAGAGGGGGAAAACGAGGGAGAGAGAAAAGAGAGAAAGGAGAGAGAGAGAGAGTAGATGGAAAACATAGGGCAGACAGACAGAGAGAGCGACAGATAGTAGATAAGACAGACAGACAGACAGACAGAGAGATCCCAAGAACAATACCTTAAGCCACTACAATAGCCAGTAAGGCCTTTGTGGAATTGTACCTTATGTAATTGTGTGGTTAGGTTAAGGTTAGAGTGGAGGAACAATTGAGGAGGATGTCACAGTGAAAGTCGATGAGGGTAAAGGGAAGGGAAGAGAACTGGACGGCATACTCTCCTAGCCCCATTGCTAAATATAATACGTAATAGTTGTAGTTGCTGAACATACGTAGTAGTTGTAGTTGTTGAATATACGTAATAGTTGTAGTTGCTGAATAAACGTGTAGTTTTTATTTGGGTTAAATATACGTAGCAGTTGTAGTTGTTGAATATACGTAATAGTTGTAGTTGCTGAACATACGTAGTAGTTGTATTTGTTGAATATACGTAATAGTTGTAGTTGCTGAATAAACGTAGTAGTTGTAGTTGCTGAATAAACGTGGTAGTTGCTGAATATACGTAGTAGTTGTAGTTGCTGAATAAACGTATATAAAAACAGTTTGTAGTTGTTGAATAAATAGTAGTTGTTAGTTGCTGAATAAACGTAGTAGGTTTTAGTTTGTTGAATAAACGTAGTATGTTGTAGTAAGGTACCAAAAACAGCGAGCAGCCGCGTCCTGCAATATTGGTGTAAGTAGACAGCACTACACTAATACAACTACTAATACATTAGCTAAATAATTTGTTATTTATTCGTTATGTTTCATAGATTTTAATTTCACGTGTTTTTCTATTGTTGTAGCCATTTTGTAGTTGTAATAGTCAGTTGTAGTTACCAGCAGCAGCAGAAAGTGTACTTGGAATAGTGGTAGTAGTAGACGGGACCACTTAGAAATGTATGTTACTATTCATTGTTTTAAATAGATTGGTTTTACCGTTTGTTTATTTTCTTAAAAAAAAAAGAAATTGGCGTGTAATCGAAGCGTCCTAAAAAAATTCCATATAACTGACATGTTTCATACCAGTTGAAGGTAAGTAGTTATTCCATAAGTTGTTATTTTAAATCGAAAAAGCTGGTCATTGGGATATTGGATAAACGAAATAGCAACGTGTTCTGAAGTTAGTCAGTGAATTGTTTGCATGAAAAGTTATGATCTCTTTTGCCAGCAGACAACATGAATTTGCACTGATCATGTTTTACCACATTTTTCATTCAAAGTACCTCATTTCTCAAACAAGCAGTAGTGGGGGGGGGGGGGTGAATTAATGAAAAAGAATGACACAAACAAACGTGTGCATAAAATGAAAAAAGAATGAACAAAAATAAGGTATGCAGAAATTATATACAATGCTAAACGAAGAGGAGTCATTAATAAATAGAACATCTGCAAACTGCCAAAACAAGGAAGGGATTGTAACCTTTCAATAAATCTACTATTTATACCATACTTTTTTTTTCGTTCACATTCGCACCTCTTAAAGTGTAAGTATTCAAAAAGTAAAAGTGCTTAATATAGCAGATTTTCTTTTCCCATCGTTGTGACAAGCTTTTGCATCAATTAACTACTTATTTTACTTATACTTACTTACTTATACTTACTTATACTTACTTGTACTTATTTATACTTATACGTACTTTTATCAACAACCAATTTATACATAGAAGACACACATGTGCTTTGATATTTTCTTCCCCTTTATATGTTTATTCGTATTTCTTCTCTTCTCCTCCACCTCCTCCTCCCCTCCTCCTCCTCCTCCTCCTTTCCCCCTCTCCCCCCCTTCCCTTATCTCTTGTTCTCGTCCTTTTTGTCATCCCCCTCCTCCATCCCCTCCACCGTTTCTTTTTTATATTCATTTTTCATTTTTTTTTTTTCTCTCGTCTTGATCTCCTCCCCTTCCGCTTATTCTTTGCCTTTGGTCGTTGTTTTTTTCTTGGGTCTTTTCCCTTTTCTGTTTTTTTTCTTCTTTTTTTTTCTCGTGTTTTTCTGCTTCTTATGTGTTCTTGTTTTTTTTTATGTTTTTGTTCTTTTTTTCTTATTATAATGATTATATTGTTATTTTTATTATTATCTCATCATCATCATCATATCACCCATCATCTTTCTATTATTTATATTATTATTATATTATTACTATTATCATTATTATTTTTAAAATGTCATCATTAATGTTACATAATTTCTATTGCTTTATTATCGTTTTTGCTATTTTTTTTTTTTTTATAATTATTTATATTTTTTTTACTATTATTGTTATTGTAATCATCATTAGAATCATTATCATTATTGTTGCTATTTCATTATTCTGCTCGTTTTTTGTCCTTTTTTCCCACCTCAACTTCTCTTACACCCTCCTCCTTATCCTAAAGTTTATCTGTACCGTCCTGCTCCTCCCCCTTTCCTCCTCCCCCCCTCCTCCTCCTCTCCCCTCCTCCACTTTTTTCCTCTGCCTTCTTCTGGGCGGAGTAAGGAGCACCGTCATGAAAACATAAGGTATTGTCCAGTATTTCCAGCCAGTCACCAGATTTCCTTAAATGTATCGTTGCTCCACAGACTGTTAGTGAATAGGAAGCGGGGGATGTGCATATAAGACGTTTATAAATCTCTGGCTTGGGTACATTTCAGCGTTCTACAACGGTGAGTCGCGGGCTGTCACCGGGAGGAAATACATTTCAGGAGGCCCGTCGGAGTGTAGTGGCGGAGGGAGCACTGAACTGTCTTTACCCAGTCACTGTAAATTTATTCGTAAACAGAATGCGCTCCTCTCTCGTGTGTGTTTTCCTTTTGAACTCTTTTTTGTATTCATTTTAGTAATATAAGAGAGACTATGATAGATTGCCATAGTTATAATCTTTCATATTATTTATTTTTTCTTTCCCTTTCTCGTGTGTGCTTGCCTATTGCACTTTTTTTTTTCGGTAGTGATAATAGAAACTAGATAGATTGCTATTAGTTATAATTCTTCATTTTGTTTTACTTGACTACAGAGACGTAAAAATAGGGATTTAATTTCACATTCTAATGCATAAAAATAGAACAAACCATTATCTTCCCTTGTCATGTCCTACACAAACATATCTCGTTTTTTAATGCGTCACAAACATGCCCATTGATATTTGATTATAATTCACATTCTAATACACAAAAATATTTAAAAACTACATTATCTTCCCTTGTCATGTCGTACCCAACATCTCTCGGTGTTGAATGCGTTCACAAACATGTCCATTGCGGGATAATGTTGCCCCAAGAAAGCTGCTAATGTTGAAAGGGGCCGCGGGGGTTTTACGAGTCTTGGGTCAATAAGGGGCCTTGGAAACTCTCGACATTCCCGGGTACCCTCGCTGGGTTTTCCGCCCCCCGCTGCTTCACTCTCTCGCTCCTTTGTTTGTGATGTTTTTTTCCTTTTTGCTTCAGGTGGGATTGTTCTTTCTCGCAGCTGTGCCATCTTTGTAATGTTTTCCTTTCGGATGTAATTTCATTTTATATCCGGTTATATTTTCTCTCTGTCTTTGTCTCTCTGTGTCGTATGTCTGTCTGTCTGTCTGTCTGCCTGTCTGTCTGTCTGTCTGTCTGTCTGTTTGTCTTTTCTCTCTATCACCACACACACACCACACAACACCACACACACACACACACACACACACAAACACACACCCACAAAGAAGCGCTCTGGATATAGTTGTGGAGCATTCAAATCAAGAATTGCTGCTATGGAGACAAAAACAAGTGATCTAACGAGAAGGGGGGAAATTTTTTCCCAGTCAGAGATATCTGACCTTAACGGTGAAGTCAAGACGCTTCGAAGGTCGAAGATCGAGAACAAAACAACAATTGAAGGACTCAAGACCCGTGTTGAAGATCTAATGCAGGGGCCATCAACTACCAGGAAGACTACAACCGAAGAAACAACATACGCATCAGCGCATCAAAGAATTACCAAATGGAGAAAACCTGGGAGCAAACTGCCATCCGAGTCCAACTCTGCTTCGAGACGAGCTTCACTACCACCTATGAAGCTTGGAACGTGCTCACAGGGTTGGACCAATTGGACACGCCTCCCTCCCCAAACCCAATCGCTGTCAGACTCGAACACTTTGGAGACCGCGAAGCATTTTATGCGTAACGCCAGAAATTTTAAAAGGTACGGGGATGATTATATCAATGAAGATCTGTGTCCTGCGTCCCAAGAAAAATAGTCAAGAGTCAAATTCTACTTATAAAGCAAGCCCGAGCTGAAGAAAATTGCCTATTTTAGGCATACAAGACTTATTATCAAACCGAGAATAAATCGAACCCTTCCCGACTGCTGACGGTACGCCATCTGGTTGGTGGTTACGACCCGTCGTCATCTGCTCCGGCTGGTGGGAGTTCAGTTGTTGGTGAACCCTCACAGGACGATGGAAGCGCGAAAGCGTAGCGTGGTGGTGGTGCAGCCGGTGGGTTTCAGCCGGTGGCAAACGTGGCTGTTGAAGGTGAAGTGACCGGCTGATCGGTGCGGAGAGAGGCACCTCTCAAAACAAACCTCAAACCCAAAGGAACCCCCAGAGACCGTAAAAAAAAATAAGACAGCGGTGGTATTATATCACTCATAATCTATACTTTTAGTACGTATTTACAATGCTACTACAATTAGATTTCTTTGAATTGCCATTTACTTCTATAGATGATGTGATCTCAAAAATTAATCTTCTTAGTCTTGATTGTCCTCGTTTCCCCCTACAATAACATCACGTTTGACCCTTTATATTTATTAAAAGACAAGTACAACAGTGAGGTTAAAACGTAAATCAGTCTTGTTTACTTTTTAACTTCACAATATCCCCAAGTCAAATTTTAAAATTTTTGGATACTTTTTATCCACATAATGACAACTAACATACTTACATTACTAAATATGAAACATTAGGTCCGTACCCACTATTTACAGCTTTTTGTAGACTTAGTTTTAGCAAATACAGGTGTGAAGTTTGATATACTAGGATTTACTGAAACCAGGACTTGACCCTGACCTTGTCAAATTATAACCAATTACCAGGATACAAAATGTTTACCATGTGTAGAAATAGATACGGCGGAGGTGTAGCCATGGATATTCTGATGACCACCATTCTACCATATCAAATGAATTTTGCTTGGTCGAGTCTTACTTAGAATGTTTAGGTGTTGAGTTTTTACTGATAATTATAGAAAAATATTAATTTATATGTGTGTATAGGCCTCCTGGAGGAATATAAATATTTTTTAGACTATTGGGAAAGACATTCTTGCCACGGCTAATTATAAAAAATACTTAGTATTCATGTTTTCGGGGATTTTTAATTTGGGTTTGTTAAAGATAACATAGGTATGTATTTGATTTCTTTAATTTTATGATTTCCTTTTCTTTATATCCACTAATCACAAGAACCTCCAGAAATTACAGATACAACCGCCACATTAATTGATTTATATTTGGGCATCCATATTGAATTCAAAATTCTAATAATTACATAATACAAACAGACATCAGTGATCATTATCCAGTTGTTTCTCAATTTAAGGGTTTTTATCCAAGACAAAGTGACCCGGGATATATTAATAAAAGAATTGTAACACAGACTGATTAAATAACTTTGGTTTCCCATCTCTCACAGGGAATTGGGCTGACGTATTACAGTTAAACTGTCCTAATGAGCATATAATGCATTCTTTCTGAAATTCGATAGCTTGTTTAAAAAAAATATTCCAGAAAGAAGTATTTGTGTGAATAATAAAACGGAACAAAGCCCTACATTACATTAGCATTAAGAAACAGTATTATAGAAAAAAAAACACACTAGAGGAGACTTTCACATAAATGGCCTTTAACATTCAAGGAACAGTATAAGCAATATAGAAATAAGCTGACAACCATTCTAAGAACAGCAAAAAACATATTACAAAAACATTAAAAGACAACCAAGGAAATCCAAAATCTCACTGGAAATCTATTAACTCTATACTTTGGGTTTAAAATTCCACCATAACAAAGAAACAAAAAATCGAACTAAAACCATTGTGCCTGAAATGTCAAATAAATTTAACGATCACTTCCTAAAAAGAGATGAGAACCATAATATACTTGATGGGAAAAAACACCTTAATTATTAATCAATTCTCCTGGTATTCTATGTATTTTACCTCCTTCAAGGGCCCCCCTGAAAATGAAAGATATCTACAAGCCCTTAAAGCTAGCACACCCGGAATTGACGATGTGTCACCAAGAATATTAAAACACACATCAACTATTTGTCAACCCCACTGACCCACATAATCAACCTCTCATTAAGAACAGGAATTTTCCCCGACAGACTAAAAAAGGCCAAAGTTGATTCCAATATACAAATCGGGCAGTAATAATGACATTAACAATGTATCGCCCATTTCCATACACCAGCCTTTCAGCAAAATATTCGAAAAGTCATTGCAACCCGTTTGATTAATTACTTGGAAAATAATCAATTACTTTCTAAATACCAACATGGTGTTTTCGGCACTTCATTCACCCGAGTCAGGAATAATGCAATTCACAAATAGTGTCTACAAGTACTTGGAAAAAAAACCCTCGTAGTCGGGATATTTCTCGATTATCAAAAAGGGCCCTTTTACTCTTTAAACCATCGTAATTTGCGGGATAAACTTAACAAATTGGCAATTAGAGGTGTACACTGCAACTTTTTGAAAGCTATTTAAGCAAGGTCACAGTCAGTGTATTGTAATGGTAATTATTATTATTCAAAAACTATAACCACAGGAGTACCACAAGGATCTATTTAGGACCATTACTTTTTCTTGTTTACATAAATGATATTGCAAAAGCTAGTTCCAAGTTCAAATATACTATATATGCTGGGTGATACCAACTTGCTATTAGCGGGTAAGGATATACTAAATTTTCACAGAAGTTTAACTATAGAACTATAATTAATTAATCAATGGATAAAAACTAAAAAATTAAAACTTAATACTTCCAAAAATAACTTATCCTCTTTCAAAATCGTTCCTTAAAACAATCATCTCCCTCCACTGTTCTTAGAGGGTGAAATTATTAAAAGTGTAACGCATACAAAATTCCTTGGGGTCCATATAGATGAATATTTGAATTGGAGCTTGCAGATAAAGATGTATATTCCAAACTATCCCGAATGTGAGGTACGTAAACACCTCCAATCTAAGCTAGATCAGATATACTACACGTTGTGTTACCCTCACCTTATATATTATTTTGTGTCAGTATGGGCATGTACTTGGCCCTCCTTCATTAGAATTAAAAATAGCACAAAACAAAATTTTGAGATATATATTTCATGAGTAAATTTATTCTAAAGCCAAATATCTTTTCAGAACACAAGCTTCTAAATGTTTACTCTATCCATAAATGCTTTCTTCTACTATACATTTTTAAAACTAAATTTCAAACAGAAAGGGAACTTCCATTTTTAACTTACAAGAAACCATTCACAGCACTAGAAAAATAATGTTAATTTAGTTTGTTTCCCCCATATCGAACAACTCATTTCAGGAACAGCATCTTTTATTTTGGTCCTCAATTATGGAATATTTAACAACTGACTTGAAAAAATCTGTGTAATTCCCGGGTAGTATTCCTCAATTTAAATATAAAATTAAAAAGTATCTATACCACCAACAAAATTTGTAGAAATATCCTCAATAAAAAATGTAGATAGTGTCAAAGTTTTTGAATCTGTTTTTCTTTCTCTTTTATACTGATGTATACTATAATGTATATTTGATGCTCCTCAGCTAAACTGCATTTTTTTTATAGAAATATATCTGTCATGGAGCCTCTCGACAGATTCATTCCAATATTTATTTAAATTGTTATATATATATGTATACAATTGCTATGGAAATAAAACTTACACACACACACACACACACACACACACACACACACACACACACACACACACACACACACACACACACACACACACACACACACACACACACACACACACACACAACAACAAAAAATAAAACAAAGGACCGAACAAACGCTTCACGGACAGATAGGTTTTTTCCATTTATTAAAACAAACAAATTTTTTTTGTTTATGTGCGCTCATGCTGTTTAATGATATTTTCCGTAGAAACCTCATGTTGTGCTATAAAATTACACAAGTCCTTTTGAGAGAGAGAGAGAGAAGAGAGAGAGAGCATGTTAGTAAAGGTAGAAATGCTTGAAGGCAGAAGTCAGGCATTGATAGTATTAGTATTAGTAGTGTTGTCATTACTAGTACTACATATAATACTAATATACTAATAATAATAATAATACTGATAATTATATTGAAGTAATGTTTAGGCTATCAATGCCTATCTTATCTTTATCTCTTGTAGTAAGTTATTTCTAATTTGTGTTTTTTAAGGAATATCTGGAAGTATCATGTCATTGTGAATTGGCTGAAATAGGGACTTCTAATCATTGTAACTGAAAACTGACTCCATATTCGTGTTCAGCATGCCCGAAAACTGCTATGAACTAATTTTCAAACAAATCTATTTTTCGAATTATAATTGGCTATAATTGGCAGCGAGCGGAGCGAGCTGCTACTTACCATAAGACCCATTCGCGTAAGGGGAGTGGAACCAAGTTTAAGCCAAAAAGTGAATAACTACTCCTAAATATTGTCGGATTGAGCTGAAATTTGACATGCAAGTAGTGCTGTCAAAATCAATTATGTGCAACAAACTTTTTGCGTAGAACAAGCCCTTAATGAGTAATTAGCGTAATCAGTTAATTGGCTGGAACGTGACTCGCTGCCACGTTCCAGCCGCAAGAACTGAGCCAAAAGCAAAGGGGCCAGAGGCTGGACGCCTATACTTGATTATAAAACTATGGCAGATACGTGCAAAAGGTATAAAGACGTAAATATGAAGTATATCAAGGGCTTTCATTTGGCGGAAAGCAAAAAAATATTGATTGGCAAATAAGCGAGAAAATAGCATATACGTACATATATACAAAATATTAATTTTCTCGACATCCATCAGGTACTTTGACAAACCGATTACTGCATCATGTAGAACACGTCAAGATGAACCTTTATTACTTCGTTAAGTTTTCTTCTACGACTCATAGATTTGCGGCAAAATAACAAAAACATTGATCGTCGAGAATTTTGGAATATTTCAAGAACCAAAATACTCGAAAGTTTTTTTTTTCGCTAATAAGTGGAAAATGACGGAGAACACAATGTAAATCCATCCATTTACCAAAACAAAATCGAAGTGTTTTGTTGACGTACACGTCACACACACAAAACACACACACCACACACACACACACACACACACACACACACACACACACACACACACACACACACACGCACAAGAGAAGCAATGATGCTTCTCTTGCTCTCTTCTTCCGTTATTTTCATGCTCACTGCTCTTCTGAACTTGCTAACTGCATGTCCCCCCTCCCGCGGCCTCGCTGCACAAGACTTTCTACTCATTCTCATCCCTATTCTGTCCATCTTCCTAATGCAAGAGTTAATCAGTATCTTTACACTTTCATCCCTTTCGCTGGTAAACTCTGGAACTCTCATTCCTGTTTCTATTTTTCCACTTTCCTATGACTTAAATCTTTTCAAAAGAGGAGTAACAAGACACCTCCCGAACTAAATTGTCTCGCCCCTCTTTTTTATTTTATTCTCTTACTGTTTTCTTTATAGGGACTGGCAACTAAGCGGGCTTTGTGTTACCCATTTTTGTTGTGCCCTTGGCCAGTCCTTTGTGATGTAAAAAAAAAAAATACACACAAAAACGGTAAAGCTATGAATCTACGGATTTAGTGAACTGCGCAAGACGTTCCCGCAGAGTTTATTCATGTTATCTAATACTCCTAAAAGTGTTCTAGCCCAAAACCCGCCTTCAAAATTATTCAATCGACATGGGACCAAGCCGCTTACCACCTACGATATATTTGCGATTTTTGTAGCCTACTCTCATCAAAATTGAATTTACAGTTTCGGCTACCCAAAACAGACAGACACACACACACACAGACACAGGGCTACTCCTATAGTATATTAGATGAAGATTATGTATAGCGTGTATGTAGTTACCATTTTTTTTTTAAATCTATGCATTCATATTCACATACTATTGTTTTTTTCTTCTTCCAGACTGTTAAAGGATCGTCAAGTAAAGAAGACACGCGTGAAAAACTGACGAAGATGACAATCGGTTAAAAAAAAAAAATTATTACGAACACAAAAGTAGGATTGTAAAGTGACTGCTTGTACGAAAATTGAATTGAATTGAATTAAGAAAACAAAACCAAGAAAGGAGGAGTTGTTAGAACAGATATACGTGAAAATTGAAGCAGATGACCGTCAGCTAAAAAAAAAAGGACTATTATAACAAACATTAAACAGGATTGTGATGATGAGTGAAACAAGGAAGACTCCTTGAACAAAAGCTGAAGCGAAAAACCAAACCAAAAAAGGAGTTAGAACAGAAATAACTCTCTCTGTCTCTGTTGAAATACGAAAACTAAATATAAAAAGGAAGAGTTAGAACATAAATAACTCCCTGACTACGCTTTCTGTTGACCTTTCTCCCTTTGGTGCTGACTAAAACAAGTGCACATGACCCTAAATGATCTGAAACAATGGAGTAAATAGATACAATAGACGTGGCGATCCCCATGTGTGACTTTGTGTTCCTATAAAAGGTAAGGTCGTGGCAAGTAAGAAGGACGAGACATGGCTATCAACGTTGTGTTTCCTCTGCTCATCCCACTCGAGGAAGACGTTTATAATGGTAAGTGTATGATGTATTCGCTCTTTCTCTCTCTCTCACTCTCTCTCTCTCCTTATTTCTCTCTCTTTTTTTTTCTCTCTATCTTCACTCGAGAAGGATGTTTATAATGGTAAGTGTATGATGTATTTTTTTGTCTCTTTCTTCTCTCTTTCTCTCTCTCTTCTCTCTCCTCTCTCTCTCTCTCTCTCTCTTCTCTCTCTCTCTCTCTCTACTTTCTCTCTCTCTCTCTCTTCTCTCCTTCTCTCTTCTCTCTCTCTCTCTCTCTCTCTCTCTCTTTCTTTCACTTGGAGACGTTTTAATCATCATCATCTGGTCTCTCCGGGGCGCGTCGCCTCGTCCCCCCTACGACGCCACCTCCCATGGGTCACCATGAGGAGTGTTTCATCAGGCTCCTTTCCCATACCAGGACAGCTCTGCACAGAACATCAACTTGTCCCAAGCCACGAGTCCTTGTAGGCCCCCCTGGCCTCCTCCAGCCGATTGTCCCTCTTCATACACTCGATGAGAAGGATCGTTTCAGGGTAGCGTGCCACATGGCCATATAGCCGAAGTTGGCGCTGACGGACTATGCAGGTAATAGGCCTCGATTCAGTCTCACGGTGCAATCGCTGATTTGACACGTAATCATCCCAGCGATACCCCATGATTCTGCGAAGAAACTTATTACCAAAGGCATTGATTCGTCTCTTCAAGTCACTATTTAGTGTCCATGTCTCACAACCATAGAGTAAGACAGGGATCACAAGCGACTTGAAGATCCGGATCGCTGTCCTTCTGCACAGGTACCGA
>JACEEZ010021273.1:247126-262126 GCA_016584305.1 Chionoecetes opilio | reverse complement strand
TTTTTGGGCCGCCTTTTCCTTCCTTTATTTCCCCCGGTATCCCTTTTTCCCCTATTTTCATCGTACACTTTACCCATCTGTTTTTGTTTTTCTCTGCAGTCATTTGTTTTCTCTTTTTAAGATTTTACTTTCTTGTTCCTTTTTTCGTGATTTGGGCCCGATTTTCTTTAAATTTTCTCATTTTTCTTTTTCTCTCTCTCTCTCTCTCTCCTCTCCTCTTTTTCTCTCTCTCTCTCCCTCTCTCCTCTCTCTCTCCTCTCTCTCTCTCTCTTCCTCTCTTTCTTCTCTCTCTTCTCTCTTCTCCTCTCTTTTTCTCTCTCCCCCCTCCCCCCCCCCCCCCCTTTTTCCTTTCCCTTTCTTCTTTTTTTTTTTCTTTCTCTCTTTTTCTTCTTTTTTTTTTTCCCCAAAAAATTAAAGAAAAAAACCAAAAATTTTTTGGTTATTTTACTTTTCCAACATTTTTTATTTTTTCAAAACCATTTTTTTCAAAATTTTCCCCCTTTTTTTGACCCGGTAAAGGCCATTTGTTGTACCGGGGGAAAAAAAACCAAAAAAAAATTGTGGGACAATTTTTTCCCAAAGAAATTTTTTTCCTGCTTTTTGTGCCTGGTCAAAGGGGCGGGTTTTTTGTCTTAGTTTGGGAAAAAGAAAATTTTTTTTGGGGGTTTTTTTGGACCGGGTTTTTGTGTGTTTTGTGTGGGGGGTTGGGGTTGGGTTTTGGTTTGGGGGTGGGGGTGTTTTGGGGTTTGGGGGTGTGGTTGTGTGTGTGTCTTGTGGGGTTGTGTGTGTGTTTTGTGGTGGTTGGGGTGTTGGGGTGTTTTGGGGGTGTGTGGTTTTGTGTTTGGGGGGTGTGTGTGTGTGGGGTTTTGTGGTGTGTGTGTGGTTTTGGGTAAAACCGGGGTCTTTAAAGCACCCCTACACACCTCATTTTTCCCTTTTTCAAGAAGGGGCAGTAACCGCCCCCATTTTTAGTGAAAAACTACGTTAGCAAAGGGGGGTGGAAAAGCGCGACCACACCTAATGGGAGACACGCTCTAAAAAGTTTAAAAACTTAGCAGGGGGTTAGGGAAATGTACGGGGGTTGTGTGAGAGAGAGAGAGAGAGGAGGAGAGAGAGAGAGAGAGAGAGAGCGAAGAGGAGAGAGAGGAGAGAGAGAGAGAGAGAGAGGGAGAGAAGAGGAAGAGGAGAGAGAGGAGAGGAAAAGAGAGACGGAGAGAGAGAGAGAGAGGAGAGAGAGAGAGAGAGAGAGAAAAGAAAAAAAAACAGAAAAAAAAACAGAGGCTAAACCATGCATAGATAAAGACGGACAAATTAGAGGCATACGCGCACATATTTTCCCATCGTCGCCCACACGGCTGGTATCATCTCTTTCGGCCGCTTTTTTAAACGTGGACTTCGGCTAACCTAAGACTAACCGTGGCTCTAGACAGGCATTTCCGTTTTCTAAACATTTTCCGGGGGGGATTAGTCTTAAGTTGGTCTAAAACTAAAGAGAATAGTATTGGAAATGTTAGACACCCAGGACCCTGTCCAACACTTGAGTCTAATGATATTTACGATACTATGCCAATGCCCATGCTAAGACAAATTAGCGGTATTGTCAATATTCTGTTTGGCAAAATATGAAAGTTATACATGCGTCTACTGCAGATATGAAGCTTCTGAAAATTTGTTTAGAAGATCGCGTTTGGAGCACTAGGAAATGAGTTTGTTTACCTCCTCGGCCGCTTATCAGCCCTGAAACAAGAACAAGATACATCAGTGATACGCCAAATACAGCAACGCTAGCATCAGATGGAATTTCCAGTCGGTCCTGCCATGGTAAGTGAAACAAAATCAACTGTATATAGCATTATTTAAAATTTACCTTCAGTCTGCATCTCATAATATATAGGCAAGATTACCGGTCATTTCGTCCACATGTAAGAGTCAATTCGCCCACTCTAAAGTCAATTCGCCCACACGATCCATGTCACGGAGTCATGTAACTACATATCTTCGGTATTATTCTAGTGTTTGCCCATACTCCCCCTCTCCCACAAAACAAGCTTGGGGACCTGGGGGAATGCGGGATATTTGGCTGGGGTACAAAATATGCGTCGCAACCACATCGTTTTTGAGTTAGGGCTGTTGTAAAAATTCCCTAGATCTATACCTAGGGAAAATTCTTTGGATTTCTTCTGAGTCCAGGGACGTGTGAACTTGACGATCCTCACAAAATGATGACCGAAGTGTTGAGAACCCCCCCAACCCCCCGCTAGGAGGTAAGGTTTGATTTGGTTAGGTTAGGTTAGATTTGGTTAGGTTAGGTTAGATTTGGTTAGGTTAGGTTAGGTTTTATTTGGGTAGGTTAGGTTAGGTTAGATTTGGTTAGGTTAGGTTGGCTTAGGTTAGATTTGGTTAGGTTAGTTTTTCGGTGGGTCAAGCCCCCCCCGCTAGGTTAGGTTAATTTTGGTTAGGCAAATTTCTCTAGATTTAAGGAAATTACCCTAGATCTAGGGAATTTTACCCCCTCTACACAACTCTTAAATTACGTGTTTCCGCCGCATAATTTGTTCCCCACCTGAAAACCCCGCATTCCCACAGGTCCCCAAACTTGTTTGGTGGGGAACAAATTATGCGTCGGAAACACGTAATTAAAGAGTTATGTAGGGGGGGGGGGATTAGATTCCCTAGATCTAGGGTAATTTCCTTTTATCTATAGAAATTTGCCTAACCAAAATAAACCTAACCTAACCAAAATTAACCTACCCTAGCAGGGGGCTTGACCCACCGATAACCTAACCTAGCCTAACCAAGGTACCTATCCTAACCTAACCAAATCTAACCAAACCCTAACCAAATCTAACCTACCCTAACCTAAACAAATCTAACCTAACCTCCTAACGGTGGGTTTGGGGGGGGTTTCTCGACCACTAAACAAATTTAGCGTGACCTCCTATAGGGGGGGGGGCGGGGGGGTTCTCGACACTTCGGTCTCATTCTGTGGGATCGTCAGGTTCACACGTCTATGGCCCCCTCACAAGAATCCATTGAATTTTCCCTAGATCGAGGGAATTTTATCAACACCCCTAACTCAACACGATGTGTTGCGACGCATATTTGGTTCCCCAGCCAAAATATCACGCATTACCCCAGGTCCCAAGCTTGTTTTGTGGGAGAGGGGGAGTAGCCTTATGGCCAAACACTAGAATAATACCCGTCAATTCGCCCACACAATCCATGTCACGGAGAGTCATGTAACTATATCTTCCTCTGGCCAAAAATAGAAAGAACCAAACCAGTAACCTTGGGCGGAAAATGACTCCATAGTGTGGGCGAATTGACCTGTGGGCGAAATGACTCCATGGTGTGGCGAAATAGCTGAAGGTAAACTTGAACGGGTTAATATTCCGCAGTAGTTAGCTTCCTCCCGGGCCTTACAGCTTACTTTTTTCTCTATTATTTTAGGCTCGTATAATGTCCCAGCAGTTATTCAATTGCCGAAAAAATAACACTTATTTTTATATAATGATACCTAGGCTAGGTTACGATACCACATATATATGTATAATATATATATATATATATATATATAATATATATATATATATATATATATATATATATATTATATATAAAATATATATATAAAATTTATATTATATATATATAATATATATATATATAATATATAGGGCAGTTTCAACCCAGTAATCCCTTTTGGGACCAATCCCTCCTTTTCTAGGCTTACACAGAAAAAACTTTTTCAAATAATAAAAACCCCAATTACTGCTTAAATAAACCCTAACTAGTTCTGCTATTTTTCAGTTTCTCATTGCCTATAATTAACTTGAACGGGCAAATTAGTAATTAAATTTACTAGAAACTATCCCCACCGAATACATACATAAACAATATATGTTCCCTACCTTCAACAACACAGAAAAAAATAAAAAACTGAACTGATGTTAACTGTTATTGACATTACAGCTCAATGGCTACCTGCTTCGAATATTTGACCTACTGGAAACAAGTTGAGGAGGTGGCGGTTACCACGGATTGTACCTAGGGACCGACAAGACCCATTCACTTCTCTCTTTTGGGGATGATTTTATCGACCGGTATGGGCTCACTCCAGCCTGAAACTCTCGAATTGCTTGAGAAAGTGGAACCACTACTTCCTATACCAGATGATGGAAGGGGATGTATTGTTAAGTTTCAAGTTAATACTAGTGTGTATAAGTGTGTGTTGCATATATATATATAATATATATTATATATATTTTATATATATATATATATATATATATATATATAAAATATATATATATATATATATATATATCTCGCTGATTAGGATATGCTGTATATATTGGGATTGCTTTTAAGTGTGGGGAGGTGTATCCAGCTTCTTTCCTGTGAATACAGGAGTGAGGAAAGGGTGCGTCCTTGCCCCCTCACTTTTCAACACTTGTATGGAAACTGGGTTTTGGGGCAATGTTGTAGATCAAAGAAATTGTGGAGCATCCCTGGGCAACACCAAGATCACTGATTTTGCTTTTCCCGATGATGCGTAATCCTTTGATGAGTCGCTGGAGTCCTGGTGATGGCTCTCGAGGCGCTGCACGAGGGGGCAAAGCCTTTGGGACTTGAGTTGTCCCTGGGTGAGGGGGGGCGAGGTAACTTGCCCCCGCGTATGCCCCCAATAATTGATTGTTTGATAAATGGGTGCCTGGAGAAACCTGTGGAAGGTAATTGTGGTAACAAATGGGCTCGTACCGAGTCATGATGAAGGTTGAGCGCGACCTTCGTCGACTGAGGAAGTTAACCATACAAGGGATATTTTCAGAACGAAGAGCAGCGACGACGTGTCAAAGTTCTGCACGAAGACACGGGTACACCCGTGTCTTCGTGATGACTTTCGTCGCTGCTGTTCGTTCTGAAAATATCCCTTATATGGTAACATTCCTCAGTCGACGAGGTCGTCGCTCAAACCTTCATCATGACTCTCGGTACGGGCCATATACTGTCAGCCGTCCTAAACACAAGTTAGTTTCTGGGTGGTCATGCACGCCAAATGTTGCATGCTTGTAGTCTGGTATAGGCATGGAGTTACCAAATAAGTTGGAAAAAATTAAATCGTTAAAAAATAATAGAAATTATTACCGTATTTTTAAATGTTATAAACTTATTCGGTATTACCGGACGAACATGTAATTTCCATGTATGCGTGTAGTATAATATTGTGATGTTGTGATTTGATTATATTATAAGGTTAGACGGTCGATTATACGCTTCCAATTCACATACATAATTTTGTTAATGTTTTCCCAGGTGGCAGTATTCCTGCACATCTTCAGCTGCTCACGGCAATGCGGTACTTTGCTAGTGGCAGTTTTCAACTGACCATGGGAGATGCATGGAGATGTCTGCATCTTCAGTGTGAAAAGTTTGTGCGACGTATTGCTGCAGCGTTGACATCTCTGTCACCGACTAAATCAAGTTTCCAGAGCTGGTCATACAAATCATTGAAAAATGACTTTCCATGACATTGCTGGTATGCCAGGTGTCATAGGTGTATGGGACGGCACCTTCATTCCATAATTAGTCTGGGGGTAATACTGCAGAGCTGTATCGCTGCAGGAAGGGTACCCTGCATTAATATGAGGGGAATTTGTGATGACAAGCTGAGGTTTCTGAATATCTTAGTAGTTGGCCAGGCAGTGTGCATGATAACAGAGTCTTAAAAATTAAAGGGGTTTTGCCAGATGTTGGAAGACGCAAATTATGTAGGCTACTTGCTAGGAGATTTAGCATATGGCTGCAAGACCTACTTGTTGAAAACCTTTATCAGCCCCAGAAACGGAAAAGGAAAAGAGATATAACAAAGCACACATCAGTACACGTAATTGGTCGAACGTACATTTGGTGTAATGAAGCAACGATTTGCTGTACTCAGGCTTTACGCACAAAGTTGATAATGCAAAATTAATAATTATGGCAACGCTTTTTTTGGGCATAATATAGCCATTGATAATGGTATGCCCTTGCAAGACACATTGATTTGCCAGAACAGCAGGCACAAGGGCAAGACGGAGAGGCAGTATATGACGTAGGTGGAATAGATGCAGCAACTGGAGTAGCATTACGGAGAGAAGTCATTGAAAGGGGGTTTCTAGCTCTATGCCTAGGTGGATAATCTTAAGATTGTGTTAGTATGTAGCTTATAACAGATTATGGATTTTCAATTTTGCATGTTCTGTAAATATGACTGTCTGTTACTCATGGGTGAATATCAAAGGTGGGCACCAAACCGTTTAAATTTTTAATTAAGAAGTTAAAATTTTCGTTAACGGTTAACTTTTAAGTTTAAATTTGGAAATCATTATCAGGACTAATTAACTTCCGTTACATTTAACTTCCGTTAACTCAAGTTCGCTAAACCCCTTTTTTTTAGTTTTTATACTAATATTGGGGTATCATTTAAGTTGTTTTTTCACCCTTTTCTGGCTTAATAGCCTTTAAAAACCTAAAACAGGGCCAAACCTATGAAATCAGCCTTTTTGTCTGTTTTTTTAAAAAGTAAAATCTATAAAATCTGCCATATTTTTTACTCTAAAGCCAAAAAAACTAGTTTTTGGGTGATATTATAGTTTTGGCACTTTTCAAAGGTTGTTTTTGTTCTTTTCTATGATAAAAATTATCGTTAACGGTTTATCACTAACATCCGTTGAATTTTTAAAGAATTAACTGATTAACGGTTATCGAAGTTAATTCTTTGGTTAACTGATTAACGGTTATCGAAGTTAATTCTTTGGTTAACGAAGTTAACTTTTTGATTAACGGCGCCCACCACTGGTGAATATGCGAGTAGTTTTACTAGCAAAAAGGAATAACCAGAACAGCTGAATTAATTTCGCTGTTACCTATTCAGATTCTGTAATTATAATTTTTTTGGTTATCTAACTTCACGGTCTGAATAATTGTTGCACACATTCTATCTTCCAACCAAAATATATTGTATTTTTATACCATTATGTATGTGTGCGAGATATCTATCTACTTGTAGAAAGAGAACCATTGAAATAAATTTTTTTTATAAAAGTGCCTTTAAGTTAAAGAAGATTCTGTAATTGCTTTCAACTTTGCATTGTATTTGGAATTTGATGGACAAATAAAGAACAGAGGATATACAAAAAAATATTGAGAGATTTTTACTCTTTAATCTTCTTTTCATAGTAATTGGAAAAGGCAGTGGCTGCCTTTTCTATGGCTTTTGATGCATTTTTCCATGCCACCATGGCAGAAGCCCCCTCCTTCTGTAGGGATGTGGTGGCGGTCAAGAGTTGCCGGTAGGCTGCCTCCTTGTATGTGGCAGCTTGCCGCCTCTTCGGTGTCCGTGTCCTTGGTGTCCGCACAGGTGTAGGGACAAGCTCCATGCTGCTGGCTGAAGGCATCGCATTCACATCATCCACGAATTCTAGAGGAAAGTAGTATACACGATCAATAAGAGGCATTATTTCTAGAATTTATCAAATTGCATGAGTCAGCTGCTTTATTAATTTTTGTTATTGAAATGCACACCAGTACCACAAGTTTGTGCGGCACTGGATGTCAGAAAATATTCAAAGAAGTAAAAACTGCAAAGGTCCCTGGTGTGTGTGTGTGTGTGTGTGTGTGTGTCAGCGGGGCGTGCTCCCTGCTCGACCTCCCTGCCATCACAGGAAGCAGGGTGGAGGCGGTCCACATGAAAACCACTTCATTGCCGTTGTGACGTTGAGTGCGTTGACTTCCCAGAGGTAGCTGACGCTGTGCTCTTTGCAGTACGCGTAGGGTGAACTTGGTGGCAATGCAAGCAAGACATTGTTATCAGTATTTTTTTAAAATTAGGTGATCTAACACTTATAACACTTTATTATGATTTCTGTAACAGTATTATACAATTATTGTACTAAGGTATGATATGACAAAAGCCCTTTTGAAGCAAAAGTTTTGTTGGGCAAACATGATTGAAGGACATTTTTTTCAGTTTTTTTGGCCCAACATGCATTCGAAACGTCAATTACATATGACTTGTATGTTGAAGTACATGACCAACAATAAAATACTTAAGTGTAATAAAACAACTGTCAACATACCTGTCGCATCAGCGCTCACCACAATAATCTCCGGACTGCCAGGTGCACAAAATAAAAGGGTTAATGAGAACGAGGCTAGGTATATATCAAGGCAAAAATATCTCCAGCTGCATTATCATGGCTACTTATTAGGTTTGTGTCCATGTTTGCATGTGTTAGTGAATTATTGATTTGTGGTCTAATTACATTCTAATGTAAATAACAAAGTTATTATACACGGAATAGATCGGTCGTACATAGCGATTCTTCACCTCATATAACGAATAAAGTTTGAGTTTTTGGGTAAATACCTGGTGTCGGTTATAACTCTATTAGTTAAGTTTGACTCCTAATTCAAACAAAGCATAGTAGTCTTATAAGAGTTTTCTGTATCTATGTATAAGCAATATTTCTTTAATCGAGTACTGGTAAAGTAACGCGAAGACCTACATGGCCGAGTGTCAGGACAAGACCCTTGCCTTCGTCACTCGGCATACAAGCCTATATATGTTTTGGAATTCAAGGCGGAAATTTTTTACCTTCCCTGCATTACCCAGCTAGCACCTGCCTCTAAGGTGGTATTAAAATAGCAATCGGTGGTGATGCCAGACAGCAGCACGCGTGCATCCGGCAAGGCAGACAGACGGCCAGTAGCCTACATATGGCAGACACACGGCCAGTGCATATTATGATGTGAAAAGTAAGTTAGTGGTTAGATGTATATAGGTGAAAATTATCCCTTGAATATGGCTCAGACTGACAGACCGTATCACTGCATGCTTTGTGCCAATCAATGTTCAGAAACGACAACAAAGGTTTGTCATGGACGAAACAACTTTAATCTGCTCTGAGCTGAGTGTACGAAACGACTATGGTTTTGTATACGAAACAACTTTTTGGTGTACGAATCTACTGGTGTACGAAACAACTTGTGTACGAACTGACTGCACCCTGTTGTAGATTTGATAGGCAATACAAAACACAATAAATAAAGAAAAGGTACGAACTGACTCCACCCTGTTGTAGATTTGATAGGCAATACAAAACACAATAAATAAAGAAAAGGTACGAACTGACTGCACCCTGTTGTAGATTTGATAGGCAATACAAAACACAATAAATAAAGAAAAGGTACGAACTGACTGCACCCTGTTGTAGATTTGATAGGCAATACAAAACACAATAAATAAAGAAAAGGTACGAACTGACTGCACCCTGTTGTAGATTTGATAGGCAATACAAAACACAAACAATGAAAAATAAATATTCTACATACCGCTATCTGCATATGTAGGTGGGACCACACAGTCCATCTGCGATATAGCAGGCTCAAGCTCAGAGTAAATTATCTCGGAGGCAGCTGCCAGGATGTCCTCCTTTGGTGGGGACGGCGGTGCAGGCCCACCACCTGTTGCAAAGCGCTGTCTGACGAAGGCACTGTGGTTCTTCTTCGCCCTAAGAAAGATAAAAGCAAGTTTCACTTATATGGTTGTAAATAAGTTATTCACTCAATCAGTGGCATTCTCATTTTTCGCTGGTATCTAAAAACCGTAATACTTACAGGTACCCAGTGATCGTATACCTTGCTTTTAAGGGTACCTGGAACTGTCGCCGATAGGAATTCTCGCCGCCGTCGTTGTGTTCCCTTCTTGATATTACAGGACCCAATATGTACATTTAATCAAGTTTACCCGCGTTTCTCCATTCAGGGGTAAAATACTATCGTTAGCGTGATAAGTTAGGTGCCAATCCAGGTTAGGTTAACATTTCCACGTCGGCGAGAGTTCTAGGTTGGTGTTTCGGCGAGAATTTTCCCCTCGGCGACAGTTCCATAAATCCTTTTAAGTAGGCCCACATCCCGGCTTTTTATGAGTAAATTAGTGAGTATTAATAGTTATTAACAACAACAGTGATCTTACCTTGATTTTAAGTAGATCCAGGCTTTCTTTAGTTGCTGGACGGATCTTGTCCCCAGCGGATGAGCGATAAGAAACGACTTGTGTATGGACTCCCAAGCCGCGTGTTTTCTCAGCACAACATGATAGCCGTGCGACATATCAATTAGGACTGGGTGCGATATAATTAAATCAAGCAGGGTTTGCTGCTGTGCCTTGGTTAATGGCGCACATTTGTCCTTCCTGCCATCGTTGGTGTTCTCCATCATCGTAGACGAATTGGCCATGAGTGATCCTATCACAGTCGCGCGTTGACTAGTAGTTCACAGGAAGGCACAGGTAGTTCACAGGAAGGCACAGGTGAGACGGATGGTGGTGGGGCGTCGTGATGGGTGGACGGCGGGATGGGTGGTTGTTTGCTGTAGCAGAGCGGGGAGACAAATGCTGTTCGCGCGTCACTCACAACAATAAAATGTTTTCCTGGTTCAGGGCTGCCAACCCATGCGCAGAGTGGGTCCCGCGACGTGGATCAACATAAGACTATGTTAGCTCTCCAAGATGGTGTCTAAAGAACGCGTTGGCATGGTACACTAGAGTCAACATGGAAGCTCCACGTTAGACTCTCCCTAGTCCAAGTTTAAAAAAGCGGCCGATTATCTTTGTTTATGGTTGTTTGTCTGCCAGTGTTCGGCTCTGTCTGTCTGTCCATCTCTCAATTTGTCTGGCTGTCTGTCTCTCCATTTTGTCTGTCTGTCTGTCTCTTCATTTGTCTGTCTGTATGTCTCTCCATTTGTCTGTCTGTCTGTCTCTCCATTTGTCTGTGTTTGTCTCTCCATTTGTCTGTGTTTGTCTCTCCATTTGTCTGTTTGTCTGTCTCTCCATTTGTCTGTCTGTCTGTCTCCATTTGTCTGCCTGTCTGTCTCCATTTGTCTGTGTCTGTCTCTCCATTTGTCTGTCTGTCCGTCTCTCAATTTGTCTGTGTCTGTCTCTCCATTTGTCTGTCTGACTGTCCATTTCTCCATCTGTCTGTCTGTCTCTCCATTTTTCTGTCTGTCTATTTCTCCATCTGTCTGTCTGTCTCTCCATTTGTCTGTCTGTCCATTTCTCCATATGTTTGTCTGTCTCTCCATTTGTCTGTGTCTGTCTCTCCATTTGTCGGTCTCTCAATTTCTCCATCTGTCTGTCTGTCTCTCTATTTGTCTGTCTGTCCATCTTTCCATTTGTCTGTCTGTCTGTCTCTCCATTTGTCTGTCTGTCTGTTTCCATTTGTCTGTCTGTCTGTTTCCATTTGTCTGTCTGTCTGTCTCCCATTTGTCTGTCTGTCTGTCTCTCCATTTGTCTGTCTGTCTGTCTCTCCATTTGTCTGTCTGTCTGTCTCTCCATTTGTTTGTCTGTCCATTTCTCCATCTGTCTGTCTGTCTCTCCATTTGTCTGTCTGTCTGTCTCCATTTGTCGGTCTGTCAATTTCTCAATCTGTCTGTCTGTCTCTCTATTTGTCTGTCTGTCCATCTTTCCATTTGCCTGTGTCTGTCTCTCCATTTGTCTGTCTGTCTGTCTCTCCATTTGTCTATCTGTCCATCTCTCCATTTGTCTGTCTGTCCATCTTTCCAATTTTCTGTCTGTCTGTCTCTCCATTTGTCTGTCTGTCTGTCTCAAATGTCTGTCTGTCTGTCTCTCCATTTGTCTGTCTGTCCATCTCTCCATTAGTCTGTCTGTCTATCTCTCCATTTGTCTGTCTGTCCATCTCTCCATTTGTCTGTCTGTCCATCTCTCCATTCGTCTGTCTGTCTATCTCTCCATTTGTCTGTCTGTCTATCTCTCCATTTGTCTGTCTGTATCTCTCCATTTGTCTGTCTGTCTATCTCTCCATTTGTCTGTCTGTCTCTCCATTTGTCTGTCTGTCCATCTCTCCATTAGTCTGTCTGTCCATCTATCCATTTGTCTGTCTGTCCATCTCTCCATTCGTCTGTCTGTCTATCTCTCCATTAGTCTGTCTGTCTATCTCTCCATGTGTCTGTCTGTCCATCTCTCCATTTGTCTGTCTGTATCTCTCCATTTGTCTGTCTGTCCATCTCTCCATTGCGTCGTATCTTCCATTTGTCGGTCTGTCCATTCTCCATTGTCTGTCTCATCTCTCCATTTGTCTATCTGTATGTCTCTCAAATGCCTTTTGTCCCTCAACATTGGGAGAATAAGAGAGAAAACACAAAAAAATTGGTTTATGTTATTTCCAGTTAATACAATTACCATGGCTGTTCTGCACCACCACCAGGGTTGGAGTAATTGCACTTCAAAAATGTTTGTACAATGAAAACCACGAATTCTTAAATTTTTTGGGAATATGTGTTATAACAATAGCAATTGAATCATAATTACAATTAATGTAAAACATAATGTATTATGATTGCAATTATAATTATAAATTTCCGAATTCGAAAACAAATCCTTTTCGTCAAGTAAAACCCCTTTTTTTATTGTAAGGATGTCTTTTATGTACAAAAATTGGCACAAACTAATTTTAAAATAGAAAAAGCTTCATTATTTTGGCCGAAATTGTATAAGTAGCTAAGAACGTGATAGTTATTTAAGCCCTATAAGAAAACACTATATAACATTGAAGAGGAGCAGGTCACACTAAGTTTTGCTCTGTTCAAAGTGAAATGATTTCTGGCAAAGTTGAAGAAACCTCTCTTGCAAGATTCCTCAGTGCAGAGTTTGTGACACATCTTTCCAGTATAGCATCAGATCACGATAAAGCGACAGAGTTTCTCCTATAGCTTGCTTCAACAAAAGATTCACTGACACTTTGGCTTCCATGATCCCTCGTTGAACTTTTATGAACATTTTGGTATGAAATATGACGGTCTTGAGTTTTTTGGATTCAGGTAATTCTTGTGCTAGAACAGTTATATCAATCTTGTTATATTTTTGATAATGAAAGTTGCCATTGTTCGTAGTACTGTAAAGAATACTTGCCACTAATTCATATTTATGAGATAATCTACGTGCACTTCTTTTCTTGCTTTTACAGTTGAAATTGAATTACAATATTAGCATTTAGTTAATTACAATGACAATTGCTTACATTATCTTAAATTTCAATATCAATTATGTAGGTAATTACAATATTTTTTGTAGTCGACTACGTTTCAATAGAATTACAATTATTACAGTTACTACAGCCCTGACAACCACCGCCACCCCCACTACAGTACCATCAACACCACAACTAACACCACGATCATAAGAACATAAGAACATAAGAAAATAAGGAAGCTACAAGAGGCCGCGAGGCCTACACGTGGTAGTTCCTGTCACCTAACACTACCTACATCCACCTTTCATCCCCATCCATGAACCTATCCAGCTCCCCTTTAAAGCTCCCTAATGACTCCGCACTAACTACCTGTCTACTGAGACCATTCCACTCATTCACCACCCTATTTGTGAACCAGTTTTTCCCTATTTCCTTTCTAAATCTACGCTTTTCCAGCTTGAATCCGTTACTTCTTGTTCTACCCTGGTTAAAAGCCGTAAGAACTTTTCCTACCTCTCCTTTATTAAATCCCTTTATCCACTTAAAAACTTCTATCAGATCGCCCCTTACTCTGCGTCTCTCGAGTGAGTGTAATTTTAATAACTTCAATCTCCTCTCATAACTAAAGTTACGCATCCCTTGTATCATTTTGGTCATCCTTCTCTGCACTTTTTCTAACAACACTATATCCATCCTGTAATATGGAGACCAAAACTGAACTGCATAGTCTAGGTGAGGCCTGACTAGAGCCAGATAAAGCTTTAGAATAACTTCCGCACTTCTACTTTTAACACTTCTGGTAATGAATCCTAATACTCTATTAGCTCTATTTCTGGCCTCAATACATTGTTTCCTAGGTCGGAGGTCTGGGCTCACCCTCACTCCAAGATCTTTTTCACCTTCTGATCTTTTCAGCGATACATTGCTTATGGTGTATCTATTACCAGGGTTTTTTCTACCAACATTCATAACGCTACATTTATCAATATTAAATTCCATCTGCCATCTGACTGCCCACTCGTTAAGTTTATCTAAGTCTCCCTGCAATATGTTTACGTCAGACTGTGATCCAATAATCCTACCTAACTTAACATCATCATCATCACCATCATCACCTGAAACATAATCCTCACTACTGATAAAACCACTAACATCACCACCACCACCACCATCGCCCACCACCATCACACCATCACTAGCATCATCACAGCTACATAAAAATATTATCATCACCAGTCACCATCACCATCACCACCACCACCATCACCACCACCACCACCACAATCACCACCCCCACCACCACCACCACAATCACCACCACCACCACGGTCACCACTATCACTTCCACTATACCAGCAGTGTTGTCACAATTTCCACGTTATTATCGTATCACGGCCAAGCTAATTTGATCAGCTCTTACCACTGCACAAATGGATTTACACATTTTGAAATATGTCATCTATCTCTCTTGCCTTTTTATGTTATGCCAACTGGCTTTGTATTTGTTTGTTTACTTGTTTTGTTTGTTTGTTTGATTATGTGTGTGTGTGTGGTGTGTGTGTGTGCGTGTGCGTGTGCGTGTGCGTGTGTGTGTGTGTGTGTGTGTGTGTGTGTGTGTGTGTGTGTGTCTGGTATAGGTTCCGCCCCCCGTGGCGCAATCACCTCAAATGGCACATTTTTGGAACCGGGTTGACCAGGGGAAGGTTTTAAGCCCAATTATGAGATGATCGGATCACTTTTTTTTCTTTTTTTTTTAGCAGCCTATTAGCGATAATTGTGAAAAAAAAGTGGGTTGCGAGAATTGAGGAACGTATGTAGGGTGTAGGGTGATGGGTAATGGATTGAGGATGTAGGGTGATGGGTATGGGTGAGTGAATGGGTGGGGTGATGGGGAATGGGTGTGGGTGATGGTGAGTGAATGGGTGGGGGGTGATGGGTTGGGGGTGATGGGGTGAGGGAATAGGTGGGG
>JACEEZ010021273.1:232126-242126 GCA_016584305.1 Chionoecetes opilio | reverse complement strand
AGTACCTGATTGCATCGTTGATAATGATGCCACCTGTTAATCAGTACACCGGCGAAGCATGTAAAAGTGGAAGATAAGTATAGACAAATATAAAAATATCACAGTAAGAAAATCAAATACCAGGATCACACGCTTTGCACCCACACCCAATGCCTCACTGTCACTGGTAGCGACAACTAGGGCTTCCAACGTACCTTCACGATATTTCCCAGTTTTCAGGATGTTAGTAAAGCTAAGGCGGGTTGCTAAGTATACTCTATAGCTACGGCATCGTACAGTACAAAGCGTCGTCCCACAACATAAATAAATAAACGTTCCCTACGCTGCTTAGTCTCCCGGGAAATGTTAATAGCGAAGGTTCATCTCCATATCCCCAAAGCGTTGTCAAGGGTGGCTAAGTGGGTTATGTGGAGAGGAACTCTTTTTGTTATGGAATAATGATAATAATGATAATAATGATAGTAATGATATAGTCGTGATAAAGATAATAACAATAATGATAGATGATTATGATAGTAATCACAATAATAGTAAGTAATGATAATTATAATAAAAAAACAACAACTAGTACTACTACTACTACTACTACTACTACTATTACTACGATGGGTGGGTGGATACGTGGGTAGGTACGTGCGTGCGTGCGTGCGTGCGTGTAATGCAGACTGATGACTGCTGCAATATGCCACCATTTAGGAAACCACCTGATATATGCAATGGGAAAATACATGAAAATGCATGAGAATACACGGGCTATGCTGGAATATGCCTCCACTTCCATAATAAACCTTTTTCAAAACATCCACCAACACACCTGCCTTCTCCTGAGCCTTGCCTCGCCTCATATAGCTCTTGGCAGAAACTACACCTAATGCCATGGTATTATTAATACTTACCATAGACAATAAGAGAATAAGGTCTAAGACAGTGGATATTAACCTTTTTTGCCCACGCACCCTTTGCACCCATGTCAATGTAATTCCTTCCAATTTGTGATTTCCAAGATTGTTTGTGTGTGTGGGTAGGTGGGTTGGTCTTGGGTGGGTGTCTGGAGGGGCGGGTGTGTGTGTGTGTGTGTGTGTGTGTGTGTGTGTGTGTGTGTGTGTGTGTGCGTGTAGTGTGTGTGTGTGTGTGTGTGCGTGTACGTGTGTGTGTGTGTGTGTGTGTGTGTGTGTGTTGTGTGTGTGTGTCTGTGTGTCTGTCTGTGTGTCTGTCTGTCTGTCTGTCTGTCTGTCTGTGTCTGTGTGTGTGTGTGTGTGTCTGTGTCTGTGTCTGTGTGTGTGTGTGTGTGTGTGTGGTGCTATGTCAGTCCAGCTGAAGCAAATGCCACATGCAACAACCATCATTTTGTATTAGTAGGTTGAAGATTATAATTAGTCTGTGAATTCTAGAAAATAGGAAATGTTCTTGCAATGAAAGCACAGATCCCTGGAGGCTGAAAGGATTTGGAAACAGAAGTGGGTGTATTAGAACGGCACAATGTCACATCGGCCTTAGAAGCCTCATCTTTACAGGACTATATGTATTATGTTGAGGATGTAGTCCTTTCTACACATCCATCATTTTGCCAGACGAAACTACACACGGATATGGCTACTTAGCTATGTATGAATCCTTATAAAGTGCATCATTATATCATTAACAGCGTATAATGATCGACTGTTTGATTATTGCGTTGTTTTATTCACATAAGATCTTGGGAGAAATCCTTATGTTTACATAAATATAGTTGATCGCGCAGTAAATACAAAACCATCTTCTTATTGTGGGGTTTTCTCAGCATTCTTCAACGTACATATATTCATCTACCTTGTAAATAAACAAATTACGCCCGATTCCAATGACAGCATATTTAGCGATAAGAAAAACAAGCTAATACACTTAATTGGTCGAAGTACTTAAAGCTTACACTAAAACAGCGGTTCTTAGCCGCGGGGGAGGGGGGTCGCCCCCTTTGGAGGGCGTTAGTAATTACCTATCGTAGATAACACTAAAGCTGCCAGGACAATGGTTTTTTTTTTTTTTACAGACGTGTGGTGGCGTTAATACTTACATTTCTACATCCATGATTTCAGGAAAATTAGAAGGGGCTATCTGGAGAGTCTGTGTCATTTTGTGGCTATAAATGAACAAAATACAAAAATAAAACAGAGTGGCGACGTTGATAACGGGCTACACTTAGGTCGCCATCTAGTGTTTATGTTCTGAGTGTCCTCCCGCCGTCGTCGTCGCCCGAAGAAAAAAAACCAGTAGTGAAATTTGAAACCGTATATACTTGCAGATACAAGGCATAAAACTATGCTGAAACAGGGTAGATTATACAGTCATGATATAAACTACTGTGTATCATCTTCAGTGACACATTAAAATCAGTAGTAATGCCATAATTCGTAATATATTGCACCTGGCGACATTGGTGCAGGTGGCGACTATAGTGTTATCTACGGTATGGGGGCGTGAGCTAAAGAGGAAAAGGAAGAAGTGTCAAGTATTTAACTTGAAGCTCGGACTTCGTTTGAAGATGAAGCTCGCTCACGAGGGTGAGCGAAGAAAATCGGTACAGAGAAAAGTATTGGCGAAACACTCTGCGGTGACGCCTTGCCACGTTTCACTAACTCCCTAGACTGGACTAGACACGTGATCTAACTGAATCTGCTGGGTATATGTAAAAGGTGTTAATGAATAATTATGTGTATAATAGAAGTGTTAAAGCGCATTTTTTCCAGTTTTTCTTTCTGATCATTTTGAGATATCTTGGTTGAAGAAGTGAAGGGAAGGGGGGACCAAGGAGGCAAGGACCGACTACTGAATGGGTCGTGCTGGTAAAAAAGTCCAGAATCACAGCTCTAAAATCAAAGCTATTTCCATTTGCGATAATTGCAGGCCTTGATATGTAATATGAATATATGTTATTTAATTCTGGATCATGTATATTGCCTGTAACTATGTGTTTATTCTATCGTAACATCAGTATCAAAACTATCATGGTTACCCTTCCATTAAATTCAGGTATAATTTCTATGTTACATGTTACAGAGAAAACGAACTTTCTTCTTTGGTAGACTAAGATTTTCCCACCAGTCTGCATCCTTAGAACCAATGCTGGTTATTGTTCCTCCCGACTCCTTACAACGAAGAATAAGCTAACGTTGTGTGTGTGTATGTGCGAAATTATGAGTGTGTGAATCAGAGAGAGAGAGAGAGAGAGAGAGAGAGAGAGAGAGAGCGAGAGAGAGCGAGAGAGAGAGAGACAGAGAGAGAGAGAGAGAGAGAGAGAGAAAAAAAAATCAGGCAAATAGATGAGCTAAGTGAGAACAAAAAAGTGCAAGTTGGAAAAGAGAAAACAAAAAGCACTGAAGAGATAAACATAAAACAAATAGGAATAAAGTGTACGATGAAAATAAAGAGAAGTATGAATATAATAAAATAGAGAGAATGTGTGTGTGTGTGTGTGTGTGTGTGTGTGTGTGTGCGTGTGTGTGTGCGTGTGTGTGTGTGTGTGTGTGCGTGTGTGTGTGTGTCTGTTTCAAAATAGCGAAACAGCATATTCGTTCTCTACGTCCTCTTAGGTTGAATGATGACGCTCGTTCAGTCAACTCTTTGCATCACCGGCCGGCCTTAACGGAGTGAATGGGCATCGTGGGGGATGACTAAGTGACGGACTGATGGCCTGGCGAGCAAACAAATGCTTACTCCTTATACTGGGATGCTGCTGGTGTTATAGCGTGGTGTTGGTGCTCGAATGGTGTTGATGTCAAGTGGTGTTTGTGTTAGAGTGGTGTTTGTGTTAGAGTGGTGTTTGTGTTAGAGTGGTGTTTGTGTTAGAGTGGTGTTGGTGTTAGAGTGGTGTTGGTGTTAGAGTGGTGTTGGTGTTAGAGTGGTGTTGGTGTTAGAGTGGTGTTGGTGTTAGAGTGGTGTTGGTGTTAGAATGGTGTTGGTGTTAGAGTGGTGTTTGTGTTAGAGTGGTGTTGGTGTTAGAGTGGTGTTTGTGTTAGAGTGGTGTTAGAGTGGTGTTGGAGTGGTGTTGGTGTTCGAATGGTGTTTGAGTGGTGTTGGTGTTTGTGTTTGAGTGGTGTTGATGATGGTGTTGCATGGTGTTGGTTTTGGTGGTGTTGGTGTTGGTGTTGTTACTGTAGTACAGGGAGAAGAGGTGATGGAGGAAGTGGTTAAATTCAGAATATTACTATCTGAAGAGTTTGTGAATGACCATAAAACTGATCTCCAAGTACATACGGTGGAGATATGTACGGTTATATATTCATTGTGTGTGTGTGTGTGTGTGTGTGTCGTTGTCGTGTGTGTGTTGTGTGTGTGTGTGTGTGTGTGTGTGTGGTGTATACGTACACGTGTGTCTTGTACAGGGCATCATACCGTAACGAAAACATCATTTTTAACACAGCATTCTCCAAACACTAACGGTACATCAATCAGAGAAAATATTTGTGAGCACTCTGATATGTATATAAATATCTGTGCGACGCCTATTTTCATGTTTCTTGTATCGAATTTTACAAAACATGAATAAGTTTGAGACTGACAATCTCTCTCTCTCTCTCTCTCTCTCTCTCTCTCTCTCTCTCTCTCTCTCTCTCTCTCTCTCTCTCTCTCTCTCTCTCTCTCCTCTCCACCCCTCTCCCCCCTTAGTTGAGTACCGGCTACCACCTTCGCTATTATTATATTCCTAAGATTGGTATCGTGGGCAAGTGTAATTGGTGTAATTGATAAGTGTAATTTCCTCCCTTTTCTATCACCATGTTGTCCATTGTTTCATATAAGCCTATAATCATGCACGAGTTATTTTCAGCACTTTGGTCAATAGTAAATGCGCATTACAGTATCTCTATTGTCGTGCTCCTCGCCAAACCCCGATACCAAGGACCGAGAACTACACACCCGCCTTGGTGGCTCTGTCAGGAACAATGCGCATGGCAGTGTGCATTACCGTTGCTTTAGAATTCCAATATGTATAAATCAGGCTCGTGATAGTATCCGTAGCTTTCGCGACCATAAATACAGGCAGCCGCGAGTGGAAACATTAGTTGCCTTGTTACTAGGTGGCCTTGAATGTATTTCCACAGCGGCCGCTAGGAGGCAGTGCGAGCTGAGTCGAGTGTTGGACCAAAGCACTGAAGCCGGAAACAGAGACGCCAACCGAGAATTACTACCACAAGAAATATCAACAGTCCTTTATTCATATTACATGCGTGGGATATTGATAAAACGGCACGTCACATTTTGTATTGTGCTCTTAAAGGTTACACAGTTTAATAGCTTTACTATCTTTATAACATTACTTTTTACTAACGTTTCATTACCAAGGAACGAAGCTTTAGTTTAGCCAATGACGTGAAGGTTGGGACATAATGTTGACCAATGGGAGCGCGCGTAGCCTGCTCGGAGCTTCACGGGACAGTGTGTGATTCTGGATGATGGGTTCGCTACTCTCCGCCCGTCCATATAGAGTACAGTGGTGTCGCTCTCGTGTTTTGTGACTTTATCTCCCATTATCCTCACCATCTGTCACCGCCCACCATCCACCACACATCACAGCGATACATGAAGGTATGGTGCATAAGTAGAGTTGTCCTATGTACTGATTACTGCGTTAAATATTGTTAAAACATGGAATGCAAAAGTATATAGTTTGATTAGCGAAGGTTTGAGCTACGGCAGGAATCAGTTGACTCATTTTTAGCACCATTTGTTCATGTCTTGCTGTAATCGTTACTAGGTGTGTGTTGGGTGCTACAAAATGTCGTTAAAAGTCGTGTTTGTGACTCATCTCTACCTTCGCCATGTCTGTTTGTGAGATGAAATCGGGGGTGTGATACGGTCTCTCGGGGTCGAGAGTTGAAATGACAATATGCAAAAAGAGTTTAAATGGTTCGCGTCTCTGTGATGGTCAGATGTTTTTGCTTACCCTGTTTCCCTCTGAACACCTGAACACCTCTGATCCCTACAGTATATATTTATGAGTGTATGTGAGTAAGTGAGTGAGTACACACACGCACACACTGGCACACACACTGGCACACACACATACATACACACACGCACATACACGCACATACACTTGTACACATATACGCATTAGCAAACACACCACACACACACACACACCACACACACGCACTGACACACACACGCACATACACTTGTACACACATACGCATAAACAAACACACCACATACACACACGCACACACACACAAACACATGACGCACACACACAACACACACACACACACATCACGCACACACATCCCTAACACATCTAGCTCCAGTCTTTCCACCTCCTCCACTTTTTTTTTTATAGTTTTCTATCCTTTTTATCCTTTTCGTATCGTGCCTCGTTATCATATCGATGGAGGATGTTTGTTGCCAAGGTGATCGAAAACTATTGTAAATGATGCAAGTGGCGTCTGGATCCTTTCTTTAATTTCAAGATCCGTTCGGGGTGGCATAGGTAGGCATTTCATAGTGACGCCAGTGATGATTAGCTTAGATGGACCCCTCTAGCTTACCACTTCCAGGCCTAATAACCACTCTGCCACCGCCTCTCTAGCTGATGTGTGTTAGGGTCAGCGTGTTGATAGCGAGGTGTTGTGTGGCGTGCTGAGCGTGGAGGTGTGTGTGGTTGTGTGGGTGGCGGAGATCATAACGGTGTGTGCTGTGGTGAAAGCAGAAAAGGGCGCCTGGGATGGGGGGTTAAGGATGGGAGAAGATAGCTGTCTGTGGGTTGTGTCCTGTGCAATTAAGCTTTCAGTCAATGGATGCGTCGAGCAGAACAATTATTACTGACAAAAGTTAGCTGTACATACAAAAGAATCTAGATACATCGTTAGTAGGTAGTTTTTATGATGACGAAACATTATCTTGGGGAATCTCCACAATGCGTTGCAGTTAATTAAGAAAAACAACTGAGTAGCATTGTCTCTGGAAATCATCACTGTGGCAGAATAGGAGAGGAAAGTCAAGTGACGACGCTGCTATATATAAGGAGCAAGAAACTGTACCCACCGTGGGCTTTTTGTTGTTGTTATTGAAGGAGGATTTTCTCGGAACAAACTTTCTTGCTTTTTGATTATTAATATGGACTATATCTTAGTTGAGATGTCTTAAGTCTGGCAGTGTGGGATTCTCTTCTTACTTAAAGAACGTAATTTCCATTGTAATTTGGGTACCATTAGACGATTGTTAGTGAATATAAGCAATATTTTGTACATATGACCTGTTTAGTATCCTTGTCCACTAACTAATTTGGTATATTTGGTTACTTTTAATAATTTTATGGCTGAACAACAGACCATTTTATATAGCAAAGGAAAGATCTGGGTGTGGAGGGGTTAAATACTGCTGCCAAACACTACACCGTGAGCTGTGATGAGTTGCCCTGCTATTTTGAGATCATCGCATACATTGAATAAAACCCTCAACTATAATAACATGGTCGAAGCAATATCATGAATTCGTGCAAAAATATGCATCGTCAATGTTTAGTTGTAGTGCGAGTATATTCATTGTCAACCTAAAATAACTTCTTGGCAATTGTTCCAACACTACGTTAAAGAGAGAAGGCGAGAGAAAGAAAAGTAAACACTCCCATTACCTAATGTGAAGTTTTGACCTTCATCGAGACATCCTGTGCAGGTGTCTTTACCTCGTCACCTGTCTCGCTGTTGGCGTTTGTGTTGTCCTATATTATATTTTCTCTGTTTTATTATTGTTCCCATGCCGTACATCATCATACCGCCCATACTTACTTACTGCCACCACGGAGGACAAACTGTCTTTTTTTCTAGGTTGCGTACATTTTTTCCTTTTCTTTGATGATGTGTAAACTATATATTTTGTATTTTCCACAACATGGAAAATGTTTTCAAAATTCTTTAGGGACGACTCAATCGATGGTACCTTGGAAACACGAGCATCACTGATCTTTATTCCCGACAAGATTTTTCTTTGCTTGCTTGTTACTCTGAAAATGTGCAACGGCAGCCGTGATTAATACATAGCCTTGCGTGGCTCAAGTACATTGACTCTGCTAGTCATTAGTTTCCGTTTCATTAATAGCTGAGTAAGTTACATCAATGTATGAGGTTTTCATGCGAAATGATTTGTCGAAATTTGTTCATTGGCATAAATGGAACAATCGGTGAATTTAATAACATTAAAATAGTTTACTTGTGCGGCATAGTATTTGCATTACATCCGCATAATTATTATACAAAAATATCTGTGACCACTGGTACCAGAGGTGGGAACAAGCTGATTAGAATGTTATATAAAACTGCATTGAGGAAGAACTGGAAACACATCGCATTAACGTGGGAAGAACGGCGCGTGTGACGGCCTTGAGGCGAGATAGAAGACTGGCTGTAGCAGTCATATCAGGGCCCAGGGGAAGGTTGTTGACAGGTCGGCGAGGGGAGGATCAGGAATGTCAAGCACTGAACTACCTCCCCGGGGCTGTTAGCGTCCTTAAGCGGCTTAAATATTTGTAAGATACCAGGTTTATGAGTACGAGTGTATTACTATTATTATTGCTTATTATTATTATTACTATTATTATCATTATTATTGTTATCATTGATGAATCATAATGTGTTGTGGTGCATACATTGTTTTATATGGTTTATATCGTAACTGCATATTTGTCTTATAAGATACATATTCCTTCATTGAAACTAAATCTTTCTTTGAAATGGGCTGTCATGGCAGAATTATAAATATCTACTTACATTATGTTTCTTGTTGAAGTAAAAGAGGTTACTTCTCAGTTATATTTTTTCGCTTTGGTCATCTAATTTAGTAATTGTCAAATGTTATTATATTAGGTTTGTATATGATGTTCTTTACGCACATGTCCTAAATCAGAAATAGAAAGTGAATGACTCAACCAGACATTCTCCTCCTTAACTTGATAGGTGAAGGAGGGAGGGAATTCTTGCTTCAGGAAATGGATGGAATATGCATGAGAATGTGTTACAGTTCTAGTGGTGGGGGACTGCGTAAGACAGGGGAGGGAGGCAGGTGGTTAGCAAGTCAAGAACAACAACAATAACAACAACAATAACAATGGAACTAGTGCTAAAATAAACTTTGCATCTGCGTGGAGGAGGAAGGCAAGATGAGGATGAGTGTTGTGATGAATAGTTATTAATTCTGCTCCCTTTAATATGCCATGTACAGGGTGTAGCACGAGTTTCTGCAAATATTGATACAGGTGAAAGAACGTGTCATTCTAAGTAGAGAATGTTCTATACTTGTATGGTTTTTTTGCTCTCCTCTTCCCTCTCTTTATCCCCCATATTATAATTCTTATCTTTCTCCTCTTACATATACTCCTCCTCCTCCTCCTCCTCCTCTCCTCCTCCTCCTCCCCTCCTCCTCCTCCTCTTCCTTCTATTCCTCCCCCTTTTCTTCCTTTCCTCCTCCTCCTCTTTATTCTCTTCCTTCGCTATTTATCTCCACTTGCCTCTCCTGCCACCTCTCCATCTAGGCCTTTAAGTGCATATATACATTTTGGGTGGAGAGAGAGAGAGAGAGAGAGTAGAGAGGAGAGAGAGAGAGAGAGAGAGAGAGAGAGAGAGAGAGAGAGAGAGAGAGAGAGAGAGAGAGAGAGAGAGAGCGGTTGTGCCATTTTAGTTATGGTTGAGGTTGGAAGATTTGCGTCACCACCACCACCACCACCTTCACATCCAGGAAACACTTATGTCATAATTTGCAGCACTCTGATTCAAATATAGTGCAGGCAGTCAGAAGTCACAATATCATAATTGTCATTGATGATTATGACAAAAATACTGATAGTATTTGTAATAATATGAACTATTTTTATTTTTATTATTTTTGCAATGGTAATGGTGAAAATACTAATTGCAATAAGAATGACAATAATGATAGTCATGATAATAGTAATAATGTAACCAATTAGTTATGATATAATCAATGAAAATCCCAATGATCAGAAAATATGATATTTAAACAATAATACAAA
>JACEEZ010021273.1:199626-227126 GCA_016584305.1 Chionoecetes opilio | reverse complement strand
CCTTCCAGCACCCACCTCCTGCAACTTCGCATCTGATTAGTTCCTCGTGGACCAATCAACTCAGTGTCTAACTATCGCCCAGGCTTGAAGCTTATGGATTCTCATTGTCTTTTGGCTCCTCTTCCTCTTCTTCCTTCTCCTCCCCCGCGTATTTTTCATTTGATTTTTCGTCTGCATTTTTCTTATTTTTTCTATTTTCTATTAGTTTGATATTTTCTATTCTTTCTATTCTTTTTCTATTTTTTTATTTCATTATTTCTATTCTTTTCTAGTTTATTTCCTATTTTTTCTTCTTCCAACGCTTGTCTTTGTTTCCTACTCCTTTTCCCCCCTTCTTCCTGCTCCTTTTCCTCTTCCTCATCCTACTCGTCTATGTTTGTGTGTATGTATGTATGTTTATTTCTTTCCTTCCCATCCTTCATCCTTTTCTTTCTATCTTATATTCCTTCTAATTATTGTACTTATCATTTGTTTCCTGTTTCTCTTCCTTCTCCTCCTCCTCCTCCTCCTCCTCCTCCTCCTCTCTCCTTATCCTCCTCCTCCTCCTTCTCCTCCTGTCTCTCCTTCAAAGTTCACGTTACTCTTCTTCCATTCCTACCTCCTCATTCCTTCCTTATTATCCTCCTCCTCCTCCCTTCTCCTCCTATGTCTCTCACTTCAAAGTTTAGATTAGACATCGTAGTCTATCACGAATAGTCTTGTATTGTGACCATAAGTGTCCTGTTGCTGTTTTGTTTATTCCTTCCTTTGTATTCCTCTCTCTCCTCTCCCGCATCGTCTCTCCCATCTCATCTCCTTTCATCTGTCTCCTCTCTCATCTCTCTCTCTCTCTCTCTCTCCATCTCTCTTCTATCTCTCTCTCTCTCTCTCTCTCCTCCTCTCTCTCCTCCTCTCTCTCTCTCTCTCTCCTCTCTCTCTCTCGTCTCTCTCTCTCTCTCTCTCTCTCTCTCTCTCTCTCCTCTCTCCTCTCTCTCTCTCTCTCTTCTCTCCTCTCTCCTCTCTCTCTCTCTCTCTCGTCTCTCTCTCTCTCTCTCTCTCTCTCTCTCTCTCTCTCTCTCGTTTGTTGAAGTAAATGGGACAGGACTCAAACTATTACATATTTTTTAGACCAATTTTTGTTTTTTTCTCTCAGTATTGTTCAGTATTTTCAGGCAGAACGCGGATAGCTTTGACTTTTTCCCCGCTGTTTCCATGTCATATTTGGGCTTAAAAGCAACATTGATAACTAACGCATACCTAAAAAAAATATTACTAGAAAATATCAACTTCGGGTAGAATTTTAGTTACATGTAAATATGCATCTTATTAAACAAAATAGAGAAGAACATTTTGGATTAGTAAATAGATAATTACTCCTCATAATTTCCTCGACGAATTCCCCTCCGACAATGAGACTGCATTAAAAAGGGAAAATGTGCAGTGCTTTTTTTGTTTTGTTTTGAGTATCCCGTTACGGAATTTCACTTTTCACCTTGCAATGCAGCTGAACTAGTAGAAGCAAAAACTTTCGTTAAAATGTCAGTTGTGTCGTTATTTTTTTATTACGCTTTCCAGGGCCTTAGATCGGGGTGTATGTGTATTTACCTCGTTGTATTTACCTAATTGTTGCATACAGGGCCTGAGGTGTTCTCGTGTGGTCCTGTTTTCGTAACCATATTTTTCTCTTAAATTGATGACACGTTTTGCTGCTATCACCTTTTTATATATTATTTCTGTCCATTTCAGGCATGTTTACTTCCATGGGGAATCTATACTTCTTTACGTTCTCCAAACAACCTCCATTTGTTGTATTTATCCTCTAATGTTCCCTGTAATATTCACTCTTTTTCTTATTTGAATTTGCAGCTTTATTTTGTCTACCTTTTCCACTTCATTTAGCGTTTTGTATATTGTAATTAAGTCTCCTACCTCTCATTTTTTTTCTCAAGTCTTCGTACTTTCATTTCCTTTGAACCTTTCCTCATGGGTTAGATCTTTCAACTCCTTCATCGTCCTAGTTGTTATCATTTGTATCGTTATATTTGTCTTTATATTTATGCACATATTTGATCAGTAGGGAAATAAGTCGTACATAGTGCCAGGGTAGGCTGTCATATATACCAGGGCGATGTATTGTATGAGTTCGAATATAACTTTTTATCCTCTGGGGGTGAAAGGCTTGGCACAACTCAAACCCTGACTATAATAATGATAATAATAATAATAATTTAATTTCCACCCGGAGGCATACAGGGAAAACAACAACAACACAACATTACACACAGACATGAGGGAGTTAACTTAAGAACTAAAGCAAATAAAAGATAATATATTCATGTGGGCAATTGACTATGTATACTCGTGAGTCAAGTCGCCGATTTCTGTTTTCATACTTGATAAACAGGTTGATAGCAATGTAAAGTTGAGATAACATGTGGTGACTTAGAGACAAAATCGTGTTCTCTAATGAGTGTGGACTTTTGCCGACATGCTAGTGTCAACGTTCTCATCAGGACTCTGAATAGTTTAAAGTTTGAAATTGAAGCTATTTAGTATTTGATCAGGCCTGTTTGTCTCTGTCTGATCTTCAGTTTATTTGTGTCTGCCTGTGCCTGTCTGAGTCTGTGTATCTGCAGGGACCATATACCCATAGGTGGGCGCGATAACGAAAAAAATTATCACGATAACCGATAAATCTATAACGATAACCTTATCGGCGATAACCGATAATCGATAACTGGCGATAAATTCATCGCCCGATAAGGCGATAACCGATAAATCGATAAATCCAAAATTCCGATACTAGCAATAACGATATTGATATTTTAAATAAAAAATCTTAAATGCTATCAGTAAACTGTTAGAAAACCCTTCATTTACCTTTTGTACACTAATATCTTCTAAATTCAATGTTTATCCTGTCTCTTCACTAATGAAAAGTACTGTTTTTAAGTAAAATAACTACATTTGAAAGTTTTAACTACTAAAAATGTCTTTTGCACAGCCACAGTCTAGACCAGGTTCTGCAGCATGTTCCCCTTCATAAACATGAGCATGTTGAAGTTTTCATCAGACAGGGAGCTCCTCTTGGCCCTGTTGATGTCCTTGCCAAGGGAGAACAAGTGCTCCACCGCGGCGCTGGACGGCATCGCCGTGTTGTACCTCAAGAAGAGGTCAATGAGCACCTTTTCACAGCTGGTGAGAGACTGAAGCTGAGCGAACGTTTTGAGAAGACGTCAAGACGGTTAGCTGAGTTTAAACCGTTGTTCGGTTCCCAGCTCGGACCTACCTATTTCTACCTCCAAGGCACGCGCGGCTCGCCCCTGTGCTAAACTGGAACCAAAAAATAAAATTATCGTGTATCGCTAGTTTGGAACCAAAAGTATCGGCGATACCGATGAATCGATAACGTGTTATTTTTTTTTATCGGATAACCGATAACCCGATATCGTTATCGCGATAAATTATCGCTATAATTTATCGCGATAACGCCCACTTATGCATATACCTGCCTATCACCTCGTAAGCTATTCAGTCGGGTTGCCTTTATATCTGTAATTCTGTATGATAGTTAGTTAATAAGGGATACAGTCAGGCTTTGAGGGTCTATCTGTCTGTCTGTCTGATTATCTCTCTCTCTCTCTCTCTCTCTCTCTCGCTCTCTCTCTCTCTCTCTCTCTCTCTCTCTCTCTCTCTCTCTCTCTCTCTCTCTCTCTCTCTCTCTCTCTCTCTCTCTCTCTCTCTCTCTCTCTCTCTCTCTCTCTCTCTCTCTCTCTCAGCACGATATGGGCGTCGCAGTGAATTGATAACACTTATTAGTAATTACGTGTATTTGTCCCTTGATGTTTACATTCTAATTAGACTCCGGATTAGACTCAGGTAAATTTACAATCCTGCCGTCATTAGTTACCCGCATTCAGGTATTATGTTAATTACCCTTACATGTTGTAGTTATTGTTGTTTTCCATTGTTGTTGCCGTTGTTGTTATACATGTAGGTACTGGGGTCGTTGATTCGTCCTTAACAAAAATTAATCATCCATCTCTTCCGGCTCTTCCTCTTTTCTTATCCTCCAATGAAGTGGAATGAGAGTGAAAATTTGTCCAGTAATGAGTCATCATAGTTTATTTCTTCCTTTCCTCTCCTCTCCATTCTTTGCTTGCCACCTTCGTCTTCCTCTTCCTCTTCCTATCCTTCCTATCTCATCTTCAGTCTTCGTCTCTCACTCCTCCATTCCCTTCTTCTTCCTTCTTCTTTTTCATTTGCAGTAAAGGTTGTTGTGTCTGGTATCTTCACGATGTGGGAGGAGGAGGAGGAGGAGGAGGAGGAGGAGAGGTCGGAGGAGGAGGAGGAGGAGGAGGAGGAGGAGGAGGTGGTGCTGAGTGGAATAAAAAGAAAAGGTAGAGAAGGAGTAGTAGGAGTAGTAGGAGGAAGAAAGAGGAAAGACAGTACACAAGAGAACTAAACTCAGAAATCATATCCGCTCTGAATTTTGATACTTGGTCATGGCAGGAGTTGTGTGTTGATTTAGAGGAGGAGGAATAATAGGAATACATAAGAATAACAGACATAGGAGACCTATTGGTCATAAAAAGAAAAGGTATCTGTGAACTAATAATAGTATAAATATAATACAGTAAAAAAGATATAAAGGAAAATGCAATGCCTAATAGAAGATAGGAACATGGAAGATTTCGTAGAAGAATGGTAGGATATGAATAATATACTAATAACAACTACCGGAGTACACTATCGTCCCGAGGGTACTACTAACTATACATTCGCAAGCACTATCAACACATTTACATTTAATCAGTGTCCGTAAAAGTAGACTGTTTCGTATGAAATGGAGTTGAATATGTACTACAAGCTACACAACATATTGATCGGGGTAACATTGTTCACTACATCAACAACTTCTACAGTTGAAATAATTTTTACGTGAGATCTGTGATTGCAACGTTGACTGGTAATTTTCAAACATCGATCACATTATTTACATTGAAAATTTGTCGACGATTGTGATAAGTCAACGTTCCTACATTTCATATTCAAGTCTCACTTGAGAATAGGAGTTGAGGAGGAGGTTAGGATAGGAATTACATAGGATAACAACACCAGGAGACCCTATTGCAGTCCATAGCGAGGGTATCTGCTGAACTACATACTACTAACTATCAACTACTTGTAAGAAAACAGTTGGAAAATGATACCTTGTCCCGAAAGAGAATAGGAACATGGAAGTTTCATAGTGCAGAATGATAGGATATGAAAAATACTAACTACAACTACCACTACCACTACGACTAATCGATACCGGGGACTAGATACGAATTCGCACTACCAATACCTATTTACTTTACAGTGCGCGTCAAGTCTGTTTTTGAATGTAGTTATTGTGCTGGCTCCGACAACATTTGCTGGTAACTTGTTCCATCGTTCAACGACTCTAACATTGAAATAATTTTTACGGAGATCGGTGATGCAACGTTGACCGTTTAGTTTTAAACCATTATTTCTTGTTGTCACTTGAGTTGAAAGCTCGAATAGGTTCTCTTGATTAGTGACATCAAAACCTTTTAGAATCTTAAAGGTTTCTATCAAGTCCCCACGGATTCTACGATCCTTTAAGGAAAACATATTAAGTTTCCGCAGTCTCTCTTCATAAGATGAATTTCGCAGAGATGGAATTTGTTTGGTTGCTCTTCTTTGCACTGATTCCAATTTGGCTTGATCTTTTACGAAACAGGGCGACCAGAATTGAACGGCATATTCCAAGTGGGGCGAGGAGGAGGAGGAGGGAGGAGGAGGAGGAGGTTGTGATAGTGGTGGTGGAAAGGAATAAGAGGAATGAAGGGAAGTAAATGGAAGAGAGGGAGTGTAGAAAAGTAAACCTATTGGATGATGATGAGGTTACACGCCTTGCTTGTTTATTACGTTGTGAGTCTTGAACACGAATATAGAATAAATATAAATATATAACTGTTAGATAGAATAGAAGATAGAAGAAGTATAAAGGCTCCTCTTCACCCAATATTTACTCGTTTTTTGAAGGGGTGGCTTTATAACAAGTATATATAAAAAGGAGATACTGTAAAGAGCTCAATAAAAGTCGGTTTAGAACTATCGATTATTTTTCCTATCACAATGGCTTGCAGTATTTTTTCACATCAGATATGCTTCAAAATAATAAGAAAAACTGACAAAATAGACGATAACAGAGGAAATACGTTGAAACAAGTAAGAACATAAGGTAAGGAATAAATGAAGAGGAAGTAGTTGATACACAAATGCGTTGGTAATGTCAAATTATTGATGTTTTCAGCATCGAAAATTCGTTTCATCTTGTTATAAGACGATAAAGGATATGAAAAAAAAATTATGCGAATGAGGAGGAAGAGATGAAGATGAAGGAAGAGATGAAGGAGTAGGAAGAGATGAAGGAGGAGGAGCAGGGGGAAGAGGAGATGGGTCCGTGGTCTTGGCTCTGTCCTCGTATTCCAATGTCCTTTGTAACACGTATTTTAATGTCCAATATCCTTGTTTTTATTCTTTTTATCCTTTAGTGACCAATATTCTCGTTTTTAATCCTCTATTTATCCTCTTATATCCTCGTTTTCAATTATATCTTTATCCTCTAATGTCCAAAATCCTCGTATTCTACTTGTATTCTTGTGTCCAATATCCTCGTTTTCAATTATCTATTTATCCTCAAAGTCAATACCCTTTGTATTCCGTATCCTTATACCAATATCCTCTTTTTGTCTCTGCCCCAATTTTCCCTCCTCATTTTTTCCTTCAAAAAAACAGGGATTAATAAGATTTGCGGGGGGAAACTTTTCTACCCAAAGGAAACCCCAGGGGCCAAAAAAGAACTTTATATTACGATACAATAATCATGCGAGACAGTGACTCATACAAACCCCTAAAAACTGGTTAACCTCCCCCGGGCCCAAAAAATCATTGTAGGATCGATTTCAACTAAAAGTTCGAGGATAGCCTGGGGAAATACATAGATCGAAAGAAAATTTTTGAAAACATGAAAAAAAATACTAATTGAAACTTCTCGTCAAAATGTTTTCCTTTTTCACTTCTCATACGCAAACTTTTACTAAATACTATTCAATCATCTTTTTGCACACACAAAAACACACACACCACACACCACACAAACGCACGCACACCACACACCACAACACAACACACCACACACACCACAAAACACACACACACACCCCAAAACACACACACACACACCACACACCACACAACCCCAAACACACACCATGCACAACACACACACCACACACGCAAAAACCACACACACACGACCCCACAACACCACACAAACACACACACCGCACCATGCACACACACACGCACGCAACACACACACAACACACAAACACACACACACACACACACACCACACAACACCAACACACACACACACACACACACAAACATGCACCATGCACACCCCACACACCCCACACCGCAACACGCCCCACCCACACACACACACACCACACTCACACACACACACACCCCCACACACACACGCACACAGGGACCCCACACACGCACACACACACACACCCCAACACACACCAGGATAAACCCCAAAATGTGATGTTTTTTGTGACGAGAGAGAGAGAGAGGAAAAAGAGAGAGAGAGAGAGGAGAGAGGAGAGAGGAGAGAGGGAGAAAGAGAGAGAGAGAGAGAGAGAGAAGGGAGAGGGGTTGTTAAAAAAAGGCGCTCAACCCTGCCTCCCTGAAATGCCCAAATAAAAAGTAGAGACATTGTATAGAGAGTAGGTGGAGGACGAGGGGGAAAAAAGGTGCTAAAAAAAAAAAGGTGAAATAAAACGAAAAACAAAAATATGGTTTAATGGAAAAAAAAATATATCCTCTAAAATTGCCCCCCACGGTGAAAAATATTGTGATAAAATAATAATGTAATGATAGTAATGATGTCTATAAAAGATTGACAGTAATAAGTGATAAACTAATGTAATGTTAAAAATACTAAGGAAACATAACGATAAGATAGAATGATGATAAAACGTAATAGAAATAACCAATTAGCCCTTTCAAACACTTTTGAAAAATTATAGGTGTTGAAATGACGCTATACATATCCGTTTCTCTTATGCATAAAAAATTTATGGTACGGGAAAACCCCAACCTTCTCCCCTCTCCTCCTCTTTTCTCTCTCTCTCCCCCCTTTTCTCTCTCTTCTTTCTCCCCTCTCTCTCCTCCTTTCTCCCCTCTCTCTCTCCCCTCTCTCTCTCTCTTCTCTCTCTCTCCCCATCTCTCTCTCTCTTCTCTCTCCCCTCTCTCTCCTCTCTCTCCTCTCTCCTTCTCTCCTCTCCTCTCTCTCTCTCCTCTCTCTCTCTCTCTCACACACACACAAGATATAGTGATAGCCCTGTAGATATATACCCCGAAACATTTGTCACGTTAAATACTGCTAACACGGGCCTTATTTCCTCCCCTGGCTGCAACAAAGCGACCAGAATCTTGTTGTTATTTTGCCAAAGTGAGTGTGTGAGAGGGGTGTTACTCTCCACTATTTTTTTTAAAGGCTGGACTCGCGATCACCAGCCATTGCCCTCGCAGGAAAAAAATATAGAGGTTAATAGAAGAATATACAGGAATAGAAAGCTATAGAGGAATAGAAGGTTAAAGAGGAATAGAAGGTTTAAGGAAAAAGGGGTTAATAAAAGGTTATAGAGGAATAGAATTTTTGTAGGGGAAATAGGGGTTTAAATGAAGGTTATAGGGGAATAAAGTTATAGAAATCAAAGGGAAAACAAAGGAACCAAACAGAAACAGACCAAAGGGTCCTTAAAAGACGTTTTTTTAAACTACACTACACAACTAATAATAAAGAGAAAGGATGGAAGAGAAGGTTTCTCCCCCACCCCCCACCCCTCCACCAAAGGGGCCCGAAAGAAGGATCCATGCAAATAGAAAAACGCATGGAATTGTGGGGAAAAGTTGAAAGCTGTAATCTATGGTAACTACTACATTTGGGGGGGTAGGTTTAGTGCTTGATAGATAGGTCATGTTATTGTGTTTTGAAATGGTGTAACCCCAGCGTGGAGGTTAAGGGGTGGTGCGGCAGCCTTGCCGGGCGCTTTCTTGGGGAACAGTCAATCAGGCCCCACTCCTTTTCAACCCACTGGGGGTTGTGTTTTTCCCATGTAGGACGCCGTACACTTAAATGCCTCCTCAGCATGACCCCGGGTACCTTAAATCCCGATTTGGTCACAAACTGTCAGACCCTAACTGAACCACACCCGTAAAGGGTCGAAGTAGTAGTGTACCTTTAATCGGGGCTATCTGTGTGTGTTATGAGGTCTAATGTAGTGTTGGTGTAGGCCAGGTGGAAGTTGGGGGTGGTGCGGAGCCTTGCCTCGCTTTCTTGGGAGGCAGCAGTCAATCAGGCCCCCACTCCTTACAATCCATGGGGTAGTGCCCTTTCCCAAAAGTGGGACCCGTCACTTAATGCCCCCTGCGCTGACCCCTGGTATATAAACCCCGAGGGGTTACTAACTGACAGGGCCCTTACTGAACCACAGCCCGTCACAGGTCAAAATTTGTAGAGTGACCTTTTACTCGGGGCTGTTGAGACGTGTGGGAGGGGTTTTAGACGCGACCCCAAATCATTTTACGCAATGAGAGTAATTTTCAGAGGCCCGCGAGATAAATTTTTTACCCCGGAAAAAACATGAAAACCCCGAGGTTTTGATATGAAATTTTATCGAGGCGATTTTAAATGTTCTATTGTATTTATTTATGGGTCTGACGGCAGCCCTTTTCCATACGTTTAAAACACGGTTTGTAAAAAGTCTTTGCTTCTTTCGTTACAACCTTTTTCCGCTTTTTTTAAATCCTTTTTGTTTCTATTTGAGCTTGACCGGTCAGCTAAAAGTTTTTGGGATATTTTCGTAAATCCTTAAAGTTTTTTAAAGACTTCGATGAGGTCACCTCTTACCCTTTCGTTTTTTAGTGGAAAAATTAAAGTTCTTTGAGCCGATTTTCGTACTTTTATTTCGCAATTATATCATTTTGGTTTACTCTGCGCTGATTTTTTCTAGTTTTCTTTCCTTTTTATAATAAGGGACCAAAAATGCACACAGTTTTCTGTGGGGGCGAACAAGCAGTTAAAAGGTGGGTAAAACTTTTTCAGTTTTGAAACTGAAGTTGTCCAAAAAACCCCAACCATTTATTTGCTTTTACTACCTCTATAATTTGGTTTTTCGGTTTGAGATCTTTCAAGATTATAACGCCTAAATTTTTATCTTTACAACACTTTTAGTTGGAAATCGTTCATCACGAAATTTTTATGAGGGTTTTATTACCGTATGTGTACATGACTTTTTTTAAAGGGTTTTAAAATTCTTTTTGCCATGTTTTTTGACCATTCTTTTTGCGTTTTTAAGTCTTTTTGTATGATTGGGCGCTGGATTCTGTAAGGGTATGTTTGTGTTTTTTCGGTCTCAGAAAATTTCGATATCCTGCATGTGATTCCCTCGAAATGTCTTTAGTATATTAAAACGGTGGCCCCCGAGAACTGATCCTTGGGAAAACACCACTATTTCACTGGTCCAGTCGAAAAATTTTCCATTTATTACCCCCTTTTTAGATTTGAAGCCATTTTTCTACCCAAATTTGAAAGATGGCCTGTTTAAAACCATGAGCTTTTACTTTGCTAATGAAAACGTTTATGGGGAACTTTGCGACGCTTTTTTAAAAATCGAGGAAAACTCGCTACTCCCCTCGGTTGTCGTACTTTTTGAAACACTATTGTAAAAATCAAAATTTTGAGAGGCATGGGTTTATTTCTGAATCCATGCTGCAACTTTTTTTGTCTTTTCCCCTTCTAAAAAACTTAACGATTTTTCTCTTATAGGGTTCCATTAATTTCCCAGCCCGATTTTAAACTTTGGGGCGATAGTTTCCGGGGCTGCGACTTGTTTCCCTTTTTTTTAAATATGGGTGTGACATTGCTATTTCCATTGCACGGTACATTTCCGGTGAGTAAAGCTTTTTAAATGAGGGGAAAGTGGTTTACTTTTTCGTTTTTTTGCTTTTTTTAATATGCTGGCGAATTTTTCAGACCAGGACTTTTTTTATCTTCCGTTATTTTCGCGACAAAATTTCAATTCCTAAAAGGTTAAGTGAGCAAGTACCTTTGTTTGGGTTTTCGGGATGGGTTTTTTTTGCGTGTTTTCCCTGTAAAGACTGATGCAAAAAAGTTATTTAGAGTACCCCCATAGATACTTCATTTTCTGTGTTTCGCCATTTTCCTTTCCCCAACGGTCCTATGGTTAAACGTCTTACTTTTTTCCTTTTTAACATAGCGTAAAATTTTTTAGGGTTTGATTTGCTCTTTTCGGCAATACGTACTTCAAAATTTTTTGCTCTGCTTAATGAGTTTTTCGTATTTCGTCTAATTCTGTCGTGTCGCGTTTGTGGGGCTTCATTTGTGTTTTCTTTGTGTTTTTCATTGCACGCTTTTCGCAAGGCTGTCCTTGATTTCGGGGTCCCCCTTTTTCGTTTTAATTTTTTGAAAAATCCCCTATACGCTTTGGTATTGGGGATTGTTTGCTAATTTAAAGTTTACCGGTAAATTCCCTGCCATGCTACATTTATTCGTTACTTTCGGGAATAACATTCCAATCGGTGTTCGAAAGTTTTTTTATTTTTTTTGAAGTCGCCTTTCGAAAAAAGAATTTTTTCTTGCTTTCGATTTCGTTGTCTTACGATTTTAATATAAAAAGAATCGCCCGGTGGTCACTGCTACTAAATTGGATCCGACTTTAACGTTATGAAAAGATTTTTGTTTTTTGGAAAAATAAGATCTAGAAAATTTTCGCCTCTCGTTGGAGATCCCGTGTTGGGATAAAGCACTTTTTTTGGGGATTTTAATAGAGAGTGTGCCCCGAAAAGTGTTTTTGAAGCGAGGCGCCCCCAAATATAACGGGGAAATTAAAAACACCGAATAACGCTTTTGTTTTAAACTAATTTTTCCAAAATTTGTTCTAAGTTTTCGTCAATTGTATTTTTTTTGAGCTGGAGGTCGATAAAAAAGGCCAATTTCTACTTTTTTAGATGACATTTAGTTGAAAGAAAATACTTAGTTATCATTTCGTTTTAGAAATACAAGGGGATGAAAGGGAGGGCTTTAATATAATAAAAACACCCCTCCTGCTCTTCGTAGCTTTCTGAACTTTAAAAAGTTTACCCCCTTTCGCAATTCAGCCAAAAATCTCTATTTGTCGTATCTTCCATGACTCTGAAATTCCGATATATCGTTTGTTCTGAATAAACTAGTTTTCCCTTTAAATCATGAAAAATTTTTTACGTATACACGGGCATTAAAATAACAAACTTTTTAAAATCGGGGGGGTAGTTGGGGCTTTGCGGGGAACAATTTTGGTGCTTTTAGCGACAGAACTTATATGCGGGGGAAATAAGCTTAGGTTTTGTGGAACCTCTACCCGCTGGGAGTTTTTTTATTTGTAGTTTGTTACCGCTATTTTGTACCCACCGAGTCGTGCAGAACCAACTGAATTTTAAATGGAGACCTCGTTTTGGAAGAGAATCGGTTTGGGTTTTAAAAGGCCCCTAATTTTTTTATCAAATCCTTTTCTTTTCAGAGATTTGCGAGACGATTGTTTTGTGGAAGGGCCTTTTTGTAGAAGCTTTTGCCGCATTGACCCCGGAAAAATACCAGTACGGGTTTTACTGATTTACTTTAAATTTTTTTCATCATCTTTCGATATTAGTAAAGGGGGGCCTCTGATCTGGTTTTTTTTTACGTCATTTGTTCCCAGAGGTTAAAAGAAGTTATAGAGGAATAGAAGGGTTTAAAAAAGTTTATAGAGGATTAGAAGGTTATAGAGGGGTAGAAGGTTATAAAGGAAAAGAAGGGTTTTAAAAGGGAAAAGAAGGTTATAAGGGGGAATAAGGTTATAGAGGAAAGAAGGTTATAAAGGATAGAAAGGTTTTTAAAAGGGAAAAAAAGTTTAAGGGGAAAAGAAGTTTTTGAGGAAAAAGAAGGTTATAGAGGAATGAAAGGTTTTAGAGGAACGAGGTTAAAAGAAGGTTTAAGGAATAGAAGGTTTTAGAGAATAGAAGGTTTAGAGGAATGAGGTTAAAAGAAGGTTTTTGAGGAATAGAAGGTTTATGGGAATAAAAAGGTTATAGAGGGAAAAGAAGGTTTTGAGGAATGAAGGTTATAGAGGAATAGAAAGGTTATAGGGAATAGAAGGGGTTTAAAGGAAAGAAGGTTTGAGGAAAAGAAGGTTATAGAGGAATGAAGGTTATAGAGGGAAAAGAAAATTTTAGAGGAATGAAGGGAAGAGGAATAGAAGGTTATAGAGGAAAAGAAGGTTATAGAGGAATAGAGGTTAATAGAAGGTTATAGAGGAATAGAAGGTTTAGAGGAAAAAAGGGTTTAGAAAATAGAAGGTTTTAGAGGATAGAAAGGTTTAGAGGAAAAGAAGGTTATAAAGGGAAAAGAAGGGTTTTAGAGAAAAAAAGGTTATAGAGGAATGAAGGTTAATAGAAGGGTTTAGAGGAATAGAAGGTTATGAGGAAAATAATGTTTAAAGGAAAAAGAAGGTTATACAGGGAAAAGAATTTAAGGAATAAAAGGGTTTAGAAAAATAGAAATTATAGAGGGTAGAAGGTTATAGAGGAAAAGAAGGTTTTAAAGAAAAGAAAGGGTTTTAGAGGAATAGAAGTTATAGAGGAAAGAAAGGTTTAAAAGAAGGTTATAGAGAATAAAAGGGTTTTGAGGGGTATAAGGTTTTAAAGGGAATAGAAGGTTATACAGGAATAGAAGGTTATAGAGGGAAAGGGTTAAAAGAAGGTATAGAGGAAAGAAGGTTTTAGAGGGAAAAGAAGTTAATAGAAGGGGGATAGAGGATAGAAGGTTTAGAGGAATAGAAGTTTTAGAAGGTTATGAGGAAAAAGAAAGGGTTTTAGAGGAATAAAATTATTTAAAGTTTAAGGAAAAAGGGTTTAAAAGGGAAAAGAATTTTAAAAGAAGGTTATAGAGGAATAGAAGGTTATAGAGGAATAGAAGGTTATAGAGGAATAGAAGGTTATAGAGGAATAGAAGGTTATAGAGGAATAGAAGGTTATAGAGGAATAGAAGGTTATAGAGGAATAGAAGGTTATAGAGGAATAGAAGGTTATAGAGGAATAGAAGTTAATAGAAGGTTATAGAGGAATAGAAGGTTATAAGGGGAATAGAAATTTAATAGAAGGTTTTTAGAGGGAAAATAAGGTTTAAGAAAATGAAAGGGTTTAAGGAATAAAGGTTATACAGGAATAGAAAGGGTTTGAGGAATAGAAGGTTTAAGGAAAAAGGGGAATAGAAGGGTTTTAGAGGGAAAAGAAAGGTTTTAGAGGAAAAGAAGGGTTTTAGAGGAATAGACGGTTTAAAAGGAAAAAGAGGTTAAAAAGAATTATAGAGGAATAGAAGGTTATAGAGGAATAGAAGTTAATAGAAGGTTATAGAGGAATAGAAGGTTATAGAGGAAAGAAGGTTTTAAGGAAAAAAGGTTATGAGGAAAGAAGGTTATAGAGGGAAAATAAGGTTAAAAAAGGAATAAAGGGGATAGAGGAATAGAATTAATAGAAGGTTAAGAGGGAAAAGAAGGTTATAGAGGTTTAAAAAAGGTTTTGAGGAATTGAAGGTTTTAGGGAAAAAGGTTTAGAGAATAGAAGGTTTGAGGAATATAGGGTTAAAAAGAAAAGAAGTTTTTAGAGGAAAAGAGGGTTTAAAAGAAGTTATGAGGAATAGAAGGTTATAGAGGAATAAGTTATAGAGGGGTGAAGGTTTTTAGAGGAATAGAAAGGGTTTTAAGGGAAAAGAAGGTTATAAAAATAGAAGGTTATGAGGAAGAGGTTAATAGAAAATATAAGGGATATAAAAACGATCTATTGTAGTCTAAGACCCTATACCCAACTAAAAATTTTTTATAGTGCTTTTAGAATCTATCTTTTCAAACCCCCAAAAATTTTCAATGGAAACGCGTTAAAAAAACATGTAAATTAAAATGTAAAAAGCTGAAAAGGGGGAAAGTTTGTCCTTACAAAAAGTTTTAGTTTCGATATCTATTCAGCAAGTAAACATTTTGTATATAAGCGCTTTAAACCACGATTATTGGAAAAACGAACCGTGAAAAAGGATCATAAATTAGTGCGTATATTTATTAGCACCCGTCAGTATCTAAGTATGGTTATGCAAAAAAAAGGGCCAAAATATTATAATTTTTTATCTCTGCCAGGAGGGGATAATTTGGTTCGGGTTTTTTTTCCATCTATATAAAAAAAAAAATTGTCTTTCTGCTGTTGTCTGTGTCTCTGTTTGTTTTTAGACTCGGCACAGATGGCCAAAAACCCCCCATCCCACATATTTGGAATCCCATGACCCGCGGAGAACATGGTATGTTTCGATGAGTGTGGGCCGACCCTGGGGGGCGTGACCAGCAAAACACCTAAAAACGCTGTGGCCGGCTACAATAGCCAAACCCCACATGCCCAATATTTGAGTCTTCATGACCCACGGGGGAACATGGCTATGTTTTGTGGGCGTGGTCGCCCGGTGGGGTGGCCACAAAAAAACCTAAAACAGCTGTGCTGCTATAGTCTCGTTGGGACTTTTCTCCAAAAATTATATAAGAGAATGAAAATTTTTTGGGATACTATTATTAACTTTTTGTAAATCAAATTATTTTATTTATCAGACTTTACCCCGTTTTTTCTCATTTCCTTCAGTAATTTTTGGGTCAAAACCGAAAAAAAACTGGGGCCTGCGGCCCAATGCGGGGCCACGGCCCACCATTTTGCCGCAGGCCCCAACCCTCCGCAGGCCCAGGAGAAAAGGGGCCGAGGGGGCCCTTTCTGCTAGTTTATTAAACGTCGCACATTTTTCTCTCTCCCTTACCCCTTGAGCCCAAAAGTAATTTCCATTGTAATTTTGGGGACCCTTAGACGATTTTTGTGAATAAAGCCCAATAAATTTAGAAGACCTGATAGTATCCTTGTCGATAACTAATTTTTTATTTAATTTTGTTTTGTAAATTTAACCCTTTTACGCACGGTACGCGATCGGTCAAAACGGGGCCCCTGTATATCTTAGCTTTTTAGCGAATTGCGTTAAAAAAATTAAAAAATTCGCCAAAATAAAGCTTTATCGAATCGCGTCAAAATTTTTTGCGTAAAAGATCCAAGCTAGGCCTATAATATAAAATAATTGCAAACCCCTCGTGCGAATGGATTTGAAATGATAAGGGCCCGTGTCCCTTTAACTCCCGCAGGCAGCGTGTTTGCCCCCCTTCTTAGCCATCCGTCTTCCAGCATGTGTTTCAGTTTTTCCCCCATTTTTTCAAAAACTACTGCCTATGAAAATTATAAAGGTAGCTAGCGTTGGAACCTCATAAAATCCCCTTTATTTTCAAACAACCCTAAAAAGTCGATCGAAAGTATCGAGCTACGAAGGGTAAAGTAAGTTTTCTTATTTCTCTATACTCAATATTTTTTTTAAGTCGTTAAACTCCGCTATTTTTTTGCATTTCTTTTTTTTTTGTCTTTCATAAGCAGAATAAAACTCTTGCGAAACCAAAGATAATAAAATGCCAGGAAAAAAGAAAATCTGGTTTTAAATAATAAAATAAAAAAACTTCGCCGCACAGTCAGGCCCTTTCCCGGGGCAACTTAGAAGCCCCAAATGATGTCGCAGTGGCGGAAAAACTTTAAAAAACTTTTCGTGCCCTGAAAGGTTAAAGGGCCCAAAAAAGCATTTCATATACAAAAAATGATCTGGACTTGAAGGGGTTAAAGGCAAGTGTCTAATTAGGTTCTCGTCATTCACATAGTTCAGATTAATGGGTCTTTGCCATGTTTCTTTTCGGATACAGTAAGTTAGAAATCCTGACTTTGATTTGCATCTTGAATCGCTATAGGAGCTACAACAATCGGGTAATTAATGGAACAGCCCTATTTCTATACATAAATAGATGAAGAAAAAAAAACTAGGGCACAAACATCAGATATTGACCATGCTTTGAGGCTAAAGATAAAGAACGTATTGCTGTACTTGTTTATAAGTTGAACTCCCTTGCCCTTTGTCGTAACACATCTACTTTACGAACTCAATTACTCTTACCCAATACTGTACTTCTATCATTAGTCACTGTAATAAGACTTGTTTGCCTTGAGTACAAAATAGCTTTCTCACTCCAGACGGCAGACCGACCTCGCCAGGAAAGTCTGTAAATATGAAACCACTGATATACTGTCATTGGTTATGGCTTCGACCTTGTGCCGTCTATAATTATGTCTCTCTCTCTCTCTCTCTCCTCTCTCTCTCTCTCTCCTCTCTCTCTCTCCTCTCTCTCCTCTCTCTCTCTCTCTCTCTCTCTCTCTCTCTCTCTCTCTCTCTCCTCTCTCTCTCCTCTCTCTCTCTCTCTCTCTCTCTCTCTCTCTCTCTCTCTCCTCTCTCTCTCTCTCTCTCTCTCTCTCTCTCTCCTCTCTCTCTCTCTCCTCTCTCTCTCTCTCTCTCTCTCTCTCTCTCTCTCCTCTCTCTCTCTCTCTCTCTCTCTCTCTCTCTCTCTCTCTCTCTCTCTCTCTCTCTCTCTCTCTCTCTCTCTCTCTCTCTCTCTCTCTCTCTCTCTCTCTCTCTCTCTCTCTCTCTCGACGTCCCTTACGACACATCAATGATAGTTGCGAAATTTTAGAGCGTCGAATGATCATGAATTAAATTATACTATTAAACATAGAAATCCGCAGAATGACACCACCACCCTCACCACCACATTTGCTATCACTACCACACCACGCCGACCACTGATAACAACGATAACTAACAACAACGGAAAATACTAAATATAGTCCCTCTTGACAAGCATCTCTCCATTTCTCTCTTCTCGGATTTCCTGCAATCCTTTATTTACCTCCCCTCCCCCCTCTCCCCCTTCCCCAGCCTGCCCCTGCCTCCCCTCTCCCTCCCTTCCCAGCCTGCCCCCTGCCTCCCCTCTCCCCTCCCCTGCCTGCCCCTGCCTCCCCTCTCCCTCTCCCCTCCCCAGCCTGCCCCTGCCTACTCAAACTCTTTCTCTCCTTCGCTTCCTCCCTCACAATTTTTCCTTCCAAAGACGCACACTCTCTATTGAAGCGAATAAAACGTGTGTGTATGTGCGTGTGCGTTCGCGTGCACACACACACACACACACACACACACACACACACACACACACACACATACATACACACACACAACACATACACACATACACAGATACCCCCCCCACACACAGACACACACTCAAACACATACATACAAAAAAACCACACATAAAGAAGAGAGAGAGAGAGGAAGAGAGGAGAGAGAGTAGAGAAAAGAGAGGAGAGAGAGAGAAAAGAGAGAGAGAGAGAGAGAGAGAGAGAGAGAAAAGAGAAAAGAGAAGAGAGAGGGGGAGAGAGGAGAGGTGGAGGTGCTGGGGGTCACCTACGATGCAGGCTGACCTTCAAAGTCTTCGGGGAAGCTGGCATCCCTGGGGAGGATGTCATGGCTCCTTGACAAAAGGGGGGTTTGGGAAGTCCTCTACAAGGCGCAGGTCCGCTCTTCTATGGGTCGTTTGCTCGGGTGGGTGGCGCGGCCAACAAGCCCTGGCTCTCTTGACAAGGTAAAAGGTCGCGCGGTGAGGCTCTCAGGGACAGCGGTCCCGGGGCGGGAAACCACGACTTCACAGCCTTCAGCACCGCCGAGGCGTAGCGGGCCTCACCGTGATGTACAAGGTGCATCAGGCAGCGGGTGCCTCACCTGCACACACTCCGGCAGCCCCTACGGCGGGCCCCCGGTTTTACCAAAAGGGGCCCGTTGCTCTAGCCCCCGCAGAGCTACTACACCCCCCGCTGCCGTACTTGGCACCTCCAGCGTCAGTTCGTCTGCGTTTTACGTCGGCTGGTGGAATGCTCTCCTTGCCTCGCAGCCACGCCATGGCGGTACAACTGGGGCAAGTTCAAGGAACTTGTGAACGCGTGGCTGCCGAGGTGAAGGCAAGGAGATCACAATTAACACGAGTTGGGCTTTTAGATAGGGAACACTAATTAAGTCCCCCTGTAGCCTGTAAATGTTAAAATTTTTATGTAATGTAAATAGTAACTTATTCTGTAATGATGTTTTTTAAACTTTTATAATAAAAAAAAAAAATTATAAAAAGCGGGAGAGGGAGGGAGAGGAGAGGGAGAGGAGAGAGAGAGAGAGAAAAGGGAGAGAGAGAAGAAAAGAGAGAAAGAGAGAGGGAGAGAGAGAGAGAGAGAGCCATTGTAATTCCTTCTCGCTGTCCTTTGTACTGTCAATGGTATTCGGCAGGGGGGGATTTTATCCCCCTACCTGTACAATGTGTACACGGATGTTTCTCAGTGCCAACCTTCGTGATACAGGTATCGGCTGCCACAAAACATGATGGGTGCATCAACTCACTGAGCTATGCTGATGATATGGTACTGCTCGCACCCACTGCGGATGCGTTGCAGGCCCTTTATCAATGTGTGTCAGGTGTATGCTGCCAAGCATGACATTGTCTACAATACCACTAAGACGGGAGTGAAATGGTAGTATCACCGGCACGCGCTCAGGTGAAATTACCTGAAAACAACTGGCTGGGTGGGTCTGCCCCACTTTTGTGGATAGATTCGCATACCTAGGCCTGTTATATCCCACGACATGACTGATGATGATGATATCAAAAAGCAGACCACCAAGCTTCTTGTTGTGGGAAATCCCTCTACGAGGAAATTCTCCTACTGAAAGCAGAGAGGGGAAGATGGAGTTATTCAGGAGTCACTGCTACTCTATATACTGCAACTCGCTGTGGTCGCAGTACAAGGTGCCACTATGAACCGCCTTAAGGTCTGTCACAATGACATCCTTAAGAGGCTTCGGGGGCTGCCCAGGTGGTGCAGCTCGCCCTGGCTTTCGCTATGAACGGGGTGAACAATCTGGATGTGATCCTTTGGGACACTCCGTGTTCAGTTTTGGGAGTGGGTGGAGCTCTCTACGAACTCCATCATCACCTCTGCCCAGGCAGAGCTCGGCCTATGTATGTGGACCTATACAACAGCGGTGGCTGGTCGCTGTTTGTGCAGAATGGGGGGTAGCACGGGTTGTCCATGTATGCTTTTCGATGTACTTTGATACTATGTCCCCTAATGTGCCTGTACTTTGTTCTTGTTTTTTATTTTTGCTCTAGTACTTAAGTTCAGTCCATTGGCCTGTTCTTATCGCTTTGTTTTTTTGTATGTTTTGCCTTCGGGTGCGAATAAAATTATTATTATTTTTATTTTATTATTATTGTGTGCAGGTTCTGGTATTTGTAATGAGCTGCAGGGCACGTTAATAACAATTCAGTTCACACGGACAGATTCACACAAAAGGTATGATTTAGGCATTGATTCTTATCATGCGAAAATGGACAAAAGTGTGTGCCCAAAGTTGAGAGAGAGAGAGAGAGAGAGAGAGGAGAGAGAGAGAGAGAGGAGGGGAGAGAGAGAAGAGAGAGGAAGAAAAGAGAGAGAGAGGGGAAGAGAGAGAGAGAGAGAGAGAGAGAGAGAAGGAGGAGGAGAGAGAGGGGAGAGAGAGAGAGAGAGAGTATAAAATGAGTAATAATAGCATGGAATTTATAGAAATATGCTAATGACAAAAATTGAAAAAGGGGGAAAAGGAGAGAGAGAGAGAAAAGAGAGGAGGAGAGAGAGAAAAGAGAGAGGGGAGAGAGGGGAGAGAGGAGAGGAAGAGAAAAGAGAGAGAGAGAGAGAGAGAGAGAGAGAGAGAGGAGAGGAGAGAGAGAAAAGAGAGAGAGAGAGAGAGAGCATATGTATATAACAATAGAGATAACATAAATATGCATAACAGTGGTAAGAGGACGAATGTGAGCGAATGAACTGTTCTGTGATAGTGTCACGTTACACATTTAATCAAGAGTTTATGTATAGAGAAGAAAAAAAATTCCCGGAAGACGTATTGAATCAAGAAGAAAACATAATCATAAGTTTTCTGCCTAATTTTGTTCACGAGTTTAGTTTTATCGTAGTTTTATCAATATATATAATTCGAAATATTTTGTCTTGAATTTACCTTAGTGTGATATGTGTGGTTTTCTGGCACATGTTATTTCCTTCTCTCCTTTCTTTCTTATCCAGCACATGACGTTTCTTTTCTCCTTATCTTCCCTGAACTACCTCTTATATTTCTTCCAGTTCTCTTCACTCTCTCTCTCTCTCTCTCTCTCTCTCTCTCTCTCTCTCTCTCTCTCTCTCTCTCTCTTCTCTCTCTCTCTCTCTCTCTCTCTCTCTCTCTCTCTCTCTCTCTCTCTCCTCTCTCTCTAAGTCTCTAAGTCTCTAAGTCTCTAAGTCTCTAAGTCTCTCTCTCTCTCTCTCTCTCTCTCCCCCTCTCTCTCTCTCTCCCCTCGCTCTCGCTCTCCTCTCGTCTCTTTTCTCTCTCTCTCTCCCCTCTCCCCTCCTCCCCTCTCTCTCTCTCTCTCCTCTCCCCCTCTCTCCTTTTCTCTCTCTCTCCCCTCCCCTCTCTCTCCCCTCTTTTTTGGAAGCATGTTCGTGGAAATGTCTGATCCTGTTCTAGTACCTGTCTCAGTCACTCATAAGGTTGTCAAGCTTAATAAGGTATTGGATCTCATGCCACAACACTAATCGTATTCTTCCACTACACTCTCCTTCTGTGCCATTGTCTCCACAGCATTCTCTTCTAATTTCACTATACTCATACATTATATCCTCCGTAATTGTATATTTAGCCTTAGTTTTATGTTATACTGAAATAAGATTGTTTCTTTACGTATGGGTAAACCGTTGGGATATTTTCTGCATATCTTAGAATAAAAAAAAAATTCCTTTCCTTAAGACAAAAAAAGGATTTACCATTTTTTTTCTTTTTATCTTATACGTAGTACATTGTCTCATTGTATTTTATTTTTACATATTTTTATATATATCATCGTTCTCATTTATATATGCTATTGTCTCCACAGGCATTGTCTTTCAATTTCACTACACAAACTGCATTAATAGGTATTTTTTATCATCATCAATATTAAATCATTTTCATGTATGTGTGTGTGCGTTTTGTGTGCGTATTTGGTTTTTTTTTGTGTGTGTGTGTCGCGGGGGAAAAAGGGAGGAAAGAGAGAGGGGGAGAGAGGGGAGAGAGAGGGAAGAGAGAGAGAGAAAAGGGGGGGGTAGAGAAGGAGAGGATTTTCTCTCTCTCTCCTCTCTCTCTCTCTCTTCTCTCTCTCTCTCTCTTTTCTCTCTCTCTTTCTCTCCCGGTTTTGGGTCCTATCTGACTCTATGGCCATTTCGAGTTGGGTCCCAATTGACTCGTGGCCTAGACGGTTTGAGGCCAAATTAACCTGTGTATGGCGCATGGACGAAGTGAACTGATGATCACTTGACCTCAGTACCAATCGCTTCAGTACCAAATGACCTGCACCCCATTAATATCCCCATAATTGTACGTATCTCCAGCCTTTGTTTATGCTACGCTGAAGTATTTTTTTTTTTTAACATTTTGGTTCGTAAGTATTATTTTGCAAATATTATTCCAGAAACTGTTCCTTTCTTCAAGGAAATAATAGGAATTTACCGTTGTTTTTTGTGTTTTTTTCTTCAAATGTATGAACGCACATTTGAAGAATCATTAATTGATTATGTTAAAGTTAATAATGAAGTTAAATGGAGTGGTATTGAAAATTTGTACATAACCTTTATTGAAATAGCTATATAGAAAAATGAAAAAAATTTAAATGAAATGTAAAATGTAAAAGGTATATTCAATATTAACGAGAGAGCACATTTGTCGAGTGAAAACAAATTGAATGCCCTTATACAGGCATCTATTGTATGACACCCAAGCCTCCAGCAACACAGAGTTCAAGGAGAGCCTGTCACACGCTCCTGCAGATCAATGGGAGGCGAGTTCAGGCGCCGCTCATTACAAGGTAGTCATGATCTTTGTGCTGATTCATAATGTACTGGCGCCGACGGCTGGCGCCGACGGCTAGCGCCAACGGCTGGCGCCGACGACTGGCGCCTAATTTTGATTTTTAAGACAGAGACAGCTGAGACAATTGTGTGCAGAGTCTTATTAGCTGAGCTGATGCAGGAAGGGAAGGGTTGGTGGGAGATGTAGTTGTAATACTTGTACTATTGCTGCTACTGCTTCTACTACTTTTACTACTACTACTACTACTACTACTACTACTACTACTACTACTACTACTACTACTACTACTACTACTACTACTTTACTACTACTACTACTACTACTTTTACTACTACTACTACTACTATCACTACTACTACTACTACTACTACTGCTTCTACTACTTTTACTACTACTATACTTATTTCACTATTACTACTACTACTACTACTACTACTACTACTACTACTACTACTACTACTACTACTTTTACTACTACTACTACTTTTACTACTACTACTACTTTTACTACTACTACTACTACTACTACTACTACTACTACTACTACTACTACTACTACTACTACTATTACTACAATTACTACCACTGCTTCATATACTACTACTTCTACCACTGCTTCATTTACTACTAACACTTTTATCACTTTACTACTACTAATACTTGTACTACTACTTGTACTATTTCCTCTGCTGCTGCCATTACTGTCAGTAGTAGTAGGGATGTGCATTAGAAGTGTTTTGTGTTATTTTTATTACAGGAGTATTTTTAGTGATAGTTGTGTATGTAGGGAGAGTGGTACGACAGGTAATAGGTAGGAGTACGTTGAGGGGATAGTCCTTGTGATAGAAATAGGTTTATTGACAATGTATGATTAAAGTAGCAATATAAATAACTGTGATATATAATTCATAAGCCTCTCACCTTCATACACACATACACACTCCTCTCACTCTCTCTCTCTCTCTCTCTCTCTCTCTCTCTCTCTCTCTCTCTCTCTCTCTCTCTCTCCTCTCTCTCTCTCTCTCTCTCTCTCTCTCTCTCTCTCTTTTTTTTTTTCTCTCTCTCTCTCTCTCTCTCTCTCTCTCTCTCTCTCTCTCTCTCTCTCTCTCTCTCTCTCTCTCTCTCTCTCTCTCTCTCTCTCTCTCTCTCTCTCTCTCTCTCTCTCTCTCTCTCTCTCGAAAGACCGTGCAGGAAAAATCTCGAGCAGAAATAGAGAATGGCAAGCTTTCAAGGTGATTGGAGAGCAGTGGAGACATGGTGGGGCGGGGCTCACGGCGAGGGCATGGAGAGGTAGCTTGGGGGATGTTAACAGGGAGAAATGAAGAGGCGGCTCCTGGACACAGAACTTTTACAGGTGAAGGGACGCCAATAAGACAGATTTGAAGCGTTTACTTTTACCTCATGCGACAAAAAATAAGGAAGTTGGCGACAAAGAGTGACAGGATTGTAGCCTCTTGTAGCTTCCTTTTTTCTCATGTTCTTATACGTTTTATGATTGAATTTTGTTCTTATCATTATGCTCTACCTTCATAGCATTATTTGTTTATACTAGTCTTGAATTCGTTTCATATGTTTATCTCTTATACTTTTCTCGTCTACCTGTTACTTTTCTCTGACTACCTATTTTCTACGTTTCGCTTGCCGTCCTATACAGATTTCTCTATACTCATCTCTCTCTCTATCCTCTCATCTCGATCTTTCTCCTCTCTCCTCTAACTGCCATCTTCATATCTCTCTCTTTCGTCTGTCTCGAGTTCCATCTCGTCTCTCTTCTCCTACTCCTCTCTCTCTCTCTCTCTCTCTCTCTCTTCTCTCTCTCTCTCTCTCTCTCCTCTCTCTCTCTCTCTCCTCTCTTCTCTCTCTCTCTCTCCTCTCTCTCTCTCTCTCTCTCTCTCTCTCTCTCTCTCTCCTCTCTCTCTCTGTTCTAAATAATATCCAAAAATACCACATTACTATTCTCGAAAGCCCTATATTTCAGGAGAGCTGTGTAATATTGCAATGGAACATATTTACGACTTCCGCCAATATCTAAAGTTTCTTGTCTTTCTTACCTCCATTTTTTCTTGTCTAGGCCTTTCATCTCGAGAGTGGTATCATGTCTCAAAACTCTCGTCATTCTTACCTGGCTTTTTCCGTCCACCTGTGATCAATATGGAGCCGAGTTGCTTCATACACTCTGCAATTTTGGTGGATGGTATAGTGGTAGAGGTTCCAGAGGGGGCAAGAACACCTACACTTACATAATCTCAAGTTCTGCCGTAGTTTAGTGTCGAGTGCTCCGTTGGGGGTAAGAAAACATTCATAATCTCAAGTTCTGTTGGATAGTTTAGTGTCGAGTGCTCCGTTGGGGGTAAGAAAACATTCATAATCTCAAGTTCTGTTGGATAGTTTAGTGTCGAGTGCTCCGTTGGGGTAAGAAAACATTCATAATCTCAAGTTCTGTTGGATAGTTTAGTGTCGAGTGCTCCTTGGGGGATAGAAACGCCTTCATAATCTCAAGTTCTGTTGGATAGTTTAGTGTCGAGTGCTCCGTTGGGGGTAAGAAAACATTCATAATCTCAAGCTCTGTTGGATAGTTTAGTGTCGAGTGCTCCGTTGGGGTAAGAAAACATTCATAATCTCAAGTTCTGTTGGATAGTTTAGTGTCGAGTGCTCCGTTGGGGGTAAGAAAACATTCATAATCTCAAGTTCTGTTGGATAGTTTAGTGTCGAGTGCTCCATGGGGGGTAAGAACGCCTTCATAATCTCAAGTTCTGTTGGATAGTTTAGTGTCGAGTGCTCCGTTGGGGGTAAGAAAACATTCATAATCTCAAGTTCTGTTGGATAGTTTAGTGTCGAGTGCTCCGTTGGGGGTAGGAACGCCTTCATAATCTCAAGTTCTGTTGGATAGTTTAGTGTCGAGTGCTCCGTTGGGGGTGAGAAAACAAACATTCATAATCTCAAGTTCTGTTGGATAGTTTAGTGTCGAGTACTCCGTTGGGGGTAAGAAAACCTTCATAATCTCAAGCTCTGCCGGATAGTTTAGTGTCGAGTGCCCCTCCGATGGTTGGTATCTGTTGTATTTCCAGACTGCTCACTGTGAGACTGATCTTGGTTTTCATGTGAGTTTGAATTACATAAGAGCATAAGAAAATAAGGAAGCTATAAGAGGCCGCGAGACCTACACATGGTAGTTCCTGTTACTTAACACTACCTACATCCACCTCTCTTCCCCATCCATGAATTCATCCTGACTCCTTTTAAAGACCCCTATAGACTCTATAGGTTTATATATAACCCTATATAACCCTCTATCTAATACACTATAGGAGTAGCCGTGTGTCTGTCTGTCTGTCTGTCTGTCTGTCTGTCTGTCTGTTTTGGGTAGCCGAAACTGTAAATTCAATTTTAATGAGAGTAGGCTCATAAAATCGCAAATAAATCGTAGGTGGTAAGCGGCTTGGTCCAATGTCGATTGAATTATTGTGAAAGGGGGTTTTGGGCTAAAAACCTTTTTCAGAGATTAGATTACAGGAATAAACTCTGCGGTAACGTCTTGCCGCATGTCACTACTTCCGTAGACTCATGGACTTGCCGTTTGTGTGTGTGTGTGTGTGTGTGTTGTGTGTGTGTGTGTGTGTGTGTGACTGCATGCATGTATGTGTGTGTGAGTGTGTGCATGCATGTGTGTATGTGCGTGTATGTGTGTGTGTGCATGTGTGCATGTGTGTGTGTGTGCGTGTGTGTGTGTACGTGTGTGAGTGTGTGTATGTGTGTGTGTATGTCTGTGTGTGTGTGCATGTGTGTGTGCGTGCGTGCATGCGTGCATGCGTAGGTGCGTGTGTGTGCGTGTGTCTGTGTGCGTGTGTGTGTGTGTGTGAGTGTACATGCAGGACAGGCGTGGGCCTGGGGTGATACAGGCGTGGGGCTAGGGTGAGACAGGCGTGGGGCTGGGGTGAGTTAGGAGTGGGGCTGGGGTGAGACAGGCGTGGTGCTGGGGTGAGACAGGCGTGGGGCTGGGGTGAGACAGGCGTGATGCTGGGGTGAGACAGGCGTGGGGCTGGGGTGAGACAGGCGTGGGGCTGGGGTGAGACAGGCGTGGGGCTGGGGTGAGACAGGCGTGGGGCTGGGGTGAGACAGGCGTGGGGCTGGGGTGAGACAGGCGTGGGGCTGGGGTGAGACAGGCGTGGGGCTGGGGTGAGACAGGCGTGGGGCTGGGGTGAGACAGGCGTGGGGCTGGGTGAGACAGGCGTGGGGCTGGGGTGTAGACAGGCGTGGGGCTGGGGTGAGACAGGCGTGGGGCTGGGGTGAGACAGGCGTGGGGCTGGGGTGAGACAGGCGTGGTGCTGGGGTGAGACAGGCGTGGGTCTGGGGTGAGACAGGCGTGGGGCTGGGGTGAGACAGGCGTGGGTTTGGAGTGAGACAGGCGTGGAGTTGGGGTGAGGCAGGCGTGGGGCTGTGGTGAGACAGGCGTGGTGGTGGTAGGTGGTCTACCCAGAGG
>JACEEZ010021273.1:184626-192126 GCA_016584305.1 Chionoecetes opilio | reverse complement strand
GCGTGTGCGTGTGCGTGTGCGTGTGAGAGGTATGTCCAACTAAATTACTCCTGGTCGTGCTTGCCATACTTGATCAAAATAAATGTTGACGGTAAAACTCTCACGTTACTTTCAGTCCTGCCTTTGAGGTGCTGGTGTGATGGTGTAGTGTGGCTGTTGCTGGGGCTCGTATATTGTTGTTGCTGATGATAGTCCTCTTTTTTATGATATTGATGTTGATATATTAATCATATTCATTATCATTTAGTTATTGTGATTAATGTTATTATTATTATATATTTATTTTTATTATTATTATTATTATTATTATTTAATTTTATTTATAATTATTATTAATGTATTACCTCTAACCTAATATTTATCATGTACTTTATTAAAATAACAATGTAGGTCAGCGTGGCCCTCCTAAATCTTGTTTTTGAAGCTCGTGGCTTAACGGAAAACATATTTCATTTACCTCATATCACGTGTTGGTGAGCGAGGGAGATGAGAGAGGAGAGATGGAGAGATGATGAGAGAATGAGAGAGAGCGAAAGGCGAGAGAGAAGAGAAGAGACGATTGGATGAACTGGAGAGAAGAGAGGAGAGAGAGATGAGGAGGAGAGAGACCGACGATAGAGACCTCTGTTTGAGGAGGAGAAGGAGAGAGAAGATACTCCACTTTTTCCATGTCCTCTTATGCCTATCTCCCTTCCCTTCCCTTCCTTCCCTGCCCTTCCTTCCCTTCGCCTTCCCTTCCCTTCCCTTCCCTTCCACTTTCCCTTCCCTTCCTTCCCTAACTTTCCTTTCCCTAACCCTTTCCTTATCCTTTCCTTTCAGTTCCTCCCTTTCCTTTCCTTTTCCTTTCCTTTCCTTTCCTTTCCTTTCCTTTCCTTTCCTTCCTTTTCCTTTCCTTTTCCTTTTCCTTCCTTCCTTTTTCACTTCCACTTTCCCTTTCCCTTCCCTTCCCTTCCCTCCTCCTTACCTTCCCTTTCCCTTCCTTTCCTTCCTTTCCTTTCCTTTCCTTTCCTTCCTTCCTTTCCTTGCTTTCCTTTCCTTTCCTTTCCTCTTACTTTCCTTTCCTTTCTTTCCAGATTTTCCTTCCTTTCCTTTCCTTTCATTTCCTCTTCCCTTCCGTCCCTTCCCTTCCCTTTCATTTCCTTTCCTTTCCTTTCCTTTCCTTTCCTTTCCTTCTCCTTCCCTTCCCTTCCTTCCCTTCCCTTCCCTTCCCTTCCCTCCTTCCCTTCCCTTCCCTTTACCCTTTCCCTTTCCCTTTTCCCCTTTCCCTTCCCCTTCCCTTCCATGACTCTTCCTCCTTCTTCTCATTCCATTCCCTCCCTTCATAAAGCACGGGTCGCGTTGGTCATTCATCCTAACATGTCCACCTCTTCCTTTATACAACTCTCTCTTCTTCCTCTCCCCTCCTCTCATCACCTTCCCTTTCCCTCCTCTCTCTTCTTCCTTTTCCCTCCTCTCCTCTTCCTCTCCCGTCCTCTCATCACCTTCTCTTCACCATGCCTTTACCGAAGTTACTCAGCCCTGCTCGTTCGTCCTCAAGCACCACAGTTCGTTCCAGGTCGAATTAAAGGGAGGTCAAGGACACCATACGACAAAGTGGAGGATTGTTACCTCTATAATCTCTTCCCACTTAGGCCATTTCCTATTTTGTTGCCAAACATCTGTGATCCTCCTGAACCCGCCTGGCTTCCTTCCATTTCCATACGTCTGCTTTCATCTCCTCCTTAATGACCCTTGTCAGTTTTGCTCCCATATTTTTCCCAAGGTCTTTTTAATTTTTTTATTGCTAATTTTGTCTTATTAGTTATCACCGCGTCGTCTATCTCTCTCTCTATCTCTCGTCTCTCTCTCTCTCTCTCTCTCCTCTCTCCTCCTATCTACTCTCTTCTCTCTCTCCTCTCTCTCTCTCTCTCTACTCTCTCTCTCTCTCCTCTATCTCTCTCTCTCTCTCTCTCTCACTCTCTCTCTCAACTCTCTCCTCACTCTCTCTCTCTCTCTCTCTCTCTCTCTCTCTCTCTCTCTCTCTCTCTCTCTCTCTCTCTCTCTCTACTCTCTCTCTCTCTCTCTATCTCTCTCTCTCTGTCTCTCTCTCTCTCTCCTCTCTCTATCTTCTCTTCTTCTCTCTCTCTCTTCTCTCTCTCTCTCTCTCTCTTCTCTCTCTCTCTCTCTACTCTTCTCTCTCTCTCTCTCTCTCTCTCTCTCTCTCGCACACACACATATAGTATATACAGGTGTAATGCTACTTATCTTTTTATTTTCATCCAACATCCTTATTGTTTATTTCTTGTCATTTCTCATTATTTTTTGTCATATTTTGCGTTATTATTCTTCCTCGTTATTGTCATCTTCGTTCCCTGTAATCATTATCCTGTCCTCATTCTTCCCCAATCGCTTTTATGAACACTTTGTGGTCTTGTGTTGTGGGCAGGTCGATTGAAAAAGCTCAAAATTACTAAGAAATCTGAAATCCACCGGAGCGTAATAACGTATCCATTATAAGAGACCGCAGACGTACGAGTGAGAAGAAGACAGGACACACTTCAAGCAGTATTTCTCACATAAATATATTAGCTTTCGTGATCCGGCAGCAAAGAATTTAAGAAAACTAGATAGCGCCTCTCTACCCCCAAAAAAATGAAGATAAAAACTGCTTGAGAACCATGAAATAGTTAGCAGTGAAGATAATATACTCATAAGAAAGGATAACGCGTAACAAATATCAACGTTAACTAAATGAGAAGAATCAAACATGTAGGGACAGAAAAATATACCAAAAAGTAGGAATAGATTAGTAAAGAAAAATACACACAATATTAGACTGACCTCAATAACCTGCGCGATGCCGAAGACTTTTCCTCCTTGCGTCATCCTCAGTGCTCAGATCTTTCAATTTTATCTTTTTTCTTATTGATGAATTTTGGGAAATTCATTTGGGAAAAGAAATCGATTTAAGTACTGATAAAACATGTTACCTGGTCCAATTCGGGTAAAATCTGAGTCCTGTAAGTCTAGGGTGAGATAGTGACATATGGCGGATTATTTCCGTAGAATTTAAATCATTTTCACGTTTTTCGTCAAACTGCAATTGTTACCAGGAACTTATTTGGATAGATAATCTTGTCTTTTGTAGTTTAAAAAGAAGAAAGAGAGAGATCTGGGAAAGGAGGGAGTTGAGAGAGAGAGAGAAGACGAGCGGAAGAGTTGCAGTGGAGAAGGGAGAAGAGTACCAGGGGCCAGAGAGAGGACGAGAGACATTCCCGAGGGCGGTTGAGAAGGCCCGGAGTGGTGAATACGGAGATGCGACGAGGAGGAGGGAGGCCCAGAGGCGAGCAGCGGAGCTCGAGTCAGTCGAGGTGGGAGTTGGGAAGGGTTGTTTCTGAACTAGCGAGAGTCAAGGGGCGGGGGTCGAAACCGGAGAGGAGATACGAACACCGGACCGAGAACGACGAGGAAGAGCAGGATAAGGAAAGAAGGATGGCAGAGGGAAGACAGGGATGGTGATGTATAGGAAGAGAGATCATCGCTGCGAAGTCAGAGAGAGTGTTCGTCGCCCTGAGGGAGAGAGGGACGAGAGAGTGTGAGAAGAATGGGAGAGATGAGTGGGAGGCGGAGAAAGAGCGGAGGAGATGGAACGGTCTTGGAGAGAGGAGGGATTTCGTATCGTAGAGAAGAGGGAGCGAAGACGAGAGAAGTGTAACTGGAGAGGGTATGAGACGCCACGGGACCGCAGTCCGAGGTACGAGCAGGAGCCTGGAGGAATGAGAATGGGTTGAGATCGGAGAAGAGCAGGACCGAAGACTCGGGTCTGGGCGAGAGAGGAGATGTGGAGTGGAGAGGAGAAGAGGAGCACTAGAGGAGACGCGTACGGAGGCCGAGGAGAGGGGAAGGAGAGGGAGGACCGATTCTCGAGATTGGAGGGGGACTTGAGGAGATTGAGAGGTGAGAAGGGAGAGGGGAGGTAGCTTAGCCCGAAGACGCGATAGAGACAAAGGAGAGGGAGTGGAGAGCGGACGCAGGGTGAGGGGCGAAGAGGAGAGGACTGCACTAGAGCGCTGAGTCAGTGGAGGTTCTGGTGAGGTGAAGATGCCTGAGCGGGTGGGACCGGTGGGAGCGGGACGAGAAGGAGAGACGGAGTCGTGATAGAGCAAAAATGATAAGGACGAACGTTGAGAGAGAGAGAGGAGAGGAAGAGGAGGAAGGACCGCGAGGGAGGAGGGGAGAGAGAAGGTTGGAGAAGAGGAGAAGACGGCGCCGAGGAGGGGAATAAGAGGCTTTTGAGAGAGCGATAGTGTGAGACGAGAGCTAGAGGGAGAGATGAGGGAGATGGGGAGGTGAGGCGGGGAGGGAAGATGGGGAGTAGGGGAGGGAGGAGAGGATGGGTGAGGCGGACGAGCGGAGGGAGAGCGAGGACCGAACAGAGAGGAGGGGGAGGAGAAGTGAGCGAGAGAAGAGGGACCGTTGAGAGAGACGAGTGACGGAGGAGGAGAGGATAGGCAGGGGAGGTGGAGCTGAACGGAAGAGGCGGGGAGTTGAGACGGGAGATGACGAGGACGGGAAGGGAAGGATCGGGGGTGGCCGTGAGTAGGGTCGAGCGCAAGACGACTGATGGGAGTAGAGCACGGGGGGGAGGGGAGAGAGGAACGAGAGATGGAGAGGGGGAGGGAGAGGAGCGTAGAGGAGGGACGCTGAGGGAGGCTGGCCTTGGAGGAGTTGGAGTGAGCGAGTTGGAGAGAGGAACCATCGTGGAGAGGAGAGGAGATGAGAAATCGAGAATGAGAGAGGAGAGGAGGGGAAGGGGAAGGGATGTGACAAGAGGCGAGAGAGGGTTGAGCGGAGCCCCGGGGCGAAGCGGGGAGAGGTGGATGGGAGGCGATGACGGAGGCCAGAGAGAGAAGAAGTGAGAGGAGCAGTGTGGGGGAGAGGAGACGGAGGGATGGATGGGGGGGGAGGGGGGAAAAGGAGGGATTGAGGGAGAGAGACGGAGGGAGACGGGGGGATGGAGGGGAGGGAGAGGAAGGAAGAGAGAGAAGTAGAAGACGGAGGAAAAGAAAGGTGGAGGAGGGGAAGAAGGGAGCGAGGATGAGAAAGGAAGGAACAGGTGAGAGAGGAGACGGGGGACACGACGGAGACGAGGGAGGAGGAGAGGAGGAGAGAGAGGTTGAGAGGTGCGCGAGAAGAGGAATGGAGGAGGGGGAGAGAGGAGGAGGAAGCCCCAGAGAGGGAGGAGACGATCCCGAGGGAGGAATGAGGATGAAGCGAGGGACAGAGAGAGAGAGAGGGAGGAGGGAGAGAGAGAGGAGGAGAGAGGAGAAGAGGAGAGAGAGATGGAAGACGAGAAGAGCGCGAGAGCTGAGTAGATATGGGAGAGAGACGAGAGAGAGAGAGAGGAGAGAGAGGAGAGAGAGAGAGAGAGAGAGAGAGAGAGAAGAGAGAGAGAGAGAGAGAGAGAAGAGAGAGATATGGAGGTACGTACCGATGGAGCATCAATTGAACTTTCTCTCTCTTCTCTCCTCTCTCTCTCTCTCTCTCTCTCTCTCTCTCTTCTCTCTCTCCTCCTCTCTCTCTCTCTCCTCTTCTCTCTCTCTCTTCTCTCTCTTCTTTCTCTCTCTCTCTTTTTTTTTTTTTTTCACAGAATGGAGTTGATGTGCTAAAGTCCTGGACCTGGGGACGCCAAGACTATCCCTCTAGCAGTATTAGATTTTATTAATATCCAATAATCTATACAAAAAATATGGAAAAGTACAGCATTCTCTACTATAAAATTAATACTATAAAAAGCTATTACGCTTAATAAAAATATATATAAAGAAGAAAGTATACTCTCCCTAATACATTGATACATATTATAAAGAAAGTTATAATAATATAAAAACATAATCTTATTATACAAATGTTTAGTAATTGATTTTTATTGCATGTTATATTGCGTATTCGCTTTGCAGCCAGCCATTACGCCCGATTTGAAAGGCGGCATGGAAAAGTGGTGAGATGCAGGTCGTTTTCTGGCATCCGCACCAAGGTGTTCATAGTCGACCATAACGGGGTCCAGAAGGAGCGGAGCGGTTAATGTTCCGTTCTCGCGAAGGCACAGTCACTTGATGGTCGATGTTGTGGGCCGCAAGGGTTTTAGAGAATGGGAGGGCCCTGGTCCGTGGGGTTGAGGCGCAGGCCTCTGCTAGTTGTAGGAGCTGCCATCTGTGAGCCTTGTCCATGACGGCACCATCATGCCTGCCACGCACGCCGCTGCTGGAAGGTTTGAATGATCTGTGCCAGCAGCCGCAGGGGCTTTCAGCCGGGCCAGTTACGTGGGCTCTGTGCCTTGAACCCCGGTCAAGGAGGCGGAGGTTAGGAAGGGGGGGCCAGGGGGGACCATGCGGAGGGGCGAGTCTTCCATCAGGAGGCGCGACTGTTGACTTGTTCCAGCAGAGTGTGCCCGACTCCCTGGAGCGTCCAGGGAGGTGCGCCGACGCGTCGGAGGCAGGCTCAGTTTCAAGCAGCATCCTTGGCGACATTCTTGGACGTTGGCTGTGTATGTGAGCGCCAGAGTCAGCCGAACCTCCACCCATAGAATGTTGACTGAATTTCCTGGAGTGTATTTTCTGCCTTCCAGAACTGAGAATGGGCGTGTTGGTCCCAGTGGACTGCATCTTCCGCCTGCGGGAGATGATGAGGACGGATTTGAGTCTTGTTCTGGTGCAAAGCGTGACTTGCCCCATACTCTTGCCCCAGGAGGCGATCGCTCTGCAGTAGTCTGGTTGATACGAATGCCGTGTTGTGGCGCGTACACTCCTCTCACAGCGTGAATGTGAGAATACAGTCGTTCTGCGTACGCTCTTGCCCTCAGGAATCAGCTTGCAGGATTTGTCGTGGAAGTAAACGTTCCAAATAATGGCCCGAGTTACACTTCCTTGAGGGACACTGGCTTTGATAGCATTTTCAGAGGGGACGGGGTGGGGGACCAATTCACCACCACGCACAGATTCTTTCATGGAGGTAATCTTGCAGGAGGTGTAATAGGTCCCCGCAGATCCCCAGGTCTCATGCTTGGTAGGATGCCCTCGATGCCACCCACCCTATCAAACAGGCACCAGCGATGTCAAGGCGACGACGGTGAAGGTTGTCTTCGTTTGGCGAAAAGGGCACCACGGAAGATTGGTAGCAAGAGGCACAGCAAGGGGTAGAGCACATCTTTTATAGCAGGTGAGGGCTGCTAATACAAAGATATCTTGGTCCCAGCGCTTTCTGGGGATCAACTTGTGGAAGTTGTTGCAACACCTCCTCGTGGTAATGGTGATGTCCCTAGGGCGCCTGGGTTTTAGAACCGCGAACTGTAGGAGGTCAGTTCCTGGGTAGGAACTGTCATCTTGGAGGAGAGATGTGGGCAGCCAACACCTGAGCTTTACCCCACGTCCCCCGGATGACTTGTTACACAGAACCATAGCAGGGTGGCTGTCAACGGTGGGATGCTGTCGTCACGAAGAGGAGAAGCCCGGTTGTTGTTTG
>JACEEZ010021273.1:179626-182126 GCA_016584305.1 Chionoecetes opilio | reverse complement strand
CTGCCTTTCTTTTTTACTCCCTCTCCCCTCCTTTCTTGTCGTCCCCCCTGCCTCCCTTCTTCGTGCCATGCTGGGCCTTGTATAGTTCCTCCTTCCTTCCTTTCCACCCTCCGTTCATTCGATATTCTGGTCTTCGCGAGGTAGATGTCAGTACAAGTTTACGTGTTGGTTTCTTTTGTTATGTTCGTGTTGATATTGCTTTCCTTCAATTTCCTCTTATTTCCCTTCCTGTTCCATCATCATCATCATCATCAATCTTCATAAAGTACATCATTTTAAACCCTTCACGCCCAGATCTTTCCTTTGCTATAGAAAATTGTACGATGTCGAGCCATGAATTTACGAAAAATAACTGAATATACCACATTAGCTAGTGGACATGGATACTAAGTAGGTCATATTTATAAATCATTGCTTATATGCATTAAAATCTTCATATGGTTCCCAAATTACAATAGAAATTACGTTCTGGGCCTCAAGGGGGTAATCATCATAATTATTACTACGGTTTTATTATCACTTACGATTATTGCTAATATCATTTCTATTAATATTATTGATTATAATCAATGAAAATGTAGGTTTGTGTGTGTGTGTGGGGGGGGGGGGATGAGGGTAATATAACTAAATTATATAGCATAAAAATCTACCGTGTTAGTGAAACATGGCATGGCGCTACCGTAGAGTTTTCCCCGCCATACCTGCTTCTCGGTACCGATATTCCCATCCATCTAAACTAGTATAGACTCTCGCAGTACTCTAGTTATTATTGCTTTTGTTATTATTATTGTTAGTATTATTATAATGATTATCATCATTTACATTGTCATTATTACTATTTTTACTACTATTATCATTAATAATTCTTGATGATAATAAGATTCTTGCACTCGTAAACACTTGTAAAGCACTCATGTACTGCCCGTGTGGTTATGGCTTTGCAACTGATCACTTCACGGCCAGCATTGTCAGTTGCGCGGTGATCAGTTGCACGCAGCCGTAGTTTTCGTCGCCTCGATATGAGGAACCAATGTGTCAGTCGCGATGCAACTGGCTGCGGCGTCGTAAGCAACTGGTTTCATGCAAATAGTTGCGTCGGTGTGCAAGCTGCCTAAAGACGTTAGATATTGTGTTGTGGTGATTCTATTTCGAGGGTTTTCTTATTTTCTTATATTTTCTGTGCGAGGTGGATGTTTTGTATGTAATATCTTTGCCTCGTCTTTGTTCTCTGTTTCCATTATTATGCTCCTCCTTATTTCTTGTATCTAAACACTACTCCACCCACCCCCTGCTGCGTTACCTTATTCCTCGTCCCTCCCTCCCCGCAGCAAACCCTCGGGGCGTGGCGCAGCGTGTTCATCACCTCCGCCATCGTCTCCATCGTCTGCAGCACCACCTACATCCTCTTTACGCCCGTTCAGCGACAACACTGGGACACTGCTGCCTCCATCACCACCTCGTCCTCCTCGTCGCCGTGTCACCCTCGTCCCTCTCCCGAGGGATCGGTGAAGGCCGCAGGGGATTACGGTGTGAGGGTGTGAAGGTTGTGTTTCATGGTAAGATCACGGTGTTCTGAATCCACGCCAGAACGTTTTTTGGCAACGATGTGCATCGTAATGACCCTCGCGCACCGTGTCCTGCCCTGCTCCCGGGAACACCGCCCCCCCTTCCCCCTGTGTGTGGGTCGCCTGGCCGTGCCTGGTGAGGCAGCGCCTCAGTGCCCCGCCCACCCGACGCTGTGGCAAGCTGGCCCTGCTACACCAGGCGGTGGGGCACGACAGGGGCGGCAGGATGATGGTGGCGCTCAGTGGCGTGCACAGACATTCAGACGGGCAGGGCTTCATCTCCATAAAAAGGGCACTAACCCAATACTTACAAATTCTGGAAGACTACATCATGCTCATGCGACAGACGACCAGACAAGTGATGTCATGTCACATTTTTGGAAACCCAAATTATTTGTTTTTCATCAAACTCATTTGAATTCATTTTTCATCTTTGTATTTCAGGTGAATCAATCAAAAAATTTCATCAAATTCACTTGGGTTTCCACAAGTGGGACATGGCGTACTTGGTTTTGATGAACTGCTGCCCTGCACTGTGAGAGACAGAAGCACACCCACTACTCACGAGTCACGCAGATACTGATTCATTCACTCACCCCAAACCGTGGAAATAAATATGTTTTCTCCAGTGGGGTGGCGCCACCTGAAAACAATAAAACATCCAACTCTGATATATTTTTATGTTGTCTGTGGCTTTGTTCTTAAATAATGTTACCCATATGAATATCATGAATATTACTTATTCCCCCCCCAAAAAAAAAGTATACAGGCGCTCTAGGCCCAAACCTAAACAAATATTTTTCTGCAATATAATAATGTAATGTAATGTAATAATTTAGGTAGTGTAGTATATCACAAACAGCCTCGTATGGACGGACCAGCAGGTCTGCTGCTGTTTGTTATTCCTTTGTGTTCATTTGTGTACTTAACAGAGT
>JACEEZ010021273.1:162126-174626 GCA_016584305.1 Chionoecetes opilio | reverse complement strand
TCTAGTTGTAACGCTAGATACGTCGGCGAGACGACAAGGAATCTAACCCTTAGGCTTTCTGAGCATAAAGGTGTTTCTGCACGTACTGGTCGACCCATTTCTTCACCTTCGCAATCTGCAATCCGCTCACACTCACATGATTTAGATCACACTTTTTCTATGAATGACTTTAGTATCCTATCCAAGGCACACTACCCTAGTGACACTAAATTATTAGAAGCTATACACATCAAGCATTTGTCCCCTGATCTTAATAACCAAGTCATTTCACACCAACTACATATACTCAAATGACTACCACTGTTTCGATTGCCCGACTCTCGGTTCGATCGCCCCACACAAGCTGAAATGTCACCCACAAAACAGTGTTCATTCAGTCCTCTACCAACTCAGACAGCATACACACAAGGTCCGTTAAGTACAAATTATATTTTATTTATTAGTTAGTAATTTTAGATAATATAGGAATATTTATTGTTTCTTGGAATTAATTTTTAGATGTTCGCTTTTTTAGCATTACAATATATTAAATTTTTTAACTATTTTAGCCTGATGATGCCAAGTGCCTTGGCGAAACGTTGCGCATAAAACAACCCCAAGTATGACGAGTGTCTCTGTCACCCTGAAAACATCATTATAATATATAATATATATATATATATATATATATATATATATATATATATACATATACATATACATATACATATAACATATATATATATACATATACATATACATATACATAAATAACTATAATATACATATACATATATATATATATATATATATATATATATATATATATATATATATATATATATATATATATATATATATATATATATTGTTACATCCCCAGCCACACTTCACCACACTGCAGCTCCTTGCTGCAAAAAACATGCACAGTAAATATTGTGCAATACCTATCAATGTGCCTTACTTCTCCTTAAGAGAAGTTCTCCCGGGCCGGCTGGTTGGTAGCTAGATTTTCACTCCCCACACCTCACTCTCACAACCACACCTCACTCTCACAAACCACCAGGCAAATATTACTCACTTCTCTATTTAACATATTATATATTTTCATAATCATATATGTACAGAAACAAAGAATAAATCTATGATAGCCCTTGATGTCCCAAACATCAATCCACCAATCACCACTCACCAGGCTACTCGCCACAATTAAGCCCACACCATCACACACCATCAGGCTTACACGCCAGTCAACACAGCCAGCTGCTGCTCACGCCACACACTCCGACACACATACACCATCAGTCAATCATACAACAGTCAATCACCAAGTCAATCATACACCAAGTCAATCATACACCAAGTCAATCACACACCAAGTCAATCACACACCAAGTCAATCATACACCAAGTCAATCACAACACCATTACTTCCTTTGTACCACTCTCTCAGCACAATACATGGCCACCCACGAGCTTCCACCGCCAGCTCCTAACCCACCAGCTGTCCACCCGAAAAGAGGACCCCGCTCCACTTCTTACCACTCATCAACATGCTCGCTATTTACGGGACCACAATCATATCATCCACAGAAATTTTTAGGGGCTNATATATATATAATATATTATATTTATATATATTTTTTGGCCCCCCCTTTTCAATTTTCTGGGTACGCCACTGCTACTAACATTAAACCACATCAAGCTCGATGATTATTCTCTTGTTATTAAAGATAATCTATAATAATTCTTAGTTTTATATTCATAATTAAGTCCAAAATCTGAAAAAAATAAAATTCCAACTACACAAAATACGGAACAAAATAGTAATTGTCATCCAAGCTGAAAAATATTAACCGGATACTTGTTTTATTACCTTACCTTTTATCTGATTGTGTTGTTATCACCCTAAAATAATTACATTTGAAAATGTACAGTCTAAGATAAAAAGTCGTGTCATGAATTTTGGTTACGACATCTGGTAAATGGCTAACCTTTCGGTGCTGCCTGCCGTATGTCATACGAACGGTTGGTAGCACTGTCATAAGTGCTTCGATCTCACCACAACTCATGCGTCATAATAGTTCGTATCCTCACGAGTAATTGTTTTAGGATTCATTACCAGGTGTTAGAAATAGAAGTTCTGAGGTAATTTTAAAGCAGTGTTCTTAACCTGGGCTCGGTGAGCCAGTCTCAGGGGTTCGGCGGAGGCCTTCGAAACACATTGCAATTTTGCTATTATTGTAAACTCCCTCAGCCGGTGAGGCTCGCTTCGCACAACCCCCCCCCCCCCCCCTTTATAACTATCCTGGATTCACCCCTGTATTCCCCTTTCTTTTTAAGGAACCTATATACGCCACTGCTTCCGAGTCCTTCCTTCTTCATATTATTAATCCAAATATACTCTTGAATTTGAGGCAATTATTCTTGAATTTTTGCATAGATTAAAATGGAAATTGGTCCTATTATTATACTATTGAATTTTGAAGCACTTTTTCTCGATTTTTTTATTTTTTTTTATTTATATATTTCTTATTTATATTATTGCATGTATTGCAATGTATGGAGCTCTCTCCATACTCCTGCTTGTGATGTATGTGGCCTTCAATGGCTCAGGTGTAAAGATGAAATGTCTTGGCGATCATTCAATCAATCAATCATTGGGGGCATACGCCGGGGGTCGCGTCGCCTCGCCCACCCTACGACGCCACTCCCGGGGTCACCACGCGCGAGTTCCCATACAGGCTCCTTTTCCCATACCAAGCAGCTCTCGACAAGAAACATCAACTTGCCCCAACCACGAGCCTTGTGGGCGCCCCCTTGGCCTCTCCACGCCGGATTGTCTCTTGCAGATACAACCCGATGGGAAGGATCGGTTTCAGGGTAGCATGCCACATGCCCATATAGCCGAAGTTGGCCCTGACGGACTATGCAGGTAATAGGTCTCGATTCAGTTTCACGGTGCAATCGCTGATTTGACACGTAATCATCTCAGCGATACCCCATGATGCTGCGAAAGACACTATTACCAAAGGCATTGATTCGTCTCTTCAAGTCACTATTTAGTGTCCATGTCTCACAACCATAGAGTAGACAGGGATCACAAGCGATCATTGCTGGCCGAATTACTTCGCATTCCACATCGAATAATATGAAACCTCAACGCAGTAAATCTATTGAACCTTTGAAATACCCTTGGTTTGTTTTAGTCACTGTCTCATCAGCAGCAGATATGAAGCGTTGAACCCTTATCTGAACAGTAGCTTAAAAGGGATTCAGGCTTGCCACCACGAGCATGTAACTGCGTTAAGCCGCGGTCACACGAGCAACTTTTCTGGCAATATTCAGCCGGCAACACAAACACGGCCCAAACTCGGCTAAAATTGCCCTGTTTTTTGAAGACCAACATGTCGGGCTTTATCGGCAAGCATATTGCTGAAATTCCTTCCACCAATGGATATTATTTGACATTCATTTTTAATGCACGCTCTAATTCAATATATAGAAGCTAAAATAAACACCTACATAGTGGCAAGAACCGATTACAATACGAATTGTGAAGTCTTGTACATTTTTTAAACATTTTGAAGGATATAATACACTTAGGAAAATTTTCATGAGTTAGGGATGGTTTTCTATTTTTTTTGTTGGCTGTCTACCTTTTTAGGGGATACTGGACTGGACCAACTTATGTTGATCACTGATGTTTGATGTTTGATGTTTATTCACACTGACGCGCTTCCATACCCAAGAATCCCTTTCAAACATTCACCACCCTATTTGTGAACCAGTTTCTCCCTATTTATCCCTATTTTTCCAAAGACGCTTCTTCAGATACGACTTGAGAAGCCGGAATTGGCTTTAAAACTCGGCTACCTCTGTGAAAGTCCGTGTGACCAAAACACGGCAAGGTATTGCCTTTGCTGAATATTGCCGGCTGAATATTGATGGAAAAGTTGCTCGTGTGACCGCGGCTTTAGGGTTTTCATGTTTCACGAGTTACATTTCATATTCGGACAAAACTGTGACATGACTTTTGTCTTAGACTGTACAGTGTACAATGTACCCTATGATAGTACTGAATAAAAAAAAAAACTTATTAAAAAACTTCTTTTTTTTTTTTTGGGTAGTGTGTTAGGTATGGCTAGACAATCCGAAGTAAATAGACTACTACTAGTAGGAGCACGGGTGCGCATTTAAACGGGGTGCAACGCCCCAACGTCTTCTATTAAAACCGTGACGTCACGCGTTGAGTTATCTCCCGCCGCGGTTGTAGCGATTCCCCAGCTTGTTTGAGCTACCTCCTTGTGTTTGGAGAGAATGCGTGTGTGTTGTTTGCTCGAGAGAGAATGCGTGTGTGTTGGTATTTGAGAGAGAATGCTGGTGTGTTTGTTTTGAGAGAGAATGCGTGTGTGTGTGTGGTGATTGAGAGAGAATGGTGTGGTTTGTTTGAGAGAGAATGCGTGTGTGTGTGTGTATTTGAAGAGAATGCCCCCGGTGTTTGTTTGTTGAGAGAGAATGCGTGTGTGTGTGTTTGAGAGGAATGCGTGTGTGTGTGTTTGAGAGAGAGAGTGCGTGTGTGTGGTTTGAGAAAGAAAATGCGTGTGTGTGTGTGTGTGTGTGTTTGAGAGAGAATGCGTGTGTTGTGTGTGTGTGTTTGAGAGAGAGAATGCGTGTGTGTGTGTTTGAGAGAAAATTTGGTAGTTGTGTGTGTGTGTGTTGTGGTGTAAGTGTTTGAGGAGAGAATGCGTGTGTGTGTATTGTGTGTGTGAGTGTTTGAGAGAGAGAATGCGTGGGGTGTGTGTATGTTAGAGAGAATGGTGTGTGAGTGTTTGACAGAGAGAATACGTGTGTGTGTGTTTGAGAGAGAGAGAATGCGCATGTGTGTGTGTGTGTGTTTGAGAGAGAATGCGTGTGTGTGTTTGAGAGAGAGAATCGTGTGTGTTGTGTATTTGAGAGAGAATGCGTGTGTGTGTGTTTGTGAGAGAGAATGCGGTGTGTGTGTGTGTTTGAGAGAGAATGCGTGTGTTTTGTGTTTGCTTTGAGAGAGAATGCGTGTGTGTGTGTGTATTTGAGAGAGAATGCGGTGTGTGGTGTTTGTTTGAGAGAAGAATGCGTGTGTGTGTGTGTTTTGAGAGAGAATGCGTGTGTGTGTGTTTGAGAAAGAAAAATGCGTGTGTGTGTGTGTGTGTTTGAGAGAGAATGCGTGTGTGTGTTGTGTGTGTGTGTGTTTGGAGAGAAAATGCGTGTGTGTGTGTTTGAGAGAGAATGTGTGTGTGTGTGTGTGTGTAAGTGTTTGAGAGAGAGAATGCGGTGGTGTGTGGTTGTGAGTGTTTGAGAGAGAGAATGCGTGTGTGTGTGTGTGTAGGTGTGTGTGAGTATTTGAGAGAGAAATGCGTGGTGGTGTGTGTGTTGTGTGTGTTTGAGAGAGAGAATGCGTGTGTGTGTGTGTGTGTGTGTGTGTGTGTTTGAGAGAGAGAATGCGTGTGTGTGTGTGTGTGTGTTGTGTGTGTGAGTGTTTGAGAGAGAGAATGCGTGTGTGTGTGTGTATGTGTGTGTGTGAGTGTTTGAGAGAGAATGCGTGTTGTGTTTTGTGTTGTTTGAGAGAGAGAATGCGTGTGTGTGTGTGTGGTGTGTGTGTGTGTGTGTGAGAGAGAATGCGTTGTGTGGGTGTGTTTGAGAGAAAATGTGTTTTGTGTGAGTGTTTGAGAGAGAGAATGCGTGGTGTGTGTGTGTGTTTGAGAGAAAAGGCGTGTGTGTGTGTGTGTGGGGTTTAGAGGGAATGCGGGGTGTGTGGTTTAAGAGAGAATGCGGTGTGTATGTGTGTGTTGTGTTGTGTGTGTGTGTGTGTGCTGAGAGAGAATGCGTGTGTGTGTGTGTTTGAGAGAGAATGCGTGTGTGTGTGTGTGTGTTAGGGAAATCGTAGTGTAGTGGTTAGCACGCTCGGCTTACAACGAGAGTCCGGGTTCGATCCGGGGGAGCGAAAGATAGATGGGTGGTCTTTCTTAATTTCCTAGCCCTGCCACCCAGCAGTGAATGGGTACCGGGTGCGCCGGGGGTTTTTGTAAACCCCCCCCCGGGGTGGTGGGCTTCGGCAACACTCATATGCAGCAGCGGTAGTTTCACTATGGCTTGAGGCATTATCTCTAAACAAACAAACAGGGAGAAACAAGAAACAACAAGAGTGTATGGGTGTGTTTGTGTGTGTGTGTGTTTGAGAGAGAATGCGTGTGTGGGGGTGTGTGTGTGTTGAGAGAGAATTGTGTGTGTGTGTGTGTGTGTGTGTGTGTGTGTGTGTGTGTGTGAGAGAGAGAGAGAGAGAGTATGATTATGTATGTATGTATGATCTTTATATATCTCTCATTTCCCATAGTTGTATATACGAATCTTAGAAGCATTATATCTTTGTCCCGTAAGAATAATTGCCCTTTAAACTATCACTGGCGGCCTCTATACCACCAAATATGGCTTTAACTACCATAGGAACACATTATATTTCTTATTGCATGATCTGTCAATGAACCCAATGGTATTGACACAATTGACACACAAATATGTTCTCTCACAAAAAAAAAATGATTGGCGGCCATCTTTTCTCGAAATAACTACTAAAACCTTAATGATTGGAAATTTACCTCAACAATCTTATGTCCATCGGGATTATTATCCATTAAAACATGGATATAGGCACAAAACGTATGCTTGCATGTGAAATAACTCCTGATTTATAATGAAAAATGCCTTTAGTGGCGGCCATTTTTCAAAATGGCCGCCATTGCTATATTTGGTTGGCTCTATATCCAGTTTTTGTTGGATATGCATCTTTTAACACTGTACCAAGTTTGGATGTTATTACTAAAAAATGCAGGGTTTTGCACATATCCGCTGGACTAAGAGCAGCGGTCGGCAACCTGCGGCTCCGGAGCCGCATGCGGCTCTTTCAAGAGTACCTGAGCGGCTCCTGCCACCTACTTTTAGAAATGTCCAAATTATCATAAAGAAAAAAATTAGTATAAAATACTGCATGGCATAGATAGCCGCAGTACAATAGTGTATGTGACCTAGGTCCTAGGTCTCTAGGGAAATATTGGCATGAATTCTTTTAGCTACTTATTATTATTATTATTATTATTATTATTATTATCAAACTGTATTTGATTATCTAGACTTTTGGAATATTTTACTCCTATATGGTATTATGGAGGAGGAACATATTATTGTTTCGTAATTTGCATTAATAATGTACACTGCGGCGCCATCAGCACTGCTACCCTGCCTTGTTTGAAGAAACTGGCTCTTCTCAAATTCTGGGTTGCCGACCTCTGCCCTAGAGGTAAGTCTATTTTACCCTAAATTCTTATATTTTACCCTAAATTATCTGCACCCCTGTAACTTCGATTATATATATATACTAGCCGCAAAGCCGCCCTCCGGGCGGACTTTTTGGCTAGCTCCTGCGGAGGGCTATTGGTGGGCCTTCGGCCCACCACCTGTGTTTGGTGGGCCAAAGGCCCACCAAACACAGACTCTCCAGATAGCCCCTTCTAACTTTCCTGAAATCATGGATGTAGAAATGTATGTATTAACGCCTTACCCATCACCCCCCACCCATTCACTCACCCATTACCCATCACCACACACCCATTCACTCACCCATTACCCATCACCACACACTCATTCACTCACCCATTACCCATCACCCCCCACCTATTCCCTCACCCATCACCCATCACCCCCCACCCATTCACTCACCCATCACCCCACACCCATTACCCATCACCCCACCCATTCACTCACCCATTACCCATCACCCTACATCAAGGTTTCCTCAATGGACCCGTTTACTCACACCTAAAACACGGAATTTTGTGAAGCTTTGGATGTAATATAAGCTACTTATCACTGTACTCATATTCATTTTGCTTAAAAATGCACCATGAATGAGATATATGCAGTTTTTTGGGCCAAAATATGACGTGGCTGCGGAACGCGCTGTGATTGGTTATGACGTAGTCAGTGCAGAAACATCCCTTCCGCTTCCTTCTCTACCCCGCTTCCTCGCCTATTAGTCCAGCGGATATGTGCAAAACCCTGCATTTTTTAGTAATAACATCCAAACTTGGTACAGTGTTAAAAGATGCATATCCAACAAAAACTGGATATGGAGCCAACCAAATATAGCAATGGCGGCCATTTTGAAAAATGGCCGCCACTAAAGGCATTTTTCATTATAAATCAGGAGTTATTTCACATGCAAGCATAAGGTTTGTGCTTATATCCATGTTTTAATGGATAATAATTCCGATGGACATAAGCATGTTGAGGTAAATTTCCAATCATTAAGGTTTTAGTAGTTATTTCTACAAAAGATGGCCGCCAATAATTTTATTTTTTGTGAGAACATATTTGTGTGTCAATTGTGTCAATACCATTGGGTTCATAGACAGATCATGCAATAAGAAATATAATGTGTTCCTATGATAGTTAAAGCCATATTTGGTGGTATAGAGGTCGCCAGTGATAGTTTGAAGGGCAATTACTCTTACGGGACAAAGATATAATGCTTCTAAGATTCGTATATACAACTATGGGAAATGAGATATATAAAGATCATACATACATACATAATCATACTCTCACACACACACACACACACACACACACACCTTCACACACAAATTATCTCTCAAACACACACACTCACACACACACACTCTCTCTCAAACACACACACACACACTCATTCTCTCTCTCAAACACACACACACACACGCATTCTCTCTCAAACACCAACACACGCATTCTCTCTCAAACACAAACACACACACGCATTCTCTCTCAAACACACACACGAATTCTCTCTCAAACACACACCACACACACGCATTCTCTCTCAAACACACACACACGCATTCTCTCTCAAACACACACACGCATTCTCTCTCAAACACACACACGAATTCTCTCTCAAACACACACACACGCATTCTCTCTCAAACACCCACACACGCATTCTCTCTCAAACACACACACACGCATTCTCTCTCAAACACACACACGCATTCTCTCTCAAACACACACACGCATTCTCTCTCAAAACACACACACGAATTCTCTCTCAAAAACACACACACGCATCTCTCTCAAACACACACACACCCCATTCTCTCTCAAAACACCCCACACGCATTCTCTCTCAAACACACACATACGCGCATTCTCTCTCAAACACACAAAGCATTCTCTCTCAAACACTCACACACACACACGCATTCTCTCTCAAACACACACACACGCATTCTCTCTCAAACACACACACACGCATTCTCTCTCAAACACACAAAAACCGCATTCTCTCTCAAACACCACCACACGCATTCTCTCTCAACCACACACACACGCATTATCTCTCAAACACACACACACACACACACACGCATTCTCTCTCAAACACACACACACGCATTCTCTCTCAAACACACACACACACGCATTCTCTCTCAAACACCCACACACGCATTCTCTCTCCAAACACACACACGCATTCTCTCTCAAACACACACACACGCATTCTCTCTCAAACACATACACGCATTCCTCTCAACACACACAGACGCATTCTCTCTCAAATAACACACACGCATTCTCTCTCAAACACACACACACGCATTCTCTCTCAAACACACACTGCATTCTCTCTCAAACACACACACGCATTCTCTCTCAAACACACACACACGCATTCTCTCTCAAACACACACACGCATTCTCTCTCAAACACACACACGCATTCTCTCTCAAACACACACACACGCATTCTCTCTCAAACACACACACGCATTCTCTCTCAAACACACACACGCATTCTCTCTCAAACACACACACGCATTCTCTCTCAAACACACACACACGCATTCTCTCTCAAACACACCACACGCATTCTTCTCAACACACACACACGCATTCTCTCATACACACACACACGCATTCTCTCTCAAAAAACCCACACACGCATTCGCTCTCAACACACACACGCATTCGCTCTCAAACCACACACACGCATTCTCTCTCAAACACACACACGCATTCTCTCTCAAACACACACACACGCATTCTCTCTCAAACACCCACACACGCATTCTCTCTCAAACACCACCAACACACACACGCATTCTCTCTCAAACACACACCACGCATTCTCTCTCAAACACACACACCCCATTCTCTCTCAAACACACACACACGCATTCTCTCTCAAAACACACCCAAAACCACGCATTCTCTCGCAAACACACACACGCATTCTCTCTCAAACACACACACACACACAACACACACGCATTCTCTCTCAAACATACACACGCATTCTCTCTCAAACACCACACACGAATTCTTCTCAAACACACATACACACCACGCATTCTTTTCAAACACACACACGAATTCTCTCTCAAACACACACACACGCATTCTCTCTCAAAAACACACACACACGCATTCTCTCTCAAACACACAAAACACACGCATTCTCTCTTTAAACACACACACACACACACACACGCGCATTCTCTCTCTCAAACACACACACACGGCATTCTCTCTCTCAAACACACACACACACACACACACAGAGGCATTCTCTCTCTCAAACACACACACACACACACACACAGAGGCATTCTCTCTCTCAAACACACACACACGCATTCTCTCTCAAACACACACACACACACACACATTCTCTCTCAAACACACACACACACACATGCATTCTCTCTCAAACACACACACACGCATTCTCTCTCAAACACACACACACACACACACGCGCATTCTCTTTCTCAAACACACACACACACACACGCATTATCTCTCAAACACTCGCATACACACACACGCATTCTCTCTGAAACATACACAAACACACACACGCATTCTCTCTCAAACGCACACATACACGCATTCTCTCTCTCAAACACACACACACACACACACACACACACGCATTCTCTCTCAAACACACACGCATTCTCGCGTGACTCATGTCTCTCAGGACCGGCTTGACCAATCAGAACGCTGAGATGAGCTGTGACGTCATAGGGGGAGGAGACAAAGTCACCTGCGTAATTTGAGTAGCTTCCGTGAGGCGACCAATTTTAATAGCTGCCATACCTAAACTGAAGATTATTTTCAGTGGCTCCATATCCAAAATTGATTGCATATGCATGTTCTAACTTTGTTCCAAGTACGGTTGTTATTACTAAAAAATGCAGGGTTTGGTATTATGCCATTCCGCGGACATATATAGCTGGACAAAGAGAACACACTGTTTGTTATGTACCAATCTGCTAAAACACCACGATTAAAACACCAGAGAGTGTTCATATCTGTGTCCAAAGACAAGAAAAAAAGTAAACAGTGGTGGATGTCTACTATAGGCGTGATTCCCCTGAGGGAACACACATGTTACTCGTGTGTGTGTGTGTGACACTGCGTGTGTGTAGTATCCATAGTACTACGTACGGATTGGTGATTGGTGTTTGTCTGTGTATGCAGTGATGAAGTAACAAACGCCTACACACACACACGCACACACACATACACAACACACGCAGCGTTGTGTTATTGTGACTGCTGAGGGCACGGGAAGCATCCAAAAGAACATAATAACATAAGAAAATAAGGAAGCTACAAGAGACCGTGAAATCTACACGAGGTAGTTCCTGTAGTGATTGTGAATTTCCCCTTCATCTAGGGCCCTAGGCGATTAATTATGTACTCTTGACGAACTCATAGAAAAACAGGTATAGAGTGAGAGCGCCTTCCACCCACCCACACACACACACACACATCTGATCAAGAGCACACTGCGCCTTCCACACACACACACATATGTATATATATATGTGTGTGTGTGTGTATATTTACCTAGTTGTATTTACCTAGTTGTAACATACAGGAAAAGAGCTATGCTCGTATTGTCCCGTCTCCTAATCTACTATTATCCAGCTTGCCTTTGAAGTTCTGAATACTTCTTGCTTGTGTGTGTGTGTGCGTGGAAGGCGCAGTTGCTTCTTGAAGGATGTGTATGTGTGTGTTGGTGGAAGGCGCTTCATATTCTACCTGTTCTTCTATGAATTCTCTATGATGTGTATGTATGTGTATTGCGGAAGGCGCTCTCATTCTACCTGTTTCTTCTATGAATTCGTCTATGATGTGTATGTATGTGTATTGGTGGAAGGCGCTCTCATTCTACCTGTTCTTCTATGAATTTGTCTATGATGTGTATGTATGTGTGTTGGTGTGTAAGGCGCTCTCATTCTACTGTTCTTCTATGAATTTGTCTATGATGTGTATGTGTGTACGTATGGTGGAAGCGCTCTCATTCTATTGTCTTTTAAAATTCGTCTATGATGTGTGTGTTGTGTGTGTTGGTGCACAGGGCGCTTTCATTCTACCTGTTCTTCTATGAATTCGTCTATGGTGTGTGTGTGTGCAGGTGGAAGGCGCTATCCCTCCTT
>JACEEZ010021273.1:95000-161672 GCA_016584305.1 Chionoecetes opilio | reverse complement strand
GCTTTCTCTCCTAAACACACACACACACACACACAACACAGAGGCATTCTCTCTCTAAAACACACACACAACGCATTCTCTTAAAACACACACCACACACACACACACGCATTCTCTTTCAAACACACACACGCATTCTCTCTCAAACACACACACACACACACACGCGCATTCTCTCTCTCAAACACACACACACACACACACGCATTCTCTCTCAAACACTCACATAAACACACACGCATTCTCTTTTAAAACCCACACACCACACACACCACACCACACACACGCATTCTCTCTCAAACACACACATACACGCATTCTCTCTCTCAAACACACACACACACACACACACCACACACACGCACGCATTCTCTCTCAAACACACACACACACACACACACACACACACACACGCATTCTCTCTCAAACACACACACACGCATTCTCGCGTGCCTCATGTCTCTCAGGACCGGCTTGACCAATCAGAACGCTGAGATGAGCTGTGACGTCATAGGGGAAGGAGACAAAGTCACCCGCGAAATTTTGAGTAGCGTCCGTGGGGGCGACCATTTTAAAATAGCTGCCATACCTACACTGAAGATTATTTTCAGTGGCTCCATATCCAAAATTGATTGCATATGCATGTTCTAACTTTGTTCCAAGTACGGTTGTTATTACTAAAAAATGCAGGGTTTGGTATATATTGTGCATATATCCGCTGGACTATTTACAAGTCGGCGATTTTCATCAGACGGGCATGCGATGCATCTGAAACAGGAGAAAATTAATATTACATATAATTTTTTTTGCCATTTCATTGTTTGTGGGCATGCGATGCAGCTGGAAAAGTATGAAAAGAAATATTAGATATAAAATACGGCATGTTTTCCCCATTTCGCCGTATCATACTTGAAAATGTATGTCAGGATGTCCCGGAAACTCTAAAATAATACTTCCAATGAGTTTATCATGCTAAAATAAGTGGAAAACAACACCTCACATATCCATCTAGCTTATCTTGTGCCGAAGATAAGCTAAGATCTTATTCATGTTTTTCAGGATGGCGGACAGTGGCCATCCTGGATTTAGAGGTCAAAATGATCCCTAAACTGTACGATAACCATTCCAGTGGCTTTGTAATGTCATAATTAGTAAAAAATGACACCTCATTCGTCTTTCTAACTCATCTGATGCCAGAGATATAAAATTTTATGTTTTTCAAGATGTCGGCGGCGGCCTTTTCAATATTGAGCTCTAGAAAAGTTAGCCGTCATTTCCCAGAGGGGCATAGGAGCAAATTTTTCTTTAAAATGGTCCAGGTTATCAAATCCATCGAGAAAAAGAAGTTATCACAATGCAGTACTCAGAAGGGCAAAGGGTTGCATTAATAAAGTAAATCCGTCAGGTTTTAAATTATGATTCAACCCGTGACAATATTTTTTTTCTTTCAATGCAAGACAACTTGCGTGATGAAGACCCATTAAGGCTCTTGTACCCTCACAATAACGCACCTACGTTAATGCACTTGTGTTTGTCGGCAATAAAGTCTGTATTAATCTTTAAATTTTTTTCCGTCTGTTATGTACATATTGATTGAAAGAGTGAGTGAGTGAGTGAGTGAGTGAGTGAGTGAGTGAGTGAGTGAGTGAGTGAGTGAGTGAGTGAGTGAGTGAGTGAGTGAGTGAGTGAGTGAATGATTGAGTGAGTGAGTGAGTGAGTGAGTTTATGAGTGGGGTAGTGATGAGGGAGAGAGAGGAGAGAGAGAGAGAGAGAGAGAGAGAGAGAGAGAGAGAGAGAGAGAGGAGAGAGAGAGAGAGAGAGGAGAGAGAGAGAGAGAGAGAGAGAGAGAGAAGAGAGAGAGAGAGAGAGAGATAGGATAGGTTGCAGGGTCGACGTGATGACAGGTAGGGTCAAAGTGAAGGAAGGGTAGTAAGGGTTAGGTTAGGGGTCCACATGATGGATCCGGTTCGAGCGTACTGAGTTCACTCAGTGCGTATCTGCCTTCTCGCATCGGACCCCAGACCCTAGCCCCCAGGCCCGGCCCTCGCCCAGACCCCCACCACCATCCAACAGCGCCCCAGCGCCTAGCCAACCCAAGGGTTCATTGCCCACCATACCCACCACCCAGGATAGGCAAAGAGACCAATCCCACCAACCCTCAGGTGCTAAAGATATATGTAATAGAATATCCTATCCAATTAAATTAAATGAATAAAGGGTTGATAGTAATAAAGGGTTATAGGGGTAAAAAATAAATAAAATATAAAAATAAATATAAAACTAATCTCTAAAAAACTAAAACAAAAAAATTATAAATATAATTAATAATTTTTACTTATCTATTATATTATTATTTATATAATTTATTTACTTCTATATTTTTTCTCTCTCTGCACTGACATATATATATATATATATATATATATATATATAAAAATATATATATATATTATATAATATATATATATATATATATATATATAATTTTATTATATATATATAATATATATATATATATATTTTAATATATGTATATTATATATTTATATATATATATATATATTATATATTATATGTATATATATATATATATATATATATATATATAAATTTTTATATATATATATATATTATATATATATACAAAGAGAAAAAAATATATATATAAGTAAATAATAAATAAAAGTATGTGTGTGTACGAATAACCAAAGGCCAGTGTAGTAGTAGTAGTAGTAGTAGAGAAGGAGCAAGAGTTCGTCTGGTTCTGGCGTCTGGCTCATATAAGATGCATTAAAAAATTAAGCATTCCAATATTTTCTTTCCCTTTAAATTCACATAACTGAAAAAGGGAAAGGGGTAGGGTAATGGTGATCTATCACAGCACTGCTGAGGGTAACAATGCCAAAAAGTTTGAGAACCACTGTCCTAGGGTGAGTGGGGTACGCTAGGAGGAGCTGCTTTCCCGCCAGTCCACCATTGGGGGCAGTTGATAGATTTTAAGACCAGGTTTTTCTCCCTCTTTTAACATGACTTTCGGATGGCCAGGCCCCCAATTCTCCCCTAAAACACCACACACACCACAAGCACCCCCCAAAAACCCCAAAGGGCATTCTCTCTAAAAAAAAACCCCCCCCCCACACACAACCCCCCGCATTCTCTCCTCAAAACACACTCACGCCCCCCAAACCACAAAAAACACCCCCCCACGGCATTCTCTCTCAAAACCCAACCACCACACCACACACACACACGCATTCTCTCTCAAACCCCAAAACACACGCATTCTCGCGTGTCATGTTTTCTCGGGGCCCGGGTTTTTGCCCCATCAAAAACGCTGGAGGAGCTGTGACTCATGGGGGGAGGAGACAAAGTCACCCGCGAATTTTGAGTAGCGTCCGTGGGCGACCAATTTTAAAATAGCTGCCTACTCAGAGATTTTTTTTAGGGCTCCATACCCAAAATTGTTGGGCAATGCATGTTTTAACTTTTTTTCCAATACGGTGTTTATTACAAAAAAATGCAGGGTTTGTAATATTGTCATATTCCCGGCTATTTACAAGTCGGCGTTTTTTCATCAAAAAGGGGCATGCGAGATCTAAAACAGGAAAAAATTTAAATATTACATAAATTTTTTTTGCCTTTCATGTTTGTGGGGCAGCGATGCAGCGGAAAAGTAGAAAGAAAATATTGATAAAAAATACGGCTTTTTTTCCCCATTTCGCCGTACTACTTGAAATGTATGTCAGGATGCCCCCGAAAATTTAAAAATAATATTTCCCAATGAGTTTTTTCATGCTAAAAAAGTGGAAAAAAAACACCTCACATACCCATCTAGTTATTTTGTGCCGAAGATAAGCAAAGATTTTATTCTGTTTTTAGGATGGCGGACAGTGGCCACCTGGATTTAGAGGTAAAAATGATCCCTAAACTGTACGATAACCATTCCAGTGGTTTTGTAATGTCATAATTAAAAAAAAAGACACCTTCATTCGTCTTTCTAACTCATCTGAGCCAGAGAATATAAAAATTTTAGTTTTTCAAATGCGGGGGCGGCCCTTTTTCAATATTGACTCTAAAAAAGTTACCCGTCTTTTCCCCCAGAGGGGCATAGGAGCAAATTTTTTTTTAAAAGGGCCCAGGTATAAAATCCTCGGGAAAAGAAAGTTATCAAATGCAGTACTAAAAGGGGGCAAAGGGGCTTTAATAAAGAAAATCCGTCATTTTTAAATTATGTTTTCACCCGGACAAATTTTTTTTCTTTCAAAAAGAAAACTTGCGTATGAAGACCCATTAAAGGCTCTTGTACCCTCCAAAAACGCACCTACTTAAATGCATTTGTGTTTGTCGGCAATAAAAGTCTGTATTAATCTTTAAAATTTTTTTTTCCTCTGTTATGTAATATTGTTTTAAAAGAGTGAGTGAGTGAGTAGTGAGGGGGTTGAGTAGTGAGTGAGTGAGTAAAGTAGGAGTGAGTGAGTGAGTGAGTGAGTGAGTAGTGAGTGAATGATTTGAGTGAGGAGTGGGTGAGTGATGAGTGGGGGGTGGGATTTAGGGGGAGAAGAGAGGAGAGAGAGAGAGGAGAGAGGAGAGGGAGAGAGAGAGAGAGAGAGGAGAGACAGAGAGAGAGAGGAGAGAGAGAGAGAGAAGGGGGGAGAGAGAGAGAGGGGGAAAGAGAGAGAGAGAGTAGGATGGTTGCAGGGTCGACGTGATGACGGGGGGTCAAAGTGAATAAGGTAGTAAGGGTTGGTTAGGGGTCCACATATGGACCCGGGTTTCGAGCGTACTGATTCACCAGTGCGTTCTCCCTTTTCTCGCATCGGACCCCAGCCCCTAGCCCCCGGGCCCGGGGGCCCTCCCAGACCCCCACCACCTCCAACAGCGCCCCAGCCCCCCTACCCCAAACCAAGGGGTTTTTCATTCCCACCAACCCACCCCCCCGGTAGGCAAGAGACCACCCCACAACCCCTCAGGTGCTAAAGATATATGTAATAAAAAATCCATCCAAATTAAAAATTTAAAAGAATAAAAGGGTTGATAAGTAATAAGGGTTATAGGGGAAAAAAAAATAAAAAATAAAAAAAAATTAAAAAAAAAATCTCTAAAAAACTAAAAAAAAAAAATTATAAAATAAATTAAAAATTTTTACTTATCTATTATTTATTATTTTATAAATTTTTTTTACTTTATATTTTTTTTTTCTCTTGCACTGACATATATATATATATAATATATTATTATATTAAAAATATTATATATATATATTATATATATATATATATATATATAATATATATTTATTATTTTATATATAATATTATAATATAATATATTATATATTATATAATATTTTATATATATTTATATATTATATATATATATATTATATTTTAATATATATATATATATTAATATATAATATATATATATATATATATATATTTCAAAAGAGAAAAAAATATAATAAAAAGTAAATAATAAATAAAAGTAGTGTGTGTACAATAACCAAAGGCCGTAGTAGTATAGTATAGTAGTAGAGAAAGGAGAAGGAGGCTGGTTCTCGTCTGGCTCATATAAGATGCATTCATTAACATTCCAATATTTTCTTTCCTTTTAAATTACATACTGAAAAAGGAAATGGGGGTTGGGGTAATGGTGATCTATCACACACTGCTGAGGGGACAATGCCAAAAAATTTGAGAACCACTGTCCTAGGGGGGTGGGGGACCTAGGGGGAGCTGCTTTTCCCGCCAGTCCACCATGGGGGCAGTTTTAGATTTTAAGACCGGTTCTTCTCCCTCTTTGATAACATGAACTTTCGGATGGCCCCCGGAATCCCCCTCTTAAGCTGCCTTTTTCCGCCTCATTGAGAAAGGGGGAGCCTGAAAACCCAGGCTGCTGTTTGGGGGGTCAGGATACTAAGCTGTCCCGGATACCTCAAAAAGTCCCAAAGAGGAGGAAGGAGCTTTTTAAAGGGGGAGACTTATTAATTTATTTTACGTGATTTACTTCTTTCTTCGTTGTGACAGTTTATCACTCCAAGCATTACATTTGCAATCCTAGCGTAATGCAGTTTTACTTTTTTTTTTTTAATTTTTTTTTAAGAATTAAAATTTAACTCTGAAAATTTTTAAAAAAAAAAAATTATGCTGCATTCTTAGAAATTTTTTGAATTTTTATTAAAAATTTTTTTTTGTTTTTCAGCTTTGAGGACCCCAGTACCCACAGTTACAGAGGGCACCCAAATATACCCCCTTTCCCAAAAGATGGGGAAAAAGCATGAGAGTTTGTGACAAAAGCAGAAGAAAAAAGCTGCTGGAGTAGGCCCTGTTCCCCCCCTTTTCCTGTTTCCACCTGGAAATTTTGTTAAGACAAAAAGGCATCCCCCTCTGCAGTGTGGAGAGTGGTCCGGTTCAGAAGGCCAAAAAAAAAAAGTCTGACTTCGACAATTTTAAGAGATTGGTCTTCATGAAGGTACACATTGACCTGCTCAATATGGAGTTGTCGCAAGAGGACTCTGAGTGGAGGAGCCTGAGGACAGAGGGCCTGATTTCATATCAATGAAATATATTTTGGTGTGTAGTTTACTTATACTAATTATTACCCCTTAGTTTTCACTTAAGTTGATCAATTGAGTGAGGAGTCACAATGATTTAGTAAACAATGAATATATTTACAACATTACAAAGTGCTTTACCTGTATTTTTGCACTTTTTGCAGTGAAAACATCACGTAATTGGTTTCCGACTTGCGGTTTGGAAAATGCAAATTTCAAGAAATTTGCGGACTTACAGTTGCGGAAAGTAAGGGTTAGGGTATGCGGAAGTGCGTTCGCGGAAGTGAATTTTTGTTTGCGGTGTCACAATAAGGGTGGGAATGAGTGTGTATGTCTGTCTTTACCCCCCCCCCCCCCCACACACACACATATACACACACACACCACACACATTTACACACTCACAAAGAACTCCAAAGAGAAAGCTAGCAGATGGAAATTGGCTTAAGAATGTAAATAGAAACTCAAGTATTCCGTGCAATTTCCCCTCTTCTCCCTCGCTCCTATTCTCCACATCTTAGCAAGACACCACTAATTTCGTAACAATGATTTTGGAAAATTTATGCACGTACTTGTACTGCAGTTCTATACGATGATTACTACTTCATCTTCACTAGACGCAGTTTTCTTTTCCTATTCATCTGGCAGCAGGCATTACAAAACATATCAGCCACTTTAGATCTCCTATACTTATAACTGAACAACAGAGAACGAAATAAAAAAAATCATTTGAAGTAAACAGAATTTCCCCAACTCTCTTAAGATTAATGATGCGATCCTCTTGTGGTATTAACGAGCGGTTTCAATTACCCGGGCACTAGGGTGTCTTTGGAGGCAATGGTGAATCTAGGGGTTGCGGGGCCCTAGGCCGGTGTAACGTGATGGGCCCCCAATAATTTGATCAATGTCGATGTTTTTAATTATTTGTTTTTGTTCAAAATGCAACTATTTTGTAGATTTTTCTATAAATACTATTAAACCATTTATTTTTCTTGTTAATGCCTCAAATGTTTTGCATAAATGCAGGCATTCCTGTAGATGTGGCAAACATGACTTAAAGCTATAAGAAACAGAGGCAGAGCATGCATTAACTTCATATAAACTGAATGTATTTGAGTGCAGTCTGGTATTTGTACCAGCAGGAAGTAGAGTCATTAACTGGCATAGGTATGCAGGTTTTGCAAAAAAATACAAAGATGTTCCATGCAAAAATCTGCTTTAAAAAAAAAGTGCAATAAAAAACTCATATCAAGCACATAAAAACTACGATAGAGTAAAACTTTCGATTTTTTTTGTACATTATACCATCTAAAAGTGGCGCCAACTCCAGTGGGGCCCCCGCTTAACTCGATACATTCTTTTTGTCCATTTCATGTTACTCAACCGCCGGCAGTCAACCCTGGCAAAAGGTGAGCCCGGGGCCCTTAGCCATGGCCTACTCGCCCCCCCCCCTCCCCCCTCTACGTACGCCATTGTTTGCAGGAGGTTATATATGTGTTATGTACGAGTGTTGGAGCTGCAGGTTGTGCGCCGAGAACAAGGTGGACGGAGAGGTACAGTATCTCTTTAGACACTTAGTGGATATAGGAGGCAGTGCGTGCGTGGCGGTGAGGAAGAGAGAGTGAGAGAGAGCACGGTACTTTCATTATATTTTTGCAACACAACTCATTCATACGAATTTGTAATTACTACCATGATGATGGGAGGATGTGAGTGTGTTTGAGAGCTTCTTTAGTTATATCATTCCTGCAGGGAGCCCAAGATGGTTCAGTCGCTGCGAGAGGTACTGTTGGAGCCTGAGGTGATGCGTAGCCTGACGCAGGACCCGGCCTCCTTCAGGTAATCATTCATATCATCTCCCTATACAAGTACTATGTCTTAGCATTATCTTCTGGCCACGAAGCACTACCGGTCACCTAACTTGTCGATTACAGTCACGATCACTTAGCGGAAGCGGAGAATTAACTGATTCTTCACAGGTTCCCGCGACGTCCAGCGGTGGTGGTAGGGTCGGTGCCCTGGCCACCCCACGTATCATTGACTCGTGGCGCTGACGGTCTCCTAACAGTATCGAGTGCCATGGGCAACATGATGCAAGTGCTGTCAGAGAAGCTGAATTTCACGTGAGAGAAAGTCATGTTCCTTTAGGCATAAATCGCTTGTAGAGTAGCGTTGTTGCTGAGACTATAGCATATAGTCTTGTGTGTCTGGTGATGAGTGTGACGTATTTTTTCTCACCTTTGTCCAGGTACAGCGTGATAGTACCTGCAGACAGATCTTGGGTGCTGAGCGCCCCCAATGGCAGTTTGGAAGGAAATTTTGGGGGCCAGGTGACTAAAAAGGGGTGAAAACGGGAAAGGAGGCTGAGAGCCCTCCATACGCTACATAAATTTTAAAACGTTGACTTTTTTTATTAGAAAATTATTTAAAATTTTTAATTAGCTTAGTTTAAAAAAAAAACTACTTTAAATTCCTGATTGGGGTTTTCATCGCAGATATTAGTGGGGGTCACTTGGGGGCCATTCGCTTAAAACAGGGGGGTTAAAGGAAGTATTTTGGGGGTCTTACCCCAACTTTTGTGCCGCTAAACCCCGGAAAATCGTAGTTGGGTCACTCGTTAGCGGTTTTTTTTCCCGCGCAATTTCCCAATTTGGAAATTTTGGGCAATAAAATTGGCAATTTACAAATTGCAAAATGAAAAACCAAAACGTCGTGGGAGGCTCGTTTTGGACTAAATTTTAAAGCTTTTTTAAGAGTGCTAAAAGGTTTATTTGTACTCCGGGGGTTGGGTTTTCTGTTCGCATTACTGAACTTAATGGAAATTAAGAAAAAGGGGGGAAAAAAAAAGGGGAAAAAAAATTATAAAAGGAAAAATTTTTTTCCCTTTAATTTTTCACATCAAAGTCATAAAATTTTTTCCCGGTTTTAAATCTTTTTTCTCATCCCCCCCCAAAAAAAAATTCCCCCCTTTTCCTTCACCAAAATGTAAAAGCGATCGCCCTAAGGGGAACCCTACATTGTTGGGGATCACAAAAAATCCCTGGGCAGGACCAATTTTCTTCTTGACCCAAGACGAACTTTTTGGCAATAAAGGCCAATCATTCGGAATTTTCCTGCAGGGCATAAAACCCCCCAAGGACCCCAGCGGTCACGAAGAAGACCACAGATAAACCAAAAGGGTTGCGGTCTTTCCCCCACAAACCCCCTTAAACCTTCGCGAAAAACCCCCAACTCCCCACCTTTCCCTTTTCCCCGAAAGGGGGGGCCAATAAATGGTGGACGCACGGACAAGAATCGAGGAACGGGAAAGGGAAATTTCTCTTGAATTTCGAAGAGGAAGGATCAAAAGGGCGCAGCAAAGTCCAGGGGTATTTTCCTGCATCTTTCCGGGCCTACCAAATTTTAAAAAACGCGGGGGCAAGAAATCCAAATTTTTTCAAATCGGGGGAAGCAGGGATTGTCAGGGGAAATCCCAATTTTCCTGGGGCCCCTTTGCTCTCGCCCCCCCAACTCAAACAGCAGCCCGGGAAAACCTTTTCGCCCCCTCATCCCCAAATTTATGGGGCTCTCCCTGTTCCCTCTTCCCCCTTTTTGACGCCAAAAGGCCACCCGCGGGCCCACGAAAAAGTGCCCTTCTCGGGTTTTTCGGGAGAAATAAAACGCGCGGTCCCCCACGGCCTGGGAAAACCCCTTCATCCTCTCGCGTGCTGGTCCTCGACGGATGGCAAACCCTTTCAGCAGAAATCCCTTTTCCCGGCTCAGCAAACTTTTAAGGGGACCGGGTTTTAAATCCCTCCTCCCAGAGAATTCCCCAAACGGGGTTTTTGCTAGGGGGTTTTTTTGCACCTTGCCCTTTGACAGGTCAAACATGGGGCGCTTTCCCTCAAAGACAAGACGGGGGAAACAGCGACCCGAGGTGGGGGGATACAAATATCGACATCCAAGCACCCACGGGGATAAAAGTTTAAATGCCCTTTGGCAAACCCTCTTGTCCCCAAAAGCAACAAGACTGCTATGCCCTCTCCTTTTGCCTCCCAAATCCAGCACCATTCTGGGGATTACGCGTCGTCTGCGCGGGCGCGACAAAGCCTTTGGCAACTTCTGGACCGGACGGAGCCAAGTTCGCTTTTAGAACAAGAGGAAGCGGACACTAAAAATTTATATTCATCTCTCCCTGCTCACAAAGATGTGGAGGCAACCGTATTTTTCCGGACACTGACGTCCCCGTCCTCCTCCTTTCCCCCCCTTCCCCAAATACCTCCCAAAACCCTGCCTCCAAACTTGGCTAAAACACTTTCAACCCTTCGGGTCATCCACGATTAAATGGGCTCTCACGGGGGGTGTGATTTTACGTCCTTCCATGCCCCTGGCGGGTTTCGACACCACTTGCGCCCCCTTCAGGGAAAGCAAGTTGCAAGCTTGGCCTTTGGTTTTTAGGCGGGGGCCCACCCGGGAACCCTCGACGCTTTGGGTACACTCCAAACCCTGGGCCGCTGACGCAGGAGAGGGCCCGGACGTGTTTGCCGATTTGTGAGCAGAATTTTTTCGGATATACCGGGTCCCCTTTTCCCCAGGCGAGGTGGACGGCAAATTTCAGAAAAAGAAGGTTTGGGGCAAGCACTGGCCCCTCCGACGTCCGCCACCACCCAGCACATTATGGGGAGGGCCCGCTACGGCCGTCGTTTTGGGAAGGGGGGTGTGAAGAAGGAGTTTTGGGGACCCTCGACCCGACCAAATACGGCTACGGGCCAAATCTGGCGCCTATCCCTTCCACCCTGCCTCCCGCCCCGCAAAGTATCATGGATGGGATGCAGTGCGGATGCAAGACGAACTGCTCGACCAATCGCTGCCGCTGTCAACGCCTGCAGACTCCTTGTTCGGAGCTTTGCGATTGCTCCCCCGAGATGTGCATCAACGACGAGGAAGATGGGCATGAGGACGTCGATGGCGTAGACGACTAGATATTCGATTTTTTTCAACTTGTGAACGCTCGCTATCGCAAGTAAGGGATTTTTTTTGTGTTCTAATTGTTATTTTCCAAAAATACGCGGAGGAGACTCGGTTTCGTTGTTTGAAATTTTGTGTTCTGGATTAATACTCGGGTCACTTCGGGCGGAAAAAAGGCTTTCGCTTCACCTTAGGTGAAGGAAGTATTTTGAGGGTCTTATCCTAAGCATTTTTCAGTTGAAATACCCTGTTCTACGCAATAATTGTACCCACCCTTGCACAAATTCGTTAATTAAATGTGTCCTAAGAACAATTGTTTGTTATTTTACTTTTTTTACTAATTAAAATTTAGTTTTTAATTATTAAGAACTCAGGCTTTAAGGCCAAAATTATTCCTTTTATATTTTTCCCAATTTTTTTCCACTTATCTCTAATTTCCATTATAGATCAGTAATCCGAACAGATACAACCACGGAGTACTCAATAACATTTTATGCACTCTTAATAAGCTTCAATTTGAGTCCAAAACGAGGTCTCTACGACGTCTGGTTCTCATTCTGCAATTTGTAATTGCCAATTTTATTGCCAAATTGCCAAATTGCAAATTGCGCGAAAGCTTACCGCTAACGAGTGACCCAACTACGATTTTCGGATTCAGCGGCACAAAATGCTTAGGATAAGACCCTCAAAATACTTCCTTCACCTAAGGTGAAGCGAAAGCCTTTTTTCCGCCCTAAGTGACCCGACTATATCCTTAACTGTTCGCAGGAGGTGGACATCGCCCTGGGTCCTTTCGGCATCACACTAAGCAGGAACAAAGTGGTTGATTTCACCGACTCCTTTTATTTCGATGACCGATCTATTCTGTCTAAAAAGGGTGAACCAGAAATCGACCCGTGGGGTTTCCTTTATCCACTGACGGAATCTGTGTGGGCGGCGATGGCGATCGTCCTGGCGGCGGTGTGGCTGGTCCTGACGGTGGTGAGTCGCCGGCCCAGGGGCGCTGCTCTCCTAGACTGGTCTGGAGAACTTTTGCTGGAAAATATTCGTGTTTTTCTCAACCAAGGTATGTTTTGGAAGTCAAAAATTATCAATTGTTGTAATTTTTTTTTGATTAAATCTATCAGCAAGTTCAGTGCCTTCCAGTCATGAAATGATACTTTTGAGGGAAGTTGTAACCAGCTGAAAAATATTATAAACAACCTTCTTTCATTGGACTGATTTTGTCCGGGCTCAAGCCAAGGTCCGGTTTTGTTTGGAGGTTATAAAGAACAGTACTCTGTTATGCGTGGGGCGAGGACTTTTGAGATTAGGAAATTTTTCATATTTTGTAGTGCAGCCATAATGACGGCGGGTACGTCAGAATTTTACGGGGTTGGCATAGCCCAGGGTTTTGTTTTTATGGACATTTTAAAAACCAAAAGATTTGGGTTTCGGTTTTATTTTTGCAGAAAGAAAAAAAAAATGGGGATTTCAAGTCGTTGGTTCTGTCTTACTCATGGATTGAAACATGGACACTAAAAAAAGCATTGAAGAGCCCAATCGATGCCTTGGTAATAAGTGTCTTGAGAATCATGGGGTATCGCTGGGTATTACGTGCAAATCAGCGATTGCACCGTGGACTGAATCGGGCTTTTTCCCTCATTGTCGTCGCGTAAACTTCGGATATGGGATGGGGCACCCCCCCTGAAACCGATCCGTCCCACCATTTTTGTATCTGTAAGAGAGAATCCGGGCTGGGGACCCAAAAGGGGGCGTCAAGGCTCGTGGCTGGGGAAAGTTGATGTTTCGTGCCAAGAGTGTTTGGGAAATGGGAAGGGAGCCCCCATGGGGACCGCCGTGGTGCCCCCGGAGGTCGCGTAGGGGTGGGCGGGTCGCCCCCCCCCGTATGCCCCAAGATGATTCTTAAATTACTTTTTTCATTAAGACAAAATTCCACCAATCAAAGTTTGATTTTTGTCATTCTCTCTCCTCTCCTCTCTCTCCTCTCTCTCTTCTCTCTCTCTCTCTCTCTCCTCTCTCTCTCTCTCTTCTCCTCTCCTCTCTCTTTCTCTCTCTCTCTCTCTCCTCTCTCTCTCTCCTCCTTTTCCTCCTCTCTCTCTCTCTCTTCTTCCCCTCTCTCTCTCTCCTCTCTTTTCTTCTCTCTCTCTCTCCTCTCTCTCTCTCTCTCTCCTCTCCTCTCTTCTCTTCCCCTTCTCTCTTTTCCTCTCTCTTTTCCCTTCTCTCTCTCTCTCTCTCTCTCTCTCTCTTCTCTCTCTCTCTTTCTCTCCTCTCTCTCTCCTTCTCTCTTCTTCTCTCTCTCTCTCTCTCTCTCTTCTCTCTTCTCTCTCTCTCTCTCTCTTCTCCTCTCTCTCTCTCCCCTCTCTCTTCCTCTTTTTCCTCTCTTTTCCCCTCTCCCCTCTCTCTCCTCTCTCTCCTCTTCTCTCTCCTCTCTCTCTCTCTAAGGTCATGATGCTCGTTTTCCTGTTTGTTGTTTACTCAAATTATATTTTTCATAGACGTAAAGAAGACGTTATTGGGAACTTAAAAAAGGGGGACGTGCTGGGGTCGTTGAGGGTGGTGGCAGCGGGGTGTACGGAGCTACGCGGGCCCCCTTTCCCCTCCCGCGGGGCGGTGCGCCCACCCCACAACCCATCCAGCCTTGGGGGTTGCTGGACGTTTCCCAGTATCACCGTCCTCAGGGGCAAAAACCCCTCGTCACCGAAACCTCTCTGTAAAAATTTCACCTTTTTCCGCATCTTTTCTCTTTTCTTCCTTTAATATCGGGTTTTTTTACGAATTAGATTCTGTGTGTGTGTAACCCCCGTAATTTTTTGCCGGACGGCCTTTTTGAACATTTATTTTTTCACTCTTCTAATCTCTCTTCTGTGTCGTGTATTATTCTGAAGGGGATTCAAAGGGGGGATTGCAGCCATCATGCCCCAAAAGAAAGTGAAGGTCAGGGGAAGGGGGGGCAGGGATAATTTTTTTTTTCCAGGGGCTACATGACAGGACCGACAGGCGTACACCCCCTGGGCCCCACTATCATCCTTATAAATCCCTCAGAAGAACCCTTTTCACGACGCTGGGGCCGGTAACAATCACAATTCGGGGAAAAAATTTATTTCTTTTATTAATAAATTGATCTTGGTAGGACTCGAACCCACAGTATAGACTTCTTTTCCTCCAACAAACCCCAAAAGCGGTGACGGTACCGATTGACAAAACTGATAATCCCTTGGCAGCGGTTGCTGGGTACTTTCTCCCTTTACAGTGTTTTGCATTCGCGGTATCCTCCTCCCCCTTCTTTTCCCTCTTATGTGTTTTTATCGCAAGTTCAAAATTCACCACTTTTTTATTTTCATGCAGGTAGTTTTACGATTTGCCCTCGGGGGTATGTATTTATAGTCGCGGTATCTTCCTCCTTCTTTTCCTTCCTTACGTTTTTGAAGCCAGTTCATAGCCTCAAAATAAAGTATTTTCAAATTCAAACTTAGTTAAAAAATTTAAATCCCTAGTATGAAGAATCGTCGTTTTCCCCCCGAAATGAAGTGGGGTGAGCTGGGGGAAACCCATGAGTCGGTTCGGAGTCGTGTGAAGTACCGAGGGCCCCTCTCCCTTTCCCTTTGCGCTGAAACCCTGGTCCGTCATCACCGCCACTCCATCTCACCACCACCTCTCACGACCTTGGGGCTAATCTTTTCACCTTAACGGGTAACTTTTGTAACTGCCTAAGCAAAGGTGTTGGTCCCATTTTGTCCTTTATTTCCCAATGAATGCAATTTTTTCCCATGAATGCACTCTTTTCCCAAAGCAAAAAGGCCAAACTGAATCACTTTTTCCCACTGTAGTAACCCTTTCCCCCTGAGTGTGTCCCAATGTTTTGGATGAAATAATCCCCTCAAGATATTAAAGGGTCACGCCACAAAGACTACAAAGGGACAGAAAAGCATTGTCTTTTTGATAAACCTTTGTTTAAAAATTAGCTAAAGGGTTCAAAACATTTAAAACTCAGGCGTAAATAACAGTAGAGGGTTTGGACACTCAAATTCACCGTATTGCATTTAATGGTCCCCAGCCGGAAAGGGCCCTGTGCTTTTATTTTATTATCTAGACTCTTAGTTGACAGAAATCGATAAAACAAAGGGTAAAAAAAAGAAAAACAGCTCTACTTAATGTTAGGCTTTTTTAAATCCGCCTGGTTTTAGTCATAACACTCAGAAAATAAAAATGTATTAAAAAAATACAGTAGCTATACAGTATATTCAACAAAAGAAAAATACATTGTACTTAAGAAGTAAATTTATTTTTCCCCACCTGTCAATTGCCCCCACTTTTCCCCCAGTTTGCGACCTAGTCCTACGCTTTTGGAAACACCTTGCGTTAGCGGGGACATCACTGTTGATTTTCACCACAAGTTGCCTGCAAAAAAATTTGAAGGGGGCACCACCATCTGTCGGATGAGTTCCCCAACTGTGCCCTTTACAGGAGAAGGGCCCCCAGTCACTGGGCATTATCGCTTGTGGGGCGTTCACCATCTCCACGAAACCCCCCGGGGCGGGCCCACTTCAGAGCGCACGATGGTTTTTTTTTACCAAACCTCACCGATGTGGCAGTTTTCCCAAAGGTGATGTAAAGGGCATGGGGATGGGACCAGAGTTTTGCCGCGGTCCAACAGCTGGGAATGACCTGTAGATGCCCTTCACCTGCTCACCAGTGTTCTTTTCAAAACGCGTCCAGCGGTGCAGGTCTCTCTGTCGACCACGGGTCAGCCAGGCACCGACTTGTTGCCTCTGGTTACGAAGGGGGCCCGGGTAGCTTGAAATGTACCCGGCGGCTTTGTAGACCCGTCCACCCTCACGCTTGTACTGTACGTACAACATGGAAAAAGGGTCATCTTAACAAGCGGCCCTACAAGCTGACCGAAAAAGTGCTGAAACCTTCAGCATGGAGTTCGTCAACTTTGGGCTCCGCGTACCACGCATGACAGACCTAAAGGGCCCCTGCGACATTTCTGAGACAGGCGTAACTGAAGGGTTTTCGTCGACACGGCCATTTCCCCAAAGTTGACTCGATGGTTCAATATTGAAATGTCCCCGTCAGTCGAGTTTCACGGGCACCGTTTCAACGTAGGACCGCGTGGAGCTATGTTTGAACTGTAAACAAGTGAAAAGTTTAAAGTTCCTGATTAATTGGGTAGCTCCATCGTAGCTGGCAAAAAGGAACCCGGGGTCTCTGCCAAAATCACAAGGAAACATACCGACTGTACTACACTCACGAAGACTGGTGGGCCCTTTAGGTACCTGCTAAACAACCAAAAAATTCGGGGATGACCTTTTGAGAACAACTGTGCTTAATTTGTTTTGATCGAATTTTAGGGGTTTGGGCGTAAATTTGTGACGTTGCTGAGAATGATCGGTAGGCCCGGTTACCTCACGACCCCTTACCCATGATGGTCTTAATCTTCACCTCCAGGAAGCGCATCACCACGGGTCTAAAAAAAAACTACCCTTTTATTATTGTTGGATACAAAGTTATTATTTAAATATAATACCCGAAAAAATTTTTTAGTGAACTCACAAACTACATATAATGAAATTAAATATAACTTGTAATTCCAGTCTAATACCTGAAGAAAGAGGGACTCCTTTTTGGATAGTTTTTTGAAGAGGTAAATCCGGGTTTGGGTGATATTTTTTTCACCAAAGACCTTCTGGGTCTGAGTGTGGAGGACCTTTTTGCTCGTAAACGAGCACCCTTTTGGCTTTTTTGGGCGTCCTCCACTATGTTTATTGTTTTGGATTGCTGTTGAACACTGATGGATGGCATCGGGTTTGAGCGTGGGGCGCTTCGTCCGTTTGGTTCGAGGGGAAACCCTCGACAAAGTCCTGCGGTTTAAAGTGGAACTCGTTACCAGAGTGGTCGGGGTTCCCAGCCCACGCCCTCTCGGGCGGGGTAGCAATCCACTGGGGCCCTATTTCAGCTTTTTTTTGGGAAGGCGTTGTCTTTTCCCCAAAAACTAACTTGTTATATTTCCCCAAGTCTTCCCCAAGCAACACGTTGGACGTAATGTTATGACATCAGGAAGCAGGGCGCATTTTTTAAAAACCCCCCAATAATCCCCCCAAACCCCAAGCCCCGGGGGGGACCTGCACGGCGTTTGCCCTTTTTGGCCTTTTGGGCCATTACGGTGCGTGGGTGGGGTTTTTTTTGCAGGTCCAATCGGGTCTACTTTTATCTCAAATGAGGTATTAAGATTTTTAAAGGGGAAAAAATTTCCAAATTTTAATTTTTTAATTTAAAAAAAAACTTAACTTAATAGATTAAGGCTAAAAAAAAAACAAGGGGATTTATAGATGGAAAATTTTATGTGAAAAAGGCCCAAAATCCATGGGGGGAAACGGTTTTTCAACTAACCCATACTGGTTTGAACCATGACACCCCTGAGCAATTTAGCCGGATGTTTGATATTTTGTTTTGGACCCAAGGGTTTTTTGGAAAGAGGTAAATCGCAAAAATCTGATTTTCCGAAAATACAAAAAGTAAATAAAATGACCAATCGCAGTTACAAACTTATTTTTGGGTAAAAAACAGAAAAACAAGCCATATTGTAAAATTTTGGTTTTTTGCTATGAAGGGGGAAAATTTAAAAATAATGGCAAAAACTACTTTGGGATTCCTAACCTTTGAACCTTTAAAAAAACGATAGAGTATCGACTAGTCTGTTGTTTTTTTTGCATCTAGTTCGATATCACGGCTCAGTATTTTCACGGGCAAATTTTTTGAGTTTACTTTTATCCCTGTTCAGAGGCTATTTAAGCCTTATGTTTCATTAATTAGTCATATAACAATCTTGTATGGCTCGTGATACATGTGTTATGGTATAATTCGTTACTTCGGGTGTTTTGAAAAGGTTAGGGGTGAGCAAAAGTGACACTAAGCCGCCCCCATTACTGTGTTTTTTATTGTTTTTGTGCTACATGAGAATATAAAATTTTTATAACGGTCTATGGGATTTTAAAAAAATTTTTAATTAGACACTGCATGTTTCCCCTTTTACTAACTGCTGTCAGTTTCTATATTTTTTTTTAATTTCTCTCGGGATGTGTTGATATACCGGGACCCGGGAAAAGGGGGAGGGGAGACGTTCTATCCGGCGCAAAGATCGACAGCAAAAAGATTCCACCCCTGCCAAAAGGGCGTTCATGGCTTACCAGAAAACAAGGCAAAAACTTACCAAGTTTTTTCAGCGATTTAAATGATGTTTGGGGAAAAAAAAAACCACCCCTTGTGAGTTTATCACTGCAGTGGGGGGGAAGAAACCAAAATAGCATCGTCACGGGGTCTATTTTAACAGCTGCAATCATCTCACGGGAGGGATACACGTATAAAATTGCTCCCAACGGCCCATATGGATGGATACGAAAAGGATCATGTCTCGTGCAGGGACAACCACGTATTGGGATGCTCAACACTTCGGGGCAATTAAGTGGAGAGCTCTGGGTGAGAACTGGCACAAAAGGGAGGAACGGCGTTATGTGGCTGTGCACGACATACATTGACACCGACCTGCGGTAACATCCTGGTGACCCTGCGGTTACGGATGGACAGTCGTCAACCCAATGGGCCGGGGAAAAAGACGACATGGAAGGATTTCCCGCAAACGGAGCATTGCTTGAGACCGGACGTGGGGACGCTGCAGAATCCACCCCTACGGAGTGGGAAGAGTTCTTGTGCGGCATTTTCTCACCCGCTTAGACGAAACAACATCAACGATGTGCATACCGCATGTTTCCAAAAAGGGGGACCAAAGACCAAGAAAAAACTTCCCCAATCGAAAATGTCTTTAACAACACATCAAAGCCACCCACCAGGCTCAGGTTGGTTCCCGGAATGTACCAACCCAAAAACAGCGCCCATTGGAAGTAGTGGTACGAGGATGCTACGAGGAACTCCCCACACGTCAGTGTGGACATCCTTCCAAAAGGGGTTTTACAGACATAGTTTGCTGCAAATGAAAAATTGTGCAACTTCCAGTGCTCTTGTAGGGCCCAAAAACTTGAAGTGCATAGTGCATTTTCCGTAATACGGAAAGTGGTCACAACCCCCTACAGTGTGGGAAATTTAACGGACTCTCAGGACTTTAAAAAGACATTTTTTTCATTTCATTTCAGTACCGTAAACTTGCATATATCAATGATGGCCTTTTTCGTCCCCCGTTCCTGTTGCGTTTCTTAAATTTTTATAGATGTATGATGTTGTAAAAAGTAAGAAATCTACTCATTATTAAAAAACCCCAAAATTTTTTCAATATGGCTTGTTTTTTCCATTTTGACACAAAGTAAGTTTTTACCTGCATTATTGGTCATTCTATTGACATTTTTTTATTTTTGAAAAAATCCGAAATTTCGCGATTTGGGCCCCCTTTTTATATAATATTTTTATCTATACTCATTTTTATGCATAAAAAAATATTTTACAACCTTTGGCTTGTTATTCTGCTCATTTTTACACCAAAATAAAATTTGAACTGCATTTAAAGGTAAATTTTATTACATTTTTGTATTTTCGGAAAAAACTGAATTTCGCGATTGACCTCTTTCACAAAAAACCCACTGTGAGGCCCAAATCAAAAAAAAATTTAATGTCTCCAAATAATATTTCCAAAAGGTGTCATGGTTCAATCCTAGCATGGGTGACAGCTTTTAACAAAACCCTTTCTCCTCTGTAAAATTTTAGATTATATTCCTAGTCTATTATGCTTTGGGAAACTATCTACCTCGGCTTATCCTTTTTAAAATGCCCCCATATATAAAGTGGAATGAAAAGTAATTTTATATATTTTAAACCACTATGTATTTTTTTTTCCCGCATGGATGCCTTTAGTCTTCTTTTTTTCCTCATATTTTTTTTAGTTAAAATCTGATACCCAAAATCTAATTTAAACTTTTCAAAACATTCCCGCATGAAAGAAGCATCATGACCCGTCCTTCCAATTACTCGAAGGGAAGAAAAATGGATCACAGCTCCTTCTTTACGTCTACAGGGAAAGTGACTTCTACAAGTCGAGACAGCCTTCTTTACCTCACCCCCCTGCATGATCGGCCCGAAGAAAGCCCCATCATGCCGCCATCACACACGGGAATAAAATTAAACTTTTAACATACAATAATGTGGGGATAAGACGTGGGTCCCGGGAAAAAAAAGGTAGTTAACAGAACTTTCAAGAAGAAAAGATCTCTATGACATGTTTTGTTTAAAATATGAGATAACTTATGGTGTGGTTAGAAACATGTTTGGTTAGTTGCTGGGGGTAAGCTCATGGTAAAGGTTATTTGGCCCTAAACTAAACACATGAACCTGTATGAAACAGGCTAAAAAGGGGACGATTTTTTTGATTTTCAATTCCCAAGTTCTAAGTTGTCGCTAATTATGTATAACTTTTTCAAACTGTAGGTTGCCAATTTTTAAAACGAAACTTACGAGGACGATCCAACCCCGATTCTGAAGCTTTGCCGGGTGGGTTTAATTTAAATTTTTAAGAATAAAACCCACCCCGTTACAGTATACTCCCTGCTGTGCCTTTTTTTAAAGCTTTACAATTTTTAGTCCGATCTTTAACTCGAACTTCGTCCTGCCTTTTTGTTGAAGCTCCCTAAAATAAAAACCCAAAAACGAATTATGAAATTTTTTTCGATCGTTTTAAATTTAAAAATTTTAACAAGCTTCTCGAGAATAATTCAAAATGTTTTTGAATTATCAAAAACCCTCTCGAAACTAGATGGGAAATTTAAGGGGGGGAGTCCGCCCTAATTTTTAAATTGCATCTTCGGTCATGAAACTTTATATGTTGTGTAATTTGTACCCTTTTTTATCAATGAAAAATTTCAAGCTGATCAATAAAAAGGAAAAAATTTGAAAAAAATTAAAGAGCCCCATTTTTGTCGGTTTTATGATGAAATTTTGAATTGCATTTTCACCATTTTTTTACCGATTCCCTTTTGAAGAGCATATGAAAATTTATTTTTTTCTAACAATTTTTTTGAGAAAATTTTTAAATTTGGTTTTCGAATTTTTTTTTTTTAATTGTTAAAAAGAAAAAAAAAAAAAAAAAAAAGGAAAAATTTTAAGGATAATTTTTCCCATATATCAAAAATGAGACTAAAAACAAAAAAGTTCTCAGAAAAGATTTTTCTACTATTGATTTTGTGTGTCCCAAAGTTCGGGGAAAAATCGTGCCAAAAATAAAAAGATGAATTTTATGTTATTTTATACTAGTTTTGAGGAAAAACGCGTTTGAAATTTTGTAAATTTTTGCGCCCGTGAAGGTACTATAGTCAATGACTTTTATATAATTTTTGGGATCAGAAACACAATCAATGCATCAAAAAGGATCTGCACCTTGTCCCCCTTATAAAGGATTAAATTAAACGTCAAAGGGGGAGGGTTTCAGGGCCGCCAGCCCCCTTATTGTTGCAAGGTTCGATCAAAATTTACCAGGTCATAGCTTTCGGTTGGGAATTCTTTGTTGTTTTCCCCTTTTTTGTTTAATTCTTCTTCGGGTAATTCTTTCTCTTTTCTCTTTTTTCTAGCCTTTTTTTGGGTGTATACATTTTTTCCAAAATTTTTTTTGACAGGGTTTCACTTTCTATCCAAAATTTTTCCAGAATGTTACCGGGGGAAAAAACTTTACCCCGAAAATTTCTTTTTTTTTTTTTTAAAGGGTTAGTTTTTAATTGGGAAAATTATCCAAAAAAAATTTTTTTTTTTTTTTTTTTTTGTTAAAGTTTTGAAAGTTTAAATGTCCCTCGCTATGGGCAGTTAAAAAAAGTCCGACGAAAAAAAATTCCACCATTTAAAGCCAAAGAAAAGGGTGCTGCCATCTATATTAATAAAAGCGAAAGGGGTCTGTCTTTTGTCTGTCTGTCTGTTGTTGTGTGTGTGTGTGTGTGTTGTGTTTTGGTATAGGTTCCGCCCCCCGGGGCGCAAACCCCATATGGACAATTTTTTGGGAAACGGGCGACCAGGGGAAAGGGCATTTCCCCTTTTAGATGATCCGTCCTTTTTTTTTTTTTTTTTTTTAGCACCCTTTTCGGAATTGTGAAAACAAAAAGGGGTTTGCGAGAATTTAGGAAGCCTTGATTTTGGGTGATGGGTTTGGGGTTTTAGTGAATGGGTGGGGTGATGGGGGAAAGGGGGTGGGGTGATGGGGAGTGAATGGGTGGGGGGGATGGGTTGGGGGTGGGTGATGGGTGAGGGAAAAGGGGGGGGTGAGGGAAGGGGAGTAATGGGTGTTGGTGATGGGGAATGGGTGAGGAAAGGGTGGGGGTGTGGGTAAAGAGTAGTGAATGGGGGGGGGGTTGGGTAAGGGTGGGTGAAGGTGGTTTGGGGATGGGGAAAGGGTGAGTGAATGGGTGGGGGGATGGGAAGGGTGGGGTTTTGGGTAATGGGTGAGTGAAGGGTGGGGGGGGGTGGGAAAGGGTGGTGAAGGGGGGGGGAATACATACCTTTTAACAATTTCAGGAAAGTTAAAAGGGGTATCTGGAGAGTCCCTGTTTGGTGGGCCTTCGGCCCCCAAACACAGGTGGTGGGCCCAAGGCCCCCCAATACCCTCCGCGGGGCTAGCCAAAAAGTCCGCCCGGAGGGCCTTTTCGGCAGTAGACCTATAACTCAAAATTTATTAAAAATTATTTTCATATTGTCACGGCGGACTCCCCCCCTTTAAAAGGGGGGGGTGGGTCTGCATAACAGATGATTAAAGTTATGAAATTTTGAACGGAAATTTCTAAATTTTCCAGATGTTTTATAGTGAAAATTTTTTCTTAAGAGTTTTGGTGTACCCTTTTAGTATATAGAAATTTGCCTTTTTTAAAATTTTAGATAAAACAAAAGACTGCGTTGTTGGTTTCATCTTTTTAATACCAACTCTTTCAAAATCTTAGTTTGAAAAAAAAAAAAAAAAAATAAAAACAAAATTACAAAAAAAGCAGGCAACCGATGAACACAATGAGCAAGCCGCGGAGTGTCAAAAAGGCCCTCCACGCGAAACAGGTCCCCGCCTTGCAGGATCCGCACATGATAGAGTCTGGCCTGTACCAAAACTGGCTGTTTAGCGAGGTCCCGGCCGTCACCACCTGCCGATTATCGCCCTCAATCGCCCTCGTCAGGTCATCGCTGTCCCTGGCCAACCTGTGGGTAAGGCGGAGGGCTGCACGGCTCCTTGACGCAGTCCCACCCAGTCTGCTTGTTGAAAGATAGGACCCCTTGCTCAGTTCTGTACAGTGGGCTTATTGAGTTACTTGCTAGCATGAATATAGTAATAACAGTAACAGGAGTAGTAATATGCATCGGTACTAATTAATCAGCGTCGCTATAGCAAAACAAATTTATGAAGTCCGTTTGGGCGTTGGCATATTCGGAGAATTCCCTATCCGCGGCTTCTGGCAAATCTCGTAATTGGCCAAGTATCGGATTAGACCCTTAGCGAAAACGATAACACACACACACACACACACACACTCTCTCTCTCTCTCTCTCTCTCTCTCTCTCTCTCTCTCTCTCTCTCTCTCTCTCTCTCTCTCTCTCTCTCTCTCTCTCTCTCTCTCTCTCTCAACATTTTGTGTTTTGTCTTTGGCTGTTCGAGCCACTGCTCTGGAAAATGCAATTATAGGACCTCTATTGACCTTTTCTTCTAATAAGTACTTATTCACATTGTAAATCAGTTCCTTCTCCCGACGATGAAGGACACGCGAGTGTGTAGGCGTAGCTTCCATCTAGGGTGGCGGCCTGTGAGAAAGCGAGTTCTCGGTGTCTAAATTGCAACATCGTAAAGCCCGTGTCAAACGGGGATATTTTTCGGCATCTTTTGGTATTTTGCTACCAAGAGATGCCCGTAGTGCACATGGCGGCAAAAAATGCGTGTTTCGTCACACGGCGTTTCGGCTCCGAGCATCTTCTACTGGTATCTTCCGGAACCCGCGGCTAAGCAAACACTATGGATCGTGCTAGAAGACGTCGTCTGGCTGCTATTGTGTTTGTTTGGTCGCGGGTCCCAGAAGATGCCAGTAGAAGATGCTCGTAGCCGAAACGCCGTGTGCCGAAACGCGCATTTTTTGCCGCCACTATACAGGCATCTCTTGGTAGCAAAATACCAAAAGATGCCGTAAAATATCCCCATGTGACAAGGGCTTAAAGCAACGTTGTCTAGTGTTGTGGTATTTAAATAAAATCATCATTATTTTCTTAAAAAGATAAACATTGATAACACTGCGTAGCTTTATTGTAACATTAAATATATACAGAGTATTTGAAATTTAGTGCAGCAGATAATCATAACAATTGTGCAAATTATGACTAAAGCATGAAAATTTTACCAGTGTTAGTACATACCATAAGGTTCATTTTCAGATTGGAAGGTAAGTCAGATTTGACCTCTGAGGATAGTGAGAGGTCAATGACCTCAATTACATTGAAATTGTCATTTTTTCACGATTCTGGTGCAGTTTGTCTGTTTTGGGAATCATTAAAAAGGTATGTTGCCATGTGTTGGTCCCTTTATCTTCTGGAGAGCCTATTTATACATAATCACAGGATGCAACCATGACTGAACAAGTGCTTTAAATGAGGTCAGTGACCTCAGAAAACAAATTTATTGAAATACACATTTAGGTTACTGTGGTGTCCAGAACAGCTTGCGTGAAATCGTGTTGTAAGATGATCTGTGCAACCTTAATTTTCAATGTGCACTGAACATAGTCTATAAGCTTAAAGTACAGTGAGGTCAGTTACCTCAGACACATGTATAGTACATACCGGTACATGTAATACACACACATTATCCATATAGACGCATAAATATAAAGGTGTCTGATTGCACCTAACAGTCTCCCGAACATGCACATAATGCAGTGCACTTGAGTGCAGCCTTGGTGCACTTGCAGCGGCCGGTACATCCCTTCTTGCAGCCGCAGTGGATCAGTTCGGGGCAAGATTTTGATGCCTCTGGCAGTGTCGTCCAAAGAGGCTGCCACCCAGAGGCCTCCTTTGTCCAGCCCCAGTCAGATGGGATTGGTAACTCTGGATTCAGGACCAGAGTTTGGTTCCAGCAGTTGCCCTGGAGAGATGCACGCTTGATGTGCTGCTGGAGTGCTGCCTGCGTTGGGGGAATGTTTTCTAGAGCCCTAGACTTGTGTGCGAAGAGCTGTTTCCTAGCATCGTTCACTTCCATGGTGTCACTGGTGCGGTCTTACATCAGCACAACGAAGCGCTCCAGCAGTGACATTGACTCCTCACTCACATCACTTGGCATGCGTAAGAGTTCTTCAAAGGCATCAGTCACCTGTGGGAACACTTTCCGAGTCTCTCAGGCAGTCTTCTTCCCTCTGCCAGCGAAAGAAGACACAGTGTCGCACTCTGTGAGGGCATGGAAGATGGGGAGAGTAGTACATTGTCTTGGGTTCATGGCGGCAGCCAGTTGGTGAACAGCTATGTACCAGAAGCTGGATCCAGTGCCAAGAGCTATCCACAGCTCGTCAGGATTGATGTTGTTGAATGAAGCCACAGCCAGTACCACAACATCAGTATCCACAGTGCGTATGGCCACCTTTCTGATCCCCTTCTGCACAGCATCTGCCACATGTAGAAGCAGGCGAGTGTCCGCCTCCTCGTGTGAACATGGGGCGAGGCTGGTCAAATCGGACTCGGCAGGAGAGCACAGGACCTCAGTTCCACATGTTGCATACATTTCCTTGCCATCTGCTATTTGAAGACGAATGACCTCTCGTGACAGGAAACCAAAGAGCTCAGTCTTGTTTTGATCCACACGAAGGAAGTCCTTCCAGTTCTTAGGCATGACGGTAGAGGGAGCCACTCTCTTCCTGACGCCCTTGCCCCTCTTCTGTCTGGTCGTGCCTTTCAGGCTGTCAGGTAGATATACATCCCAGACGAGGTCGAGTCTGTTGACCTTTTCGAGTTGAGTGGAGATGTAAGGTGCAAAGACTGTGTTCTGTGACTCTTCAAAGGTCTTTGCCGTTACAGGATTGAGCATTTGAACAATAGCTGCTACGTCAAGGATTGTGGCATCAACCCCAGGTGCGCTTGTGGTTTCGGGTTGGTCTGATTTCAGGCAGTGTAGTAGATCTGCTTTGACTCCAAGGCGCAGTTTTCCTCCTGTTGATAATGCTGGTGGGGCTGCCTGGTTCTCGTGGCAGAAGAACTGGTCCAGATCCCCATCACGTGATTGGCAGGTAATATACAGCCTCGAGAAGAGACTACAGTCACTCTTCACTGCGGCGAGTTGGATCTGCTGCTTTGACTGCGTCTTGGTCTGTGGCCGACTGAAGAGTGGCAACTTGTTCTTGGGCAGTGTTTCTGTAACTGGCTTCGTGCATAGTTCCAGTCTTTCTTCAACAAACTTTGTGTACTGCTCCTCACCAAGGGACTCAATCTTCCTCACAGTTTCTGCCACTGGGGTGTCCATGATGTCTCTCGTGTCAAGGACCAGTAGATCTTGAGTGTTCTCTAGGAAGGGATTCCCCATCTCTTCAAACACTGCTATACGTGCTCTGACATCCTTCATAAAGGCTGCTTGCACTCCAGGTTTCTGGTCATGGTGAAGATGCCCAGTGTCGTGAGCATCGCCATGTCCTCTTGTCGCCTGCTCTTCAAACTCTGCAGTGATCCTGGCTATTTCTGGCCCTACCACCATCCAGCGTCTGAGTGCCCCAGGGTTTCCTGTCAGTCCAATAGCTCCATCAGACCCTTTGACCACAGCGTTGTTCTGTTCATGACATTAGTCAATTGCCATGGCAGAGAACTTGTTGCTGGTCTTGTGTACCACAAACCTCCCAGACTTGAATTCTGCCAGGACATCTGGGTGTTTGTCAATGAAGTTCTTCATATCACGGATGTGTACAGAACCTGGAATAGTGAGTGTGATCTAAGGCGAACATCCAGGGCATGATCTGTGTCAGGGATTCCACATAGAGCTCAAAGTTCCCTTCACGAAGTGATCGGATGTACAATTCATGGTTGATCTTAGTGGGCACTGAAAAGGTTCATCTGTCTCTGCTTGGCAAAGAATACAAAGCTCCCAGTTAGTTCTTGGGGGTGGTCTTGATTGCTTTGGACGTAGAGGGCTGGGCTGGGTCTATGAGGATATGACGCTTTGCCATAGTGACGATCAGGTCTGGGATGCTTGTATCTTGGCTTCGATCATCAGGCAGGGAATCCTGCAACACACAAGTACAACAATTGTGTTAGTACCAGCCACTACAGTTAACATTCATTGGTATCAATATTTGATATGCTGAGGTAATTGACCTCTCACTGTCCTCAGAGGTCAAAGCTAGACACCTGTAAATAATTACCAACGCTGTGTGGAATATGTAGACACTTTTATTGGAACACAAATGCATGGTTTGTACATCATAAACATGTTTACCATTAACCAATGACGCCAAACATCAATATTTTGATACTTTGAGGTCATTGACCTCTCACGGTCCTCAAAGATCAAATCTGCCTTACCTCCCGATCTGAAAATGAAGCTTATGGCATGTATTAACACTGGTAGCAATTTCATGCTTTAGTCATAATTTGCACAATTCTTATGATATGAGAGATTATCAGCTGTACTAATTCATTCAGAAGTGATAAATAATTGATATACGAAACAGAAATTATGTGTAGTGACAGACGTGGCAGAGCGTCGGACAGGGAATTCCCCGCTCCAGCCAACGCCCAAATGGACTTCATACATTTGGTCTAGTATAGTAAGTGTTGGTGGTGTTCCGTGGTCAGGGAGCCGTGGCAGTGGTGGGGGCGGGACATCTGGTGGCGCTGGTGGCCTTCTCGCTGGAGCTGTGCTGGGCCCGGACTCGTCACTGAACACACCGGCATATTCAGTCATTCACCTAACTACGATGACCACGATGGGAATTCTACCGTCACAATAGGGATCCAAACTTGGACTTCACGTCTGGTTTCAAACAAATATTGGGTTTGATTATATATTTCTGGGATACCATATTGATAAATTTGTTTCTAGAGAATACTGTTGTGATTTTGTTGCCCCAGGCGTATATTTTACGATATATAGCTCGATTTTTTTCTTCTCATGGCATAATAAGCCATGGGCGCAGGTCATTTGGTACTGAGCCGATTGGTGATGAGGTCAAGTGATCCCCAAAACATTTTGGCCTCAAATCAAATGATACCCAAGACAGGTGGGATTCTAAGGACTCGAGTCAAAACTGACCCAGGCGATTGGGACCCAAGCGAAATTGGACCCAAATTTCGTCAGAGAGAGAGAGAGACCCAAAAGGAATTGGACCCAAATTTCGTCAGAGGGATAGAGAGAGAGAGAGAGAGAGAGAGAGACAGAGAGAGAGATAGATAGAGAGAGAGAGAGAGATGAGAGAGATCGAGATGAGAGAGAGACGAGACTGAGAGGGGAGAGAAAGAGAGAGACAGAGAGAGAAGAGAGAGAGAGATTTTTGTCTTATTCTCTCAATCTCTTTTTTCTCTTATTCTCATTATCTCATTCCCTTTTTTTATCTTTTTCTTTAATTCTTTTACATTTTTTTTTCTCTCGCTCTCTCTCTCACATAATCTCTCTCTCTCTCTCTCTCTCTCTCTCTCTCTCTCTCTCTCTCTCTCTCTCTCTCTCTCTCTCTCTCTCCGTCTGTCTGACGAAATTTAGGTCCAATTCCATTTGGGTCCCAATAGCCTGGGTCAGTTTTGACTGGTTCTTATTGAGTTCATTCCCACCTGTCTTGGGTATCATTTGACCTGAGGCAGAAATGTCTTGGGGATCACTTGACCTCATTACCAATCGCCTCAGTACCAATTGACATTTAACTGCCATTCACCAAAAATATAGGAAGTCAGAATATATATATATATATATATATATATATATATATATATATATATATATATATATATATATATATATATATATATATATATATATATATATATATATATCTACCGTAGTTTAGGCAGAGTACTAAGTGTGTTTAGAAGTTATCACAATGCAGTACTCAGAAGGGCAAAGGGTTGCATTAATACAGTAAATCCGTCAGGTTTTAAATTATGATTCAACCCGTGACAGTTTTTTTCTTCTTCAATGCAAGACAGCTTGCGTGATGAAGACCCATTAAGGCTCTTGTACCCTCACAATAACGCACCTACGTTAATGCACTTGTGTTTGTCGGCAATAAAGTCTGTATTGATCTTTAAATTGTTTTCCGTCTGTTATGTACATATTGATTGAAAGAGTGAGTGAGTGAGTGAGTGAGTGAGTGGAGTGAGTGAGTGAGTGAGTGAGTGAGTGAGTGAGTGAGTGAGTGAGTGAGTGAGAGAGAGAGAGAGAGAGAGAGAGAGAGAGAGAGAGAGAGAGAGAGAGAGAGAGAGAGAGAGAGAGAGAGAGAGAGAGAGAGAGAGAGAGAGTATGTGTGTTTGTGTGTGTGTAAGACTGAGAGAGAGAAACAAAACACACAATAGTTCAGTACTTACACTTGATAGAGGGAGAACACAACACGGACAGGGACCAGTTGACACCTGCTCCATACAGCCAATTACACTGTGTGTGAATTGACTGTGTCTGTCGCTTTGTGTGTCTTTGTCACGCACACACACACACACACACACACACACACACACAAAGAAGAAATTCCAAAGAGAAAGCTAGCAGATGGAATGTGGCTTAAGTATGTAAATAGAAACTCTAATATTCCGGGCTATTTCACCTCTTCTCCCTCGCTCCTGTCCTCCACATCTTTGCCAGACACCACTAATTTCGTAACAATGGTTTGGGAGAATTTATGCACGTACTTATGCTGCAGTTCTATAGCATTTTCAATACACAATTATGACTAAGGTGCAGTTTTCTTTTACGTGCGTCTGACAAGAGGCATTACAAATGAACCCCTTTAACTCCTCTTTACAAATTAGATAGCAAAGAAAGAAATAATGTGATAGTGAAATAGTGATCTGAAACAAACATAAATTACCCCAACTCCCTTTAGATTAATGATGCGATCCTCTTTTGGTATTAACGAACACCCTCAATTACCCGGGCACTGGAGCGTCTTTGGAGGAGGTTATATATGTGTTATGTACGAGTGTTGGAGCTGCAGGTTGTGCGTCGAGAAGGAGGTGGACGGAGAGGTACAGTATCTCCTTAGGCACTTAAGCCCGGTTCCCACCATCCCGCTTGTACGGCCGCCGTACAACAACAATAACGTCACAATGACGTCACAACAAAGTCTACCGCACCGCCGTACCGCTGTACGGCCGCCGTACAAAGTTAAATTAAGCCCGGTTCCCACCTTCCCGCTTGTACGGCCGCCATACAACAACAAAGACGTCACAATGACGTCACAACAAAGTCTACCGCACCGCCGTACCGCTGTACGGCCGCCGTACAAAGTTAAATTCAAGTCATCTCTCCCGCTCGGCGGTGTCCGCTTGAGCGGAGTTGCCAACTGTGCCCAGTTACCACAAATACCACTCAAGCGGTGATGATGGTGACGTCATTGTTGAGCGGTGTTGTTGTAAGACGGCCGTACAAGCGGGCTGATGGGAACCGGCCTTTAAAGTCATCTCTCCCGCTCGGCGGTGTCCGCTCGAGCGGAGTTGCCAACTGTGCCCAGTTACCACAAATACCACTCAAGCGGTGATGATGGTGACGTCATTGTTGTTGTATAGCGGCCGTACAAGCGGGATGGTGGGAACCGGACTTTAGTGGATATAGGAGGCAGTGCGTGCATGGTGGTGGTGAGAGAGAGAGAGAGAGAGAGAGAGAGAGAGAGAGAGAGAGAGAGAGAGAGAGAGAGAGAGAGAACACAAGAACACAAGAAAATAAGGAAGCTACAAGAAGCCGTGACCGTGAGACCTACACGTGGTAGTTCCTGTTCCTGAAATTCCTGAGAGAGAGAGAGCACGTTACTTTCATTATATTTTTGCAACACAACTCAACCATACGTACTACTTCCTTGATGATGGGAGGACATGCAAGGTGTATCGCTGTCTAAGGGCTCAAGACCACCACAGGGAAGCATGAGACCACTTGTTATTCTTTCCATTGGCGTGCAGACTAATGGACACCACGTCGCTTGCATGCTGGCGGCCATAACGAGTCCCAACAATACTGTCAGATTAGTAGTTGAAGCCTCGTCATTTTTTAATATTGATGATAACGTTGTTTTCCATTAAGTGCTCGATGATAATAAAGGACCCTGCAAAGCTTGAGTTCAAATGAAGTGCCGTGTTATATTTTGATGGATATTTTTATGCTTATGAAATGTATCTAACTCGTTTTCACTTGTATATGTATAGATTATCTATATGTACGTATTACCTGACAGGATAATTGCATGCCCATGTGTGAGTGTGTTTGAGAGCTTATTTCGTCACATCATTCCTGCAGGGAGCCCAAGATGGTTCAGTCGCTTCGAGAGGTCCTGTTGGAGCCTGAGGTGATGCGCAGCCTGACGCAGGACCCGGCCTCCTTCAAGTAATGTCTTAGCATTATCTTCTGACCACGACGCCTTACCGGTCACCTAACTTGACGATAATCTCTTAGTAACGATCACTTAGCGGAAGCCCAAGATTTAATAGATTCTTTACAGGTTCCCGCGACGTCCGGCGGTGGTGGCAGGGGCAGTGCACTGGCCACCCCACGTATCAGTGACTCGTGGCGCTGACGGTCTCCTAACAGTATCGAGTGCCATGGGCAACATGATGCAAGTGCTGTCAGAGAAGCTGAATTTCACGTGAGAGAAAGTCATGTTCCTTTAGGCATAAATCCACTAGAGTAGTGATATTGCTGAGCATAGCATATAGTCTGGTGATGAGGGTGACATATCCTTTCTCACCTTTATCCAGGTACAGCGTAATAACACCTGCGGATGGGTCGTGGGGTGCTGAGCGTCCCAATGGCAGCTGGACGGGCATGGTGGGCCAGGTGGTTCAGAAGGTGAGAACAGGAGGATTCGGTGCACTGATTCGGAGACTAAGAGGTCATCCAAACTCTGCATTAAGTGTTAACGTTGACATACATTATTAGAAAAATAGTTATCATTTTACTCACCATGGCTTCGATTATAACTACACATGATTCTTGACTGAACTTCACCGCAGATATCTTTATCTGTTCGCAGGAGGCGGACATCGCCCTGGGTCCCTTCGGCATCAAACTTAGCAGATTTCAAGTGGTTGATTTCACAGACTCATTTTATTTCGATGACCGATCTATTCTGTCTAAAAAGGGTGAACCAGAAATCGACCCGTGGGGTTTTCTTTACCCACTGACGGAATCTGTGTGGGCGGCGATGGCGATCGTCCTGGCGGCGGTGTGGCTGGTCTTGACGGTGGTGAGTCGCCGGCCCAAGGGCGCTGCTCTCCTAGACTGGTCTGGAGAAGTTTTGCTGGAAAATATTCGTGTTTTTCTAAACCAAGGTATAGATTTGAGTCATCAAGTTATCAATTAGTTGTAATTTGTATTGATAATAATCTATCAGCAACGTTCAGTGCCTTCCATGTCATGTAATGATTATTATTGATGTGTGTGATTTTTACTAGCTGTTATATGATGAAATGACAGTTTTTAATTAGAACAAGAAAATTATTCCTCCAATCAAAGTTTGCCTTTTCGCCTGACACTCTTCATTCTCTCTCTCTCTCTCTCTCTCTCTCTCTCTCTCTCTCTCTTTTTTAATCTTTTTCTTTTTTTAATTTAAACAACTTACATCATGGTTGACATGTGGCTACAAATTGGTAAGGAGGTTGATGAAGGCATTAAGTGGCAGAAGCTAAAGAAGTCCCCTGTCCCGGGGACATCTATCCGAAAGCTATGCCTTGTAAGATAATAACTAAGTAGTAAGTAAGTACACAGTGTTACAGGCTGAGGGACACTATCCGTCACAGGCACTTGTCAGGCGCTCTCTCTCTCTCTTTCATGACCCGCCAGGGTGGCGCGGTTGGTAGAGTCGTGGACATGGGTGCAGAGTCCCTGCATTCGGTCAGCGGTTGGAGTCCACCAAGTTCGTCCTGGTGTGGTGGCACTTTGTATAGTCAATAACCTTGTAGTTGGTACTTGCAAAGTGTCTAGATAGGATCAAAGTATCTTATATCTTATCTCTTTCATGATGCTTGTTTTTTTTATTGTTAATTTATCCATAATTATATGTTCATCAGACGTAAAGAAGACACTGTTATTAAGCTCCTTGAAAACCCGGACTGTGCTGGGGTCGTGGATAGTGGTGGCAGCTGTGGTGTACTGGAGCTACATGGGCACTTTGACCTCCTTGCTGGCCGTGCGATACATCCCACAGCCCATCCAGACCTTGAGGGATATGCTGGACGATTCCAGTGTCACCGTCCTCATGGAGCCAAACACCATCGTCACCGATACTATCTCAGTAAGAATTCACCATTCCGTATTTATCTTTTTTTTTTCTTCTTTTTATGCCAGGTAGTTTTACGTGTATAGACCTCAGGGTGTCTATTTGTAGTTGCTGTAATCTCCTCCTCCTCTTATTCGTATGTAGTGACGCACAGTTCGCCATTCACCATCTTTATTTTTTGTTATGCCAGGTAGTTTTACGAGTATATACCTCAGGCTCTGGGTGTCTACTTGTAGTATATAGCGGTGTCTTCCTTCTCTTCTTCTGTTTTGACGCACAGTTCATAGCCTCAAAATCAATTAGATTCCATCTAATGACCTAGTAAGGAATTTTAAATGTCTAGTATAAAGATAAGTCGCTTTCCCCTGCAGAAAATGAAATCGGGTGAGCTGCGGGAACTCCATGACCTTCAGTTCGTGGGCCGTGTGAAGTACCAACACGCCGCCATCTTTCCTGTCGCGCTGGACACCCTGGTCCGTCATCACCACCACGCAATCATCTCCACCAGCCTCTCTGCCGACCTCTTCATGGCTGATATATTCACCTTAACTGGTATGATATTTGTAACAGGCTAAGGCATCATTGCTATCTTTGTCCTCATGTCCTCAATGAATGCAATCTTGTTCCCATTGTATGGACTCTTTTTTTTTCCCCACTGCATAATGGTCCCATTGTATGCACTCTTGTTCCCACTGTAGCACTCCTTTCCCCTCTGAGTGATGTCCCCACTAAACGATGTCCCCTGTGAATACACTGTTGTCCCCCAATGAATGTAATGAAGAATGATAGCAATCATAGGGATGCGACTCCACGAAGAGGACAAAGAAGACAGTAAACTTTGTCTTCTTGATAACCTTTGATTGAATTAAACTAATGGCTTTTATCATTTAATTAAGTAGTTCAAATTTTCAATGGGTAAAACAAATCTAAATGATTAACTTATCAAATTTAAACTTAAGAAGACTTCATGTAAACGGTGTTCGTTTGAAACAGAATTCCGCTCTGGTTTTATTGGGTACGTCACAGAGGGATCCTATCTAGTTATCGTCCACGGTGGAACTGTCTTCTCGCGCTCCGTCCCGTCGTTGCCATGTCCCAGTGTCCTTCGGCCGCGTCGTTGCCACGTCTCAGTGTCCTTCGGCCGAATTGTTGCCATGTCTCAACGTCATCTCCCCCTTCTCCCGGGCGCCCACAGTGCCAGCCCGTGGGAGTTGCTGGTCTGGTGGGTGAGTCAAGCCAGGGAGCTGGCGGATAAATCTTCGATTGCGGAGGGTGACATGGCCTGAGCCGTCGAAGCGCACAGCGTACTGGCGGTGGGGGCCCGTTTCTACGACAATGCCGGTCCTATCCCAGCGCCGTAGACGGTTGGAACCTTGATGCTGGACTGCAACTCTGTCACCAACTGCAAGCGGCGGGAAGGGGTTAGCGGACCGATCATGGTGGTCGATGATGGCAACGTCGCAGTGAGCGAAGGCTGCCTGTCGGTCGGCGGCAGAGCGGAGCCAGTCAGGGTGGAGGTGGATGAGTGCAGGATTGTTAGGCAGGTGGTTGCGGAGCACTCTGCCGAACAGCAGGTGGGCAAGAGATTTGCCGATGTGAGAGAGTGGCACTCGCGGCGAGATCGGTGTCAAGAGAGCTATTCCTGCAGGTGCACTCCGCCACAATGCGTTTGCCAATACGGACCGCTACCTCGGCACGGCCGTTCAACTGGGGATAGTAGACCGAGCTGAGGCGGTGTGATACGCCCTTAGTGCGAAGGAAGTCTCGAAATGCCTGGGATACGAGGGTGAGGCCACCGTCGCTGGCAAGCTCACGCGGGGCTCCGTAGTGAAGGAAAACCGAGCGACAGGCGGATATAAGGGGCCCTGGCATCTGCGTGTCCCCGAAAGAAGTGGAACAGGTGGAGGCTTTCTGAGAAGCGATCGACGTGCACGAGCTTTTATTGGCCTGCAAGATCGAAATAGTCGATGAAGACACTGTCGTAGGGCCATTGCGGAGAGTCGGACAGCACCAAGGGTTCCTTAGGAAGGGACAGGACGTGAAGGCGTTAGTAGTGGCAAGTGTCTAATCTGTTGCGGAGGGATTTGTCCAAGCCTGGCCAGTAGACACTCAGGCGGGCTCTTGACTTTCATACCTGCCATATCCTGGTGGGCGGAGTGGGTCGTTTCCCCAAAACCGGCGGCATGTCTGGTTTTGGAGACCTGAAAGGCGACCGGCCTGCGGGGATGGCCATTCTTTTTGGCGACCACGACCATGCGCGAGCACCAGGGGTCGGTGTGCCGGCTGGGACGGGTTCGATTATGCTTATGGCGACATCCCTGTCGAGGTCAGCTTTAACCTGAACTCTTCAGTGGTAGGGAATCGGCGCTGGGGTGTGATTGGACTTTTGAGGGGCGTAGGGGTCGACGTGGATGTGCCTGGGCGCATGCATGTGCCCGTGCAGTGTTTCACAATCTCGGCCAGGGAGGTCAGCGTGCGGTCGCGGGTGAGGAGGCCCTGCTGAAGGTTGGGGTCGGCTAGACCGATGGTGAGTTGATCCCGTACGTGAATCTCCGTCAAGTCGGTCTGGCAGCCGGGCCAGAGGAACTCACAATCAAGGACTACTACCGTTGAACTGACTGGTAACGAAGTCGCGCACAGATGACGTGGTTGACGTCGTCTGTGTCTCTCGTCTCGAAGTCTCGTCGTTGCCACGTCTTGGTGTCCTTCGGCCGTGTTGTTTCCATGTCTCAACATCAAGACTTCAAACAAAAGTATGAGGTAAAAGAAGACCAAAAACATTCATGACAGAGATGATGAATACATAGCAGATGGAACGAACCTACAAAAATCTGCTTCATTCCACTTATGATAATTATCTGGAGGCATTTTTAAAGGGTGTAAGCCGAGGTCGATGAGATTCAAAGCATAAACTCTCCTTGCATTGTCAATCAGCCTTAAGATCTGATTTCAAGATTTACACAAACATTCCATACATGAAAGAAGCATCATGACTAGTGCCTTCACAATGTACTCGTGTAGTGATCATTTTGACCATCTACACCTTTGTTACCATTATGTAGTGCCCACCTTGGGAGTGTACTCTACAGTCCTGGTTACTCCGCTGCCACCACCCACATTAAGTGGGAAAAAATATATGAATGAACTAAAACAAAAGATTTAAGAAAATATGTAAGTTGGAAACTGAATGACAACTCGTTAATATATTTCTAATTATAATATATTTCATTCTTTACTATCTCACTTCCCAACTGGTGTACATTCACAAGTTGCCTTAATTCTAATAAATCATATCCCCTAACGATACGCACACTTCTTAACCTAACAACTTACGTAATAAACATATTTCATCCTATTCGAATGTGAAACAAACTACTTAATAAACATACGTCATCCTATTCTAATGGGAAACAGACTCAATCCTACACTCTCCGCCGCACTATCTCTCCTTTATCCGCCTCACTTATCTCTGGGCGATAAGAACACGAGAGTCATGTTGGGGGAGCCGTGAGTGTGTGGCTGTCTCACACCGCGCCACGGGTAGGACACCGCCACTATGACAGCCGCAACTATCTCTCCTTTATCCGCCTCACTTATCTCTGGGCGATAAGAACACGAGAGTCATGTTGGGGGAGCCGTGAGTGTGTGGCTGTCTCACACCGCGCCACGGGTAGGACACCGCCACTATGACAGCCGCAACTATCTCTCCTTTATCCGCCTCACTTATCTCTGGGCGATAAGAACACGAGAGTCATGTTGGGGGAGCCGTGAGTGTGTGGCTGTCTCACACCGCGCCACGGGTAGGACACCGCCACTATGACAGCCGCAACAGGGCTGCTGCCGCCCTCACTTCCCACTCTATTCCTGCTACTCTGTGACCAGCCAACAGGGCTGGCGCCGCCATCACCTCCATATCCACTCCTGCCTTGGGACCCTGGATAACAAATTCCATTAGTCCTTATGTAGACATAAACCACCAATAAATCACACCTACATCTCTAGCTAACTATATATTTTATAACATACCTTTACAAGGGAGGATAAGGTCACCTCCCAGTGGGCTTACCCACCGGGAGTCCGTCTGCTACTAAATGCTAACCCGACGTTCAGCTCCCCTTCTCACTTCGTTTCGATACGTGGTCAACTACCACTGGCTTAAAATATAAGCCTAACCAGTGATTCAGGAATGAGGCGTGGAGGAAAATTCCTCGTTAGCTTAATGATACTTATGTGTTATTTCATCTCTTCCCCTATTACTGTAATTTCTCGCGTTACACTCGTAAGGTAAGTAGATGAACTCACAGCTTCTTCTTTATGTTCTACAGGGAAATGTGACTTCTACAAGGCGAGGCAGAGCTTCTTTACCTCTACCCACTGCATGATCGGCCAGAAGGACAGCCCGATCGTGCCAGCCATCACACACAGGTAAGGAATTATTTTTTCACGTATCAGTAATGTAGGTAACAAGTGAGCGCAGCGAAAAATACAGTACGTAACATAGTTTACAAGAGAAAAGAAAATTTCGAGAAAATAAATGTTTTGTTTAAGTATGAGATAACGTTACGGTGTGGCTTAGAATACATGTTTAGGAATTAAGGTTATTGTTGCGTGGCATATAGCACATGGTATAAAGGTTATCTTGATATAGCCTTGACAGAACACATGAGCCTCCATGATTACAGGCTAAGGAGATGCATTTATGGATTCTCAAATTTCTTTGTTTTAAGTGTGTCGCTAACTAATGCTTTAACTGCAAGATTGTAGTGATGTCAATATAAATCGAAACCACAAAATTTACAATCATATCTCGATTTTTTAAGCTTCGCCCTGCCAGTATTTAATCAAGGCTTCGTGACAGCAATCTAACTTCGATTTATGAAGCTGCGTCCTGCCATTTTTTTTAATCACTTCACGAGAATAGTCCGGCCTTAATCTCTGAAGCCTTGTCTTGCTAGTGTTAATGGAAACTTCATAAGATCAATCCAAATTCGAATTCTGAAGCTTTGTCTTGACAGTTTTAATAGAATATTCACGACAACAATTCGAATATGACTTCTGAATCGTCAATTCGTCTCTGAGCCTAGCTGAATATCACAATGAGAGGGGTCGGGCTGCATACTAGATAAATCAAGTTATGAATTATGAACAGAAATACCTATTTATCACAAATGTTTTATACTAGGTTAAACTTAAGTGTTATAGGTGTACTACGACTCTTAGTGATATATTAAAGTTAGGCTTCAAGTCTAAGTAAAGCGATACCGAGACTCGTCACGTTGGATTATTTTCAGAACCCAACTCTACTCAGTCTTAGTTTGAAAAGAAACGAAAAAATTTATTAGTTAATGATAAAACAAGAATCTACATGCAGAATGAAAGGCATGACCGATGAAGTGTTGTTGTTGTTGTTTAGGTCTGCGAGGATTCCTTGAGGAACCCTATGAGCCCTCGAGATGTCTTATGATGCTATCACAGGCATGACAGCTGACCTGACTTCTTCAGGAAGGCACAGGTGTGGCAGATGACAGCGTATTGTCGTGAGGGACGGACGCCTGCCGCCACCAGCAGGGTGGGCAGGTCAAGGTGGTGGAGGCACCTTTGATGAGAGGTCACAGCCGCTGCGAGCGTCAAAGGGCGTCCACGCGATAACAGTGTCCGCCTTACAGGATCCGCAGCATGATCGAGTCTGGCCTGTACCAACACTGGCTGTTTAGCGAGGTCCCGGCCGCCACCACCTGCCGCTTTTCGCCACCCATCACCCTCGTCAGGTCAATGCTGTCCCTGGCCAACCTGTGGGTAAGGCGGAGGGCTGCACGGCTCCTTGACGCAGTCCCACCCAGTCTGCTTGTTGAAAGATAGGATCCCCTTGCTCAGTGCTGAACACTAGGCTTATTGAGTTATTTCCTAGCATGAAGATTGTAAGAACAGTAACAGTTGTAATAAATGTAATAATGAATCAGCGTCGCCAGTAAGTGTTGGTGGTGTTCCGTGGTCAGGGAGCCGTGGTGGTGCTGGGGGCGGGACATCTGGTGGCGCTGGTGGCCTTCTCGCTGGAGCTGTGCTGGGCCCGGACTCGTCACTGAACACACCTGCATATTCAGTCATTCACGTAACTACGATGACCACGATGGGAATTCTACCGTCTCAATAGGGATCCAAACTTGGACTTCACGCCTGGTTTCAAACAATATTGGATTTGATTAAAGTTTTCTAGGATATGATAATTGTGTAATCTGTTGTGTAATTAATATTGTTGTGATTTTGTAGCCACAGGCTTATTATATCTTACGTCATAAAGCTCAAAATTAGTTTCTCGTAGCATAATTAAAAGCTAAAGATAGGGGCATACACTATGCTACGCGTGGCCTCGGTGCTCATCTCCGTCGCATTACCCCTTGATCCTGCGGTGGGTGACAACCCCGGGACACAGGGCTAGTGTGACATCCGGGTTACCAGTTACCTTCCCCAGGTTTCCCCAGTTACCCATATATCGATCAACCCCGAAAGGAAGGATGAACAGCTGTTTGAGCTGCACGCCGACTGCCCTGGGCGGGATTGGACCCCGGGCCCGCAGATTCGTAACAAGACGCGGTAGCCACTGCACCACGGAGGCAAAGTAAGCGCCTCCGTGCATATGATGGTATATGTATATTTGGGGAGGCGGTGGCCGAGTGGTTAGTGACTTAGAGTGGTGAGCTATATGTCCCGAGTTCGAATCCTACCGGGGGAAACTCTTCCGATCATCTTTAACGCGGTTAACAGCTATAGACCACAGGTGTCACTATGAAAAGCCAGCCTGCGCCACCACGGGCGAGGGCCAACCATCATAGCCCTCCAGAATGTGCAGGGCCAACCACCTGAGCCCTCAAGGAAAAAAAACACAATAATAACCTACAGGCGCTATAGGCTCCAACGTAATATATATATATATATATATATATATATATATGTAGCGCCCCCCTTTTATAGCTTTGATGTTAACTCGAAGGGCTCCACAATCCTGGTTATTACGCTGCCACCACCCACAATAAGTGGGGGAAAAAAAAAAATTAAGAGAATATGTGAGTATTACTGGGTCTGAATAAACAACTCGTTAACAGGATTTCAGTATATTATCACCTACTGATTAGCCAACTGAGCAGCTTCACACCACTGGGTTACAGGCAGTGGATGCCGATCCTCCCATTGACGAAACCGCACCCTCTCTTGACGAAGTCAGAGAGGCTGTAGCAAAGTTGAGGGGTGGAAAGGCAGCTGGTGTTTGTAATATCAGTGCGGAGCTCCTCAAAGCTGGGGGTGAGGCCATGATCCGCGGGTTGCATGCTGTCCTGACTGCCGTGTGGCAATCAGGTACCATTCCTCCTGACTGGAAAAGGGGGCTGGTCGTCCCTATCTGGAAAGGGAAAGGGGACCGTCAGGACTGCAACAATTACCGTGGTATTACACTACTCAGCGTATCAGGCAAGGTGCTTGCCCATCTATTACTGACACGGATTCGCAGTCATCTGGTCAAGCATCAGAGACCTCAGCAGTCTGGGTTCACGCCTGGTAAGTCAACAACGGACCGTATCCTAGCGCTTCGTGTCCTGGTGGAACGCCGACGTGAGTTTCGACAGGGGATGCTTGCAGCCTATGTTGATCTCAAGAAGGCGTTTGACTCAGTGCATTGTGAGTCACTCTGGGATCTTCTGCGACTTCGAGGGATTCCTGCAAGTACTATTGGTTTGATAACTGGTCTGTATTTTGGGACTGAGAGTGCTGTGAAGTGTGGGGCAGGTGTATCCAGCTTCTTTCCTGTGAATACAGGAGTGAGGCAAGGGTGCGTCCTTGCCCCATCACTTTTCAACGCTTGTATGGACTGGGTAGTGGACAAGGTTGTAGATCAAAGTGATTGTGGAGCATCCGTCGGCAACACCAAGATCACTGATCTTGTTTTTGCCGATGATGCAGTAATCTTTGCTGAGTCGCTGGAGGTCCTGGTGATGGCTCTCGAGGCACTGCACGAGGAGGCAAAGCCTTTGGGACTTGAGGTCTCCTGGCTCAAGACCAAGGTCCAGGTGTTTGGAGACTTACTAGATGAAGCAGTACAGTCTGTTCATGCGTGTGGCGAGGACATTGAGATCTTGGAAAGTTTTACATACCTTGGTAGCGCAGTCCATAATGACGGCGGGTCACGTCAAGAAGTCTTACGGCGGATTGGCATAGCCCACGGTGTTATGGACTCGCTCAGCGGGAGTATTTGGCGTTGTCGGTACCTGTGCAGAAGGACAAAGATCCGGATCTTCAAGTCGCTTGTGATCCCTGTCTTACTCTATGGTTGTGAGACATGGACACTAAATAGTGACTTGAAGAGGCGAATCAATGCCTTTGGTAATAAGTGTCTTCGCAGAATCATGGGGTATCACTGGGATGATTACGTGTCAAATCAGCGATTGCACCGTGAGACTGAATCGAGGCCTATTACCTGCATAGTCCGTCAGCGCCAACTTCGGCTATATGGGCATGTGGCACGCTACCCTGAAACCGATCCTTCCCATCGGGTTGTATCTGTAAGAGACAATCCGGCGTGGAGGAGGACAAGGGGGCGCCCACAAGGCTCGTGGCTGGGGCAAGTTGATGTTTCTTGTCGAAAGCTGCTTGGTATGGGAAAGGAGCCTGCATGGGAACTCGCGCGTGGTGACCCCCGGGAGTGGCGTCGTAGGGTGGGCGAGGCGACGCGCCCCCTGGCGTATGCCCCCAATGATTGATTGATTGATTAGCCAGTATTCACTTCCCTACTTAACCTAAGGTTTTACAACAAATAAATAACTGTAATAATGTGAACACGACACGACGCGACTCTCAGCTCGTGTTTAACCAAAACCCAATAACTCCTTCACCCTACTGTCACTGTGTGACTTCCTGTCACACTGAATCACTGAGTAACTTCCCGTCACACTGAATCACTGTGTAAAGTACCTATACACACACACTCCAGCTATGAAACATGGCCTTAGTTGTATCCAATGGTGTGTCCATGGTCATCCACTCAGCTCACGCTCACACCGTCAGCTCCCACAGCTGCTCACACCGTCAGCTCCCACAGCTGCTCACACCGTCAGCTCCCACAGCTGCTCACACCGTCAGCTCCACCCCGCTCCAAAACCCTATAAATAACATATAGCAATAAGCATTCAAGCTATAACAGATACAAAATAAATCCCCTCTACATCCTCACCAATACACTTCCCCGCACATACCTTTAAAAGGGTCGTTAGACACACCTCTCCACACGTGCTACCAGCTGGAGACGTGGACAGAGAGAGAGGTAATATGGCCACCTTCCTCCCTGTTCGCCTTTCCCGCCTGACGTCACCAGCGATCGCCGGCACAAAGTATTGTTGGAAACTATATCTAGTGATTAAGAACTGAGGAGTGAAGGAAAATGACGAGCATTTGATTACTCGACATTTATATATTACTTTATCCCCACCCCCCCACTCAACGTAATCTCTTCGTCAATCATGAGTCAAAAGGTTTAACCCATTTTCTGGCGTTACACACACACATATATATATATATATATTATATATATATATATATATATATATTATTTAATATATATATATATATATATATAGATATATATAATATTATATATATATATTATATATATTTATATTATATATATATAATTATATATATATATATATAATATATATATATATATATATATATATATATATATATTATATATATATATATATATATATATATATATATATAACTTTAGGTATAGCATAATTGAAACCTTGGCAATAGTTATTTTTAAATTAATATTTTGTGAAGATAATAAGAGGTGTATTTACTTGATTACACTGATAATGATTCTGTGCTGCCATGAAAAAAAAAAAAAAAATCTGTAAAATCAGAACGCACTGGTTTTTTTTTTATCAACCAGAGTGGCATCATCACTTCGATTTACTATTGCAATAGTCACGTACCATGGAAATATTTGAGGATCGCTTAGGGAAGACATGGCAAGAAGGCAGGACGAAGTAACAGTTATGAAAAGTAATAAAAGGAAATAAAGCAAAATGACGTGCTGGTTATCCCTTCATATGATATTTTTCTCGTATTTTACATTGTACAATAATTATATATATATATATATATATATATATATATATATTATATATATATATATTATATATATATATATATATATATATATATATATATATATACATATATATATATATATATATATATATATATATATATATATAATATATATATATATATATATATATATATATATATATATATTTTTTTTTTTTTTTTTTTTTTTTTTTTTCCTTTCTACATCACAAAGAACTGGCCAAGGGCACAACAAAAATGGGTAACACAAAGCCCGCTTAGTTGCCAGTCCCTATAAAGAAGACAGTAAGAGAATAAAATAAAAAAGAGGGGTGAGCCAATTTAGTTCGGGAGGTGTCTTGTTACTCTTCTTTTGAAAAAATTTAAGTCATAGGAAAGTGGAAAAATTGAAACAGGAAGAGAGTTCCAGAGTTTACCAGTGAAAGGGATGAAAGAGTAAAGATATTGATTAACTCTTGCATTACGAAGATGGACAGAATAGGGATGAGAATGAGTAGAAAGTCTTGTGCAGCGAGGTCGCGGGAGGGGGGGAGGCATGCAGTTAGGAAGTTCAGAAGAGCAGTGAGCATGAAAATAACGGTAGAAGAGAGCAAGAGAAGCAACATTGCGGCGGTGATTTAAAGATTGAAGACAGTCAGTCAGAGGAGGGGAGTTGATGAGACGAAAAGCTTTTGACTCAACCCTGTTTAGGAGAGCTGTATGAGTGGATCCTCCCCAAACATGTGAGACATACTCCATGCATGGGCGGATAAGGCCCCTGTAGAGAGCAAGCAATTGGGAGGGAGAAAAAAAAAGGACGCAGACGCCACAGGACACCTAACTTCTTAGAAGCTGTTTTAGCAAGAGATGAGATGTGAGATTTCCAGTTCAGATTTTTAGTAAAGGATAGTCCTAGAATGTTCATTGTAGAAGAAGGAGACAGTTGAGTGTCATTGAAGAAGAGAGGGGATATTTATCTGGTAGGTTTAGTCGAGTAGATAGGTGAAGAAATTGGGACATATACACATAGACATGGGAGAAATATACACATTTAACAGTAATCTTTGTCTCTTAATGGAACCCGTCAGGGTGGCTCGGTTTGTAGAGGTGTGGGCTCGCGTGCAGCGTCCCTGCGTTCGATCCCACCAGGTTCCCACCAGGTTCATCCTGGCGTGGTGGCACTTTGTATAGTCAATAACCTTGTCGTTGGTACTTGCAAAGTGTCTAGATAGGATCAAAGTATCTTATCTTATATCTCTTAATGGAGGCATATTTTAAAGTCTAAACATATGTATTTTTGATGGCATGAATTATGACATTATGCACAGCCACCAAAAGTACTATTAGAGGTATTGAATATACATAAGATCGTTTTTCTTGTTACGTGTGTCTTCATTTTATTTAATTAATGTCATGGATCCTTTTCGAATATTTTCACGTTGTTTTTCCTTTCTGTTTACCTCCTTTTAGGGTAAAGGAGGAAGCTTTTCTTTTTAGTCCTGCTTTCACTGCAATAGTAATAAAGCAGAATTGAATGACCTATTTAAACTCGTTATTTATAAATCAGGAGGCCCTCTGTTACCTACAACTTCTATGCATATTTCTCCTCTCTGACGGTTTTCAAAGAAAAGGTAGTATGTGAGATACGAGTATTTTCATACATTTTTATCATGTTCAGTAAATAACTGCATACTGATTAAGTGCCCTACGAAGAGAAACTTGCAAACGTAACACGAATCCATAAAAAAAGTAACTTGTAATAATTATTAAAATATGTAACAGCTCATGGTATAACACTTAGAATACTTGCTCTGGGGGGAAAATAAACAAGAGCTGATATACGAGTACAATTTATGGGAAAAAATGGATTTGTGAAATATTGATCGTGACATTCCTCAAGGTTCAGGATCAACAGGTTTTCCTTCATGCTGGAATGATAGATATGTTGTTGTTGTTGTTGTTGTTGTTGTTGTTGTTCCTTAGGCTGCTTGTCCGAACTGCCCCGAGCTCCCGGCCATGACCTAGACCGGGTTTTCCCACAGGGTCTTCATGGAGTGTATGTTATGTTGCTGGCGTGTGTGATTATGTGCAGTGCAGTCTTCTTCTAATGTGTTTGATAGTGTGGGATGCTGTGTTGCATCCCGGACTGGCATCCGCAATGGACCCATCCAGGTGGTCAGGAACCGTACTATAGTATTGTCTTTCTCAAACGCACGCTGTATCTTAATAACATATACCTTTGCTTTACATTAACTCTCTCTCTCTCTCTCTCTCTCTCTCTCTCTCTCTCTCTCTCTCTCTCTCTCTCTCTCTCTCTCTCTCTCTCTCTCGTTAGTGGCGTTGCCGTTGCGCATCATGTCGAGAATGAGAGAGAGAGAGAGAGAGAGAGTTAGCAATGCATTGTTTTATTGGTTTGAACGTTTCTTTCACATTCTTGCAAAAATACGAAAATGTTTATGATGAAAATGAGGTAGTAACAAAATCAGACATGAACATAAAAAAAAAAAATGCGAATGTAGTACTACCGTAGATAACACTATAGTCGCCAGTCACTTGCCACTACACTAATGTCGCCAGGTGCAATATCTTACGAATTCTACCGTAGATAACAGTTAAGTCGCCAGGACAACTTTTTTTCTGTTTACAGACGTGTGGTGGCATTAATACTTACTTACATTTCTACATCCATGATATCAGGAAAGTTAGAAGGGGCTATCTGGAGAGTCTGTGTCATTTTGTGTCTTCAACTGTGTCATATTATGGCTATAAATGAACAAATGACAAAAATATCTACAAAGTGGCTATCAACAGTAGAGTCGCCATCTACTGTTTATTTACTGAGTGTTGTACCGCTGTCGTCGTCGCCCGAAAAAAAAATGCGTAGCGAAATTTGAAACCGTCTATACTTGCAGATACAAAGCATAAAACAACGCTGAAACAGGGTAGATTATACAGTCATGATATAAACTACTGTGTATCATCTTCAGTGGCACATAAAAATCAGTAGTGATGCTATAATTCGTAATATTTGGCGCCTGGCGACATCACTGCAGGTGGCGACTTTACTGTTATCTACGGTAGCATCACTACAGACTTTTATGTGCCACTGAAGACATGTTGTGTGATGTACATAATATAAACTACTGTGCATGCCTCTTCAGTGGTACATACAAATCTGTAGTGATGCTAAAATTCATAATATATTGTGCCTGGCGACATTAGTGTAGTGGCAAGTGACTGGCGACTATAGTGTTATGACTTATCTACAGTACATGATGCTGTTGTCTAGGTAGGTTGTCTTCAGTCTACGATAAGACATCTATATCAATGAAAACGACTCAGGTCTTTCTCGTTAGAGAATGTAATTTGAGAAGGTATACAATAGTATTTATATCTCACGCTTTTTGTATAAAATCTATAGATCAATGGGTAAATTCCGGTTTTTCAGCATTCAAGATTTTTTTTTATAAGATTTTTAGTTTACATTATATTTCAATGTGCTTTTTGCCAATCTGGTATTTGTTTTTCGGTAAAATCACCTTATTAAAGGGGGCCCTGCCCTTAGTGGCGTTTCTAGCACAAAAAAACTGGAGGTCGTTGCCATCTTGGGGCCAAGGTAAATGAGGGGGGCTGGGGGGCAAAACAGAAGTTTGGAGGGTTTATAACGGGGGGGGGGGGCTTTGCTGTGAGCACCATATAAACTATTGAAAGTTGAGCACTTTCCAGGGTCAATCTGAGGCCTATGAATGGATATGTTATACTATTTAAGTAATATTCAGTCAGAAAAAAAGGCATTTTCAAAAGAACATTGGGGAAGAATTAAACGAACGTTCATCTGAGTCTCAGATCCGTTTTCTCTGCTGGTGAGTAATCTTACCTGGAAACCAGGAAATGTGAAAATTCATGCTCTCAGGTACGTTTTATTGAAAAGAAAAGGCATTGACCAATAAGCATGACGGCACAGCATGAAGAAAAAATTGTTTCGTCCACCAAAGGAAGTTCGGTGTTCATCTGGAAATTTACCGCATTTGATTGTGCGCGATTGCCCGGGTGGTTGACGCCGCCAAATTCTACGGAATATTTACCATACATACACATAGATAGAGAGATAGAGAGATAAATAGAAAGGAAGATAGATAGATAGATAAATGAATAGATAAATGGGGTGAATACTGCCAACTGTAGTTTGATAATTAAATGCAATAATGCAGAGATAGAAAAATGGTATTATAATAGACGAGAATGAAGCAATCCCATGCAGGTGGTGCAATCACTGGTCATGAAAATTATACGCGAGGTTCTGTTTTTCGGGAAATTTAGACTAAGGTAGAATTTGCAAGTTTTGTTTGCATTTTTCAGTGCCTACGTTTGTGCGTGTAGTGCCAGTCATTGTAATAATCCTGTCAAATAAATATTTCAGGGTCATTCTTGATTACTTGGTCGCCTCAGACAAATAAAAAAATAGATCAAGTTTCGTGGAAGAATATAAATCAGATTTTCGAAACGTTCGTCGCGGTTTTGGTGTCTTGCTGCTGCGATGAAGAGTGACCGATCGGGAGTGTTGAGTCTTGCAATGATAGTAACTGATAGTAAAGATAGAGCAAGGAAGGCTTGAATACCTATCATGATCACATTATTATGCAGGTAAAAATGCCTGCTCATCATTTTATTATACCCTCATAACCTTTTAGTGAAATTGGATTACTTTAATGATATCGTTTACTACGTATAGAAATTTCTCTTAAATAGCGACGGGTCTCCTGAGATCTGTTCTTATTGTGTAATTCTGCACGTGAAATAGTCTAAAGCTTAGTACTGTGGTGCGAGTTTGTTCGTGAAACAATGGAGCACAAAGGCAAGCAAGCAGTAAGGTGGTGGTAGTGGTGACGAGGGTGTCCGCCAGCACGCCGTGAACAACACTGTGTCCTGTTATAATAGAAAACATAGAAAACAAAACAAATAGGGTGCCGTTACAGGAAGGCAACACCCCAACAACATCATCTGATCTGACCTGTGTGAGCCAGAGAAGTACTACACTCAACACCAGGCTGCAGTAAGCTGTATATATAGTGCACGAAGTCAGCGAAAAGCAACAACAACAACACATAAAAGTCCCATGATTCACTAGTTAATGGCTGATGGTTTAGTGTGTGAGCAGAAAACATGTCACATTTGTGTTATGGTGACGCTGGTCAGTGATCGCCAACAGATAATATCAATACATGAGGGTCGAAAACTGAACAAGTATTCCCTAAAGGGGTCGATGAACTGAAGAGTTTGCCATTAATATCAATAAATCATTGTATAAACCTATGTTCATAAACGTAAAATGCTATGTCAGGAATGAATGAGGATTTACAGTTGTATTGTAGAAAACTCGATGCTGATTTGATGTTAAGTGACGTCACTGCGGGTTCCATGTTTAATTTAACAGGTCATCATAACGCATGCTGTGGTTATAAGCGATCCAGTGTTGTTATTGCGGTGTTGTGTGTTGAGATTGTAGTAGATGATCAGAGTTATATATCGAGGTGCGTAATAAGTGTAACGTGAACGCCAGTACGCCAGTTATTACATTACCATTACCAGCTCCGTGGTGAGGAGGTATGAAGTGGCGTTTAGTTTGAAGGAACACTAAGCTGCGTATCCAGAGCAAGTATACATAATTATACATAATACTAAGGGGGATCCGAGGATGGTGGAGCCCCCACGCACCGCTCGGAGGTAAGACATTAGTATTACGTTCAATAACGCTCGCAGTTGCGTATCCATGCAGAGGGGGTGTTTGAGTTTGGGTGCCTTGTCCCCTCACAGTTATGAGATAATACGTAATATTATGTATTCATGCCGATAAGGTGTCTGGGGGTGCCCTGGGGTTAGGAGGCTGTGAGTGGCGTTTGGCCTAGTTTAGATATTGACATCTTTACATAATATTTGTTGGATACGTTTCCAAACTCTTAACCATAAGGGGGAGACGAGAATAGTATTTTCAGACTCGTGAGACGATTCTCCATAATTATTCCGTTTAACCCTTACATGTGTTGCTGTGGACATGTATCTAAGCCTGAATGTGTCCTATAGTTTCGCTTAAGCTATAGAATGTGAAGTCCTAATAACACACACACACACACACACACACACACACACACACACACACACACACACACACCACACACACACATCATAACTAATATATATATATATATATATATATATATATATATATATATATATATATATATATATATATATATATATATATATATACTACACACACACACACACACACACACTCACTCATATATACTACACACACACACACACACACACCACACACACACACACACACACACACACACACACACACACACACACACACACACACATACACACACACACAGTATCAAACACACACACGCACGTTTGTATGTGTGCGTGTATGACCGAACGTGAGCGAATTTCCTTTACTCGGCGTGGTCATATTCTTGCCGGTGAAAATTTTCCTCAAGAAAAGTGTTCGTGTGACCCGAGTTCAGCAGTCTGTCTCCTTCTATTTTTCAACCTTGCAGCGGCCTGGACTTCCTTCAAAGGGAAAGTATGAAGACATATCCCAAGTTCTGTAGTCATTTTGGATATTCACAAATTCAATCGTGAGGGGCACTTACCGACTCTATATATGTTCTCATTCTTTCGTTTTTTTCTTTTCTTTCTTTCTTTCTCTCTTTCTTTCTTGCTTTATCTCTTCCTTTCATCCTCATCATCATCATCATCATCTTCTTTGTTTAGTTTTTAGTTTTAGATACTTCAAAAAATAGAATGAGGTGTCGTTACATCTATCTAACGTTTACCATGATGCATCTTTGGACTATTGAGTGATACTATTTTATTTCTATTAACTTAAAACTTAGCTTAAAACACGAACAGATGAGATGTCAGAAGGGTGTCAATGGTGTCTCTTTTATCTCTCTATTAGATGGCCCGTGACTTAATTGTCTACGCTCGATAGGATAATTAAATGATGGAGGGATTACTTGTGTAACTGTTGTCTTCTTTACAGTCAGTCATAAATATAGAGAGAGCTATAAGTACAGTAAATTAGGTGTCGTAACTTATTCTTTCATACCTTTAATTATCAAATGTCCTCATATGTATGTGTCTTTAGATTTGAGTATAAGGACATCATAATTTTATTCCTACTCCGGACCATTAGTTTCATTCATCCAGCTTGTGCGTATCTATCTACCACATGAATCACCACAACCATCACTGCCACATGAATCACTACAATTACTGAAACCAACACCCACAGCCACTAACAACATCAGATTCACCACCACCAACATTGCCACCTACACTGCCATCCAACATCTAACCATCGGGTGTTCATCTGGGACCGTGACGCACACACACACACACACGCACACACACACACACACACACACACACACACACACACACACACACACACACACACACACACACACACACACACACACACACACACACACACACACACACACACACACACACACTGCAACATATTGATAAGTGCAGCGATATTTTTTCCCCGCCTGTCCTGTGTGATGGCAGGATTGGTATAATGGGTGGCAGGATTGGTATAGTGGGTGGCAGGATTGGTATCATATGTGGCAGGATTAGCAGTTCCCTATTCCACACTTCACTATGTCGATATTTGAGCTACATTCTCCTTTCCCCCAATCATCGTATACCCACATAAAAAAACGTCAAAAAATGAAAATAAGAGCGAAATGTGAGGGTGTAGTTGTGATACTTTTTTTACTTTCTTTGTTTTGCTAACCACTGCACTCCCTCTTACCACAAGCCACCGCCTGCATGTAACCTGCTTCCACATTTTCACCTTCCCTTGGCCTCCGTGCCCCCCCTCCCTCCTCCCCCAGACACTCCACCTCAACTCCCCCTCAGCTCTCCCCTCCAAGCATTACATCACATAATAGACGCCCTGCTAATGAGGCTGATTACGCTTCACTAATTAATTCACAGTTCATCTACAGGTAAAAAACTCTCTCTCTCTTCTTCTCTCTCTCTCTTCTCCTCTCTTCTTCTTCTGTCTGTCTCTGTCTGTCTGTCTGTCTGTCTGTCTGTCTGTCTGTCTGTCTGTCTGTCTGTCTGTCCTGTCTGTCTGTCTGTCTGTCTGTCTGTCTGTCTGTCTGTCTGTCTGTCTGTCTGTCTGTCTGTCGTCTGTCTTCTGTCTGTTCTCTCCTCTTCTCTCTCTCTCTCTCTCTCTCTCTCTCTTCTCTCTCTCTCTCTCTCTCTCTCTCCTCTCTCTCTCTCTCTCTCTCTCTTCTCTCTCTCTCTCTCTCTCTCTCTCTCTCTCTCTGTCTGTCGTCTGTCTGTCTGTCTGTCTGTCTGTCTGTGTCTGTCTGTCTGTCTGTCTGTCTGTCTGTCTGTCTGTCTGTCTGTCTGTCTGTCTGTCTTGTCTGTCTGTCTGTCTGTCTCTCTCTCTCTCTCTCTCTCTCTCTCTCTCTCTCTCATCTCTCTCTCTCTCTCTCTCTCTCTCTCTCTCTCTCTCCCCCCCCCCCCCCTTGAAGGTGCTGTCAGATCACTTTGTAGGGCGGAGTTTCTTGCCGGAAGGACTGAAGTTCTGAGAGGCGATTAGATGATGCTAATGAACTCGTTAGCATAATTAACCATGATAACCAGCCGGGTCGAAAGGGAAGGTGTATTTGCTTGCTAATGGGACTGAATCTGCCCGTATCTTGCTTAGAACTCAAGGAAAAGGCAAAACACAAAGTCCTTGCAAGGTGCTCTGTAGAATCTTAATTGCTGTACAAAGGCGGAGGGAAAAAAAAGTAACATAACAGGATGATAATACCGCGAAAACACTATTGTTCAGCCTCAAGCAAGATCTCTAAACATGAGTCCTAATGGAGTTTGCATGTTTAACTCAGAATATTGATCCTCCAGAAATTATACGAATAGTTAAATGCCATTTCTCCTTTGTGATATGAATCCAACGTAATAGATATCAAGGCAGAAGGAGAACAAGGAGACGCTTCCTGGTACTTCGTAAGCCTGGCCCGGGAGACGGCGAGAGTCAGTCTTTTTTGTGTGTGTATTCCGACAGTTTATGTTTCCCTTTTGGATTCGTGGTGCGGTGCGGTCTGAAGGAGGAGGCCCCGAGGACGTTTATGCCAACTTCCTCCTCCTCCTCCTCCTCCTCCTTTGCCTCCTCATTCCTCAAACCACTCGAAACACGCTTCGAGAGGGTTGACGTAGCGGGGTCGGACCTGTGGCACCCTGGTGGTGGGGGTGTTGGGGGAATAGGGATCACGGTAATGTGTTGGTTATTCCTCCTCCTCCTCCTCCTCCTCCTTGTATATTATAATTTATGTTGTGTAGGTTGTTCCTCCTCCTCCTCCTTGTATATTATAATTTATGTTGTGTAGGTTATTCCTCCTCCTCCTCCTCCTTGTATATTATAATTTATGTTGTGTAGGTTGTTCCTCCTCCTCCTCCTCCTTGTATATATGTTGTGTTGGTTGTTCCTCCTCCTCCTCCTCCTTGTATATTATAATTTATGTTGTGTAGGTTGTTCCTCCTCCTCCTCCTTGTATATTATAATTTATGTTGTGTAGGTTGTTCCTCCTCCTCCTCCTCCTTGTATATTATAATTTATGTTGTGTAGGTTGTTCCTCCTCCTCCTCCTCCTTGTATATTATAATTTATGTTGTGTAGGTTGTTCCTCCACCACCTCCTCCTCCTCCTTGTATATTATAATTTATGTTGTGTAGGTTGTTCCTCCTCCTCCTCCTCCTTGTATATTATAATTTATGTTGTGTAGGTTGTTCCTCCACCACCTCCTCCTCCTCCTTGTATATTATAATTTATGTTGTGTAGGTTGTTCCTCCACCACCTCCTCCTCCTCCTTGTATATTATAATTTATGTTGTGTAGGTTGTTCCTCCACCACCTCCTCCTCCTCCTTGTATATTATAATTTATGTTGTGTAGGTTGTTCCTCCTCCTCCTCCTCCTTGTATATTATAATTTATGTTGTGTAGGTTGTTCCTCCACCACCTCCTCCTCCTCCTTGTATATTATAATTTATGTTGTGTAGGTTGTTCCTCCACCACCTCCTCCTCCTCCTTGTATATTATAATTTATGTTGTGTAGGTTGTTCCTCCACCACCTCCTCCTCTCCTTGTATATTATAATTTATGTTGTGTAGGTTGTTCCTCCTCCTCCTCCTCCTTGTATATTATAATTTATGTTGTGTAGGTTGTTCCTCCACCACCTCCTCCTCCTCCTCCTTGTATATTATAATTTATGTTGTGTAGGTTGTTCCTCCACCACCTCCTCCTCCTCCTTGTATATTATAATTTATGTTGTGTAGGTTGTTCCTCTACCACCTCCTCCTCCTCCTCCTCCTTGTCCTTGTATATAATTTATGTTGTGTTGGTTGTTTCTCCTCCTCCTCCTCCTTCTTGTATATATGTTGTGTTGGTTGTTCCTCCTCCTCCTCCTCTCCTCCTCCTCCTCCTCCTCCTTGTATATAATTTATGTTGTGTTGGTTGTTCCTCCCTCCTCCTCCTCCCTCCTCCTCCTCCTCCTCCTCCTCCTCCTTGTATATAATTTATGTTGTGTTGGTTGTTCCTCCTCCTCCTCCTCCTCCTCCTCCTCCTCCTCCTCCTCCTTGTATATGTTTAGTGTTGTAAACGTAAAACTAATGTCTCTGCAATATACTTCAAGTGCTACTCGTATATGCATCTTTTCTTTGCTTTCTATGCTTTCTATGCTATGGTTTTATATGCTTTCTATTATTTTTCTTTTTTCATCTCTTTATGCATCACCGCAATAATGTAGCCTTTCTGTCGATAGTTTTAGTCATCCCAAAGTTGTAATTATTCCCCGTACTCGTCCTTCCTCAACAATACCTTTGCCATCCTCCTCATTCTCTTCCTTCATCAAGAGTTCCTAATGACCTGCTTCGTTCCGTCAAGTACGAAGAGCAAGGCAAGATAGAAATGTAATGAAGGATGAGAAATACAAAGGAGAAAAAGAAAAAATGGAAGCAAAAACTGCAAAAAACTTCCCATACTTCCCCCTTTCCATACTTCCCCAAACTATGATTGTGACGAAGCTATCTGTACTATTATCTTTACTTATGTCGTGTACAATAGTGTATATAACAACCATTAGGATGAACGCGTTGTAAAGTGTCTCGAGCTGTTCGTACCATGTTTTGATTCAAACTAATGAAAGCTTCGAGACGACGCATCCCTGGGAGTGCTTTTGCTGCTCCCGTCCTGAAAACTCGTGGGGTACACTGCTGCCTGCCTGTCGTGTTCGTCTGTCTGCCTGTTCCTACACTTTTTTTTTTTTTTTTTTGCTTCGAAAATATTAAGTCTAGATGAGAGGTACACACACATACACACACACAGTCTCTTTCTCACACATACACAGAGCAAAGCAAAGCAATGCAGTTTCCACCTTTCCACACTTTTTTTCTTCCTCTTTAACCACTATCACCAGCCACCACCACCACCATCCAACACCCAGGCTGGACAGTGCATGTTTATCGGGGTATCGGGCAGGGGTGATAACCCTTGCCCAAGATGACTCAGTAGAGAGGAAAGTGTCCTGGAGAAAATTTGTCCGCGCTTCTAACGAACGCTGTGGTGGTCGCCTGGGGCCGTTCTATAGCTCAATCGAAAGCTCTCGTCGTGCTCCAGATGGACAAAATCGTAGTTTATTCGATTTCTCAATTCCAATATTCGAAAACGATCGTCAAAGTTTAGTACTGAGAGACACCCATCTGGTTGTGTGTGCACGCTTAGTTGTGCCTGAAACGTCGGCTTCAACATTTCACATGGAAAAGGAGAGAAACAAGTAGAAAATGCTTCAGGGTAGCCCTGAAGACATGAAAAAGGGAAGATGACTCTTGCGGGTGTTGTTTTGTAGATCAAGAAGTGTCAAGAAGAAGGGAAACAAGACTAGTGTGGAGATGGGAAAGATTGCGAAAGAATAGAAACAAGGTGGCAAAGATGCCTTTGGACATGAGAAAGATTTGGAAAGGAAAGAAACTAGATGTCACTCAACATTTGTCCTTTGCCGACTGATACCACTCGTGGTAGGACAAATGTTGAGTGACACCTAGTTTCTTTCCTTTCCAAATCTTTCTCATGTCCAAAGGCATCTTTGCCACCTTGTTTCTATTCTTTCGCAATCTTTCCCATCTCCACACTAGTCTTGTTTCCCTTCTTCTTGACACTTCTTGATCTACAAAACAACACCCGCAAGAGTCATCTTCCCTTTTTCATGTCTTCAGGGCTACCCTGAAGCATTTTCTACTTGTCGAGTAATGCATTGCCTTATTACGTCCATGTCAGAGGGTGGTCAGTTGTGGTGTCTGGAAGTGGTGCTGAATGCTGATGATGATGTAGTTAGTGACGGTGGTGTGGGTGGTGGTGGTGGAGGTAGTGGCGTGCGTGGTAGTGGTAGTGGTGTGGGTGGCGGTAGTGGTTTTAGTGATGCGGGCGGTGGTGGAGGTAGTTTTGTGGATGGTGGAGGTAGTGATGTGGATGGTGGTGGAGGTGGGGGTGGAAAGACAGGTGAAGGTAATTAACTCACGAACTCATCATTAACCCATTTCATCACATCATAAAACACAGCCCTCCACCTTTTTTTTTGGTCGAGGTTATTCTCTCTCAGCCCGTTATCGGTGATGTATTGAGGATTACATCAACGTCATGCAGTAACTAGTGATCACACATGGTCACTACTACTCAGCTGCCAGGCGTGAGAGAGTGTTACTGGACGTGTTAGCGGCTACTGGGAGGAAACCGTATTGTGTCATTGGAAAACAACGCTAAAAGGATGTATGAAGCGTGACCAGTGCATTGTTGTTAGTAAGGAAACTCCAGAATAGCGTAGTAGTGTTGGGGGAAACCGTGCAGTACGACAATTTCTCCGCCAGGTGCCTCATCTCGGGCCTGCCTGCTGGAAGGTTGGCCTGACGGAAGCTTGCTGTTGTTCAGTGTTGCCATTGGTTTTGATGCGTGTGGACACACCTGGCACAGTGATATCGTCTGCATTATCAGTAAACAGTTTCTTGAAATAACACTTTTAGTTCGGAACATTTATTAGCACTCGGCTGCGAAGGTTTACCACCGCCTGCACGGGAACTATCCATCACTAAGGTCTGTACTCATGCTGTATTCCATGTGGGTTTCGTTCATAAAGCAAGATTGATAGGTTTGTTAATTATATAAGACGTGACAACTGATGTATTGTTTTTAGACACTACGCATGATGTCTCTACCACAGCACAAAACCTTTTATTTTTACCCCATCGCCTTCATTGTCTATACTTTTCAAAACTTAAATATGAACGTCGTTGCAAACTTAGCTATCGTAATACTTTGCTTCGTGAGATCGATTTAGGAATATTTAGTGTTTTTCCCTACGTGTGTGGAGTGAGCACTTGAGTAAAAAATTCGCTGTGTTGGAGCGGGCGAGGCAGTGACCGGGGCTCGAGGTACGTGACCCTTGCCGTGCACTTGCCACAGAAGCTCTGGGTGAACTCTGCTGCAGGGTGTCTGTGTGGTTGGTTGTGTGGGAAGGTGTCTGTTGTATGGTTGTGTCTGCTCTGTCTGTGTGGGAAGAGTAGGTGAGGGGAGGAGTGTCTGTTGAGTGTGGCTTAGTTGTGAAGTGTTGGGTGTGTAGAGACAGATTAGGACCTGGTAGAGATGATTAATAGGTAGTAGATAATAGATTAGTAGTAGATTAATAGAGTAGAGGGATTAATAGTGATGGTGTACGTAGGAAGATGGAGATATTGGTTGGGTTATAATATTGAACGAACAGAGGACACTCAACAATAGGTACAAAATAGAAATTCGGATAAAAATATATAAAAACTTATTTAGTACTAATATTGTGGTAGATGAATAAACAGGATACAAAAAATAGAACTGATTCAAACAAATTTTGCTTGATGAGTGGAGCAAAGTTAGGCGTCAGGTAGTGAGCGCGAGTATGATGGAGGACTTTTACGAGAAAGTTAGATAAATTCATGGTTAGGGATGACAGATGATAGGTGGGGTGGGACGCAGGAGCTGCTTTTATGTAGGCTATTAGACTTTTAGTAGACTCCTTATGTTCTTAATGGTAGAGATGGGTGTAGAGGATAACGAGTGTGTATAATGTGTACGTAGGTGATAGCAGATGTCTTGCGTATGCTGTAAGACCTTTAACAGACTCTTTATGTTCTTAAAGATAGGGATGAGGACTAGTGTTTATGTGTGTATGCAGTGTTAGTAAGTCTAAGGGTATTGGTGTTCGTATAAATTGGTGTTGTTTATGGTGTGGAGGCTGACATGAGGTAGGAATGTGGCACAACCATCATTATTATTTTAAAGACATCATTATTATTTACTATTATTATTTTTCATCATTATTATCATGATTATGTTAAAGCGTGAAAGCGAAGAAAGAGAATCCCAAGTAGTATAAATCACTGAATACTCGAGTTTTCGGTGATACACTTAATGAAGGAACAAGAAGGGGATCCGAAGTGTGCAATTACGTAGGTGTTAAAAGAAATTAATTGACACCAGTGGACTGTATGATGATTTCTCTCTCTCTCTCTCTCTCTCTCTCTCTCTCTCTCTCTCTCTCTCTCTCTCTCTCTCTCTCTCTCTCTCTCTCTCTCTCTCTCTCTCTCTCTCTCTCTCTCTCTCTCTCTCTCTCTCTCTCTCTCTCTCTCTCCTGTCCTACTCCATCTCCCTTCCACAAGACTCCACATGTCAACTCGACCTTAACTTATTATAACTTTGCAATAGCGTTGATATTACCCATACATAGCATAATTACAGATCACCCTCCCACTCCTTTCCCGCTCACTCCTTTCCCACTCCTTTCCCACTCCATTCCCACTCATTTCCAACTCCTTTCCCACATATTCCTTTCCCACTTCATTTTCACTAATTAACAACTCCTTTCTCACTTAATTCCCACTCATTTCAAACTAACTTCCCAATTTTTCCTTTCCCGCTCCGTTCTCACTTATTTCCAACTCCTTTTTCACCCCTTTCCATATTCATAAATCCCATTCACTCTACCTTCATAGTAATAATATATACTCTTGTCCTTGCCTTACTCTTTCAACCAAGCCAAGTCGTGTGCTTCTAACTCTTCCCTTCTCTCTTTTCTTCCCTCTTCCTCATTGCATTATCCTACATTTTAGCCTTCCGTCCTTTTCTTCACTTGTCCACCAGTCACGTTCAATCCCCCCTCCTTTCCCCCCCACAAAGAACCCCCCAGCTGATTAAATAACCTTTTCTCTGACATTTTGGGCTGACTTTCATGAACGCTTTTTGTATTAGCTTTTTCAATCCCGTTCTTATTTCTGGACCAGATTTTCGGTTCTCATGAAAGGAAGGTAAAGATTGTCCTAATGTGGTTTTATTATTATGTGCTGAAAAGACTTCATGAAAAAGCTTTTGAATTTGAGTTTTGCAGTTATATATATTTTTTATTAGTCATGTTGAGAGAGAGAGAGAGAGAGAGAGATTACTTTTATTCAACGTATATCAGGATTGTTACGCAATTTTATACTCATGCATATTTTCCAGTTTCATGTTTTTCTTGATATTCGACGCGTTTCTGGAACTTTTAAATGTGTGCATGCTAATTTTGATCAATACAGATGGAATGGGATTTTCTTAATGCATTCGTACTCTACATAGCTACATACATACATGTGCATACACAGGAAATTTGCAATAATTTGTGAAGATATTCGTATGTGTATAAATACGTTTAGTGTAGTTTAGTTTAGTGTTTCTTTTTATTGTGTCTCGATGATTTACACACACACACACACACATTGGTATGCAGACAGTAGTGAGTATGTGAATAAATGTTTATCCTCACTACTAAACGCTCTTAATTGCATATACAACAAGTAATTTCACAACTAACATTGAACACACACGCGCACGCACGCGCACACGCGCACGCACACACACACGCGCGCGCACGCACACACACACACACACACACACACACACACACACACACACACACACACACACACACACACACACACACACACACACACTGCCTACATCACACACGCGCGCGCACACACACACACACACACACACACACACACACTGCCTACATGTACCCAGACGGACTTACACACAGGCTAGGGAGGGAAGGAGGGAGGGATTTGATGTGATAGGATTGGAGAGAGAGGAAGGGAGGGAGGGAGGGTAGGAGAGGGAGCCAAAGAAAGACCAGTGAATATGGTGGTGGCAGGAAGTTAGAAGTTGAATCATTGCTACGCTCACTTAGATATGATAGTCAACATATACACAGTGAAAAGATTTGAAAATGAATAGAAATAAATATAATAAAAATGTAAAAGATAAAATAAATATAAATCTAAATAAATGTCATAAGTTAGTTTTTCTCATATTCTTCACTTGAGAATTTAACTTAGAGAACTTAAGTGTTGGTTAGGACTGTGTTAATTTGTCTTTAGTATTTGGTTAGTTTGTTTAGTGTTTATTTTTTTTTCCAGACACAGAGAAGATCACGTTTTTGTTTTTCAATGACAGAACTATTTACTATGGTGGACATTGGTGGTAGATTTGATTTGGTCACGAAGTATTGTGAGAATTGTTTAAAAAAATACCCCCAGTCCATGTTACTTATCATATATTAAGCTTTGCCTCAGAAAAGTAACTAAACAATGGTGAGTGTTTTCGTCCCCTGTCTGGCCGAGTGCGTCGTCAACAGTGTTTCTAAGGTTAACCGTGTGTTGCATCGATTTGCCGGTCTGATGTGCACGACTAAGTGACATAATGGTGCGCCTCTCCAAGAAGAAAGAAAGAAAAAACTGTGGCTTGAGGTATACACGTGTGGTCCTTTCTTTGTATCTATATCCAGTTTTCCATAGAGAGAGAGAGAGAGAGAGAGTGTGTTTATATACACAAAAAACCATGTAGAGAGAGAGAGAGAGAGAGAGAATGTTTATATACACAAAAAAACATGTAGCTATGCTTTTATCTTCTCTCATTTAGGATCTGTCAACTCATTTTCTCCTTTTTATGATACTCTTCTCTCTCTCTCTCTCTCTCTCTCTCTCTCTCTCTCTCTCTCTCTCTCTCTCTCTCTCTCTCTCTCTCTCTCTCTCTCTCTCTCTCTCTCTCTCTCTCTCTCTCTCTCGAGGAAAATGGGAGGAGAGAGATAATTATTACGTATAATTTGATGCAGTTACGTATTATTATGTATGCCGCGTGCAATCATAATACAGCTGGGTTACCTCATCACTTTATAACCTGTGACATAAAGGGCGTCACTTCATAAACCTCTCTTACAAGGCCGTCGCAGTACTCATCGTTCATCAGGCCGACCCGAGAAATTTATTGGCAAACTTTTTTAATCGACGTATTTTTGTTTTGTTTTTTTGGTCCGTACATAGTTGGGTGTTATATTATGTGGTGTTATATGTTTTGACCTCGAAAAATAGCACACACATCCATCACCACAAAGCCAGGCAAGTTTACAAGTTTATTAAAGAAAAGAGGGGGGGGGGGAGATTACATAGAAGGGTGGGGGTGTACAAGAATCAAAAGAACTCCAGAAACAGAAATACAGAAAAAGGTTAAAACAAAGAAGACAAAAGCCAGTCGTTGGTAACCTATGAAGCTGAGTCACGTGAGCTCCATGCACCATCACCATCATGCACCACCCACCACCATCACCACCACCACCACCATCACCACCACCACCACCACCCCCACCATCATGCACCACCCACCACCACTACCATCACCACCACCACCACTAACACAAAACACGTGAAGGAAAACATTCATCAATAAAATACGTCAATTGAATTAAGGGGAAGGATGTGACCTGACAAGAAGATGAATGCGAGTGTTTATGAGAGAGAGAGAGAGAGAGAGAGAGAGAGAGAGAGTACGACATTCATATTATTTTCATTATACTTGTTCTTTATTTAAGATACCTGATCGCTACTTGTTTGTTTTGATGTGAGGTCCGGGAGGAGCAGGTGAAGGGGTAGAGAGAGAGAGAGAGAGGGGGGTGGAGGGCGAACGTATCTTCTCAAGGAAAGTGAGATCTTGCACCACCTATATAGTGTTCACGCGACCACTGCCATTATAAACAAGGCTATCGGATTCTAATGTGAGTTAGGGAAGGAATGGCAATGATGTAGTAGTAGTAGTAGTTTCTTTTAGGGAGAAACTAATTCACAAATAGGGTGGTAAATGATTTGAATGAACTCAGTCATCAGGTAGTTAGTGCAGAGTCATTAGAGAGCTTTAAAAGTATGTTAGACAATTTCATGGATGGGGATGAAAGGTGGATGTAGGTAGTTTTAAGTAACAGGAACTACCTCATGTAGGTCTCACAGGCTCTTGTAGCTTCCTTATTTTCTTATTTTATGTAGCAGTAATAGTAATATCAGTAGAATTTATATAATAGAAGCCATACCAGCAATCCAGTGATGTGTAACGTGTGGATGTTGTGGTTGGTTACAGTTATATCAATCGTTCATAAACAAAAGTAAATAGAAGGTTTCGAGCCGCCAGCACCAGATGCCCGTCGACCCGGAGCTGCAACAAGAAGCCGAACGTGTAAGATCATCCCGTTGTCAGCGGAATTATAAGCGGGAAGCGAAGGTCAGATCATGGTGGTGGTGGTGGTGTGTGGGTGTGTGGTGGTGGTGAGTGGTGCGTGTTGGTGTGTGGTGGCAGTGGTTGATGTGGTGGTGGGTAGTGGTGTGTGGTGGTGGTGGGTGTGTGGTGGTGGTGATTGTGGATGTGATGGTGGTGTGTGGATGTGATGGGTGGTGATGATGGTGTGTGGATGTGATGGGTGGTGTGTGGATGTGATGGGTGTGATGGGTGGTGGTGGTAGTGTGTGGCAGGGAGCAAGACGAGCACTATAGCCACCTAACACCACCACCACCACCTGCTGAACTGAACTGAACTGAAGTGGAGATACGTAGCTTCCACTTTGCACTTTTCTCTTCCTCCTCCCATGTTTCCGTTGCTGTCTGTTACATACTAAAACCTTTATATACTTTCCCTTCTAATCTGTGTCGCACTTCTATCCCCTGCCTGACACCATGGCAAGGGAGGCACGGGAAAGGAAAGGTGTAGGAAGGCTGTTTAGCATTAGCGAGGGTTTGTTTACAATGCTTCGAGGTTTGCAACGTGCCTCCCGAGTGGAATGAATTGCAAAGTTAGACATGGTGTAAGGCGTTGGTGAGCCGCCCCGAGGAAAAGCGGCTTTACGTTAGAGAGGGAAACTTGTATATATCCCACCTTGCCTTGTTGTGTTCGCCCACCAATTTGCCGCGACGTTATAAGTATGAAAGACGTGTGTTGCACGAGTATTTCTGAAACGAGAGTGAATTTTTTAAAGTTTTTGTGATTGACGTAAGAATGTTGATACTGATATAGATAAAATAAAAAGTGGTTATTCAAGGTATGGCCTATGGAATAAGTAAGGAAAAACATCTGTTGCACGAGTATTACAGAAACAAGAGTGAATTTTCGTATGTTTTTGTGATCGACTTCAGAATGTTGATACTGATAGATAAAAGAAAAAGTGGTTGTTTAAGGTATAGAAGGAGTGGCATCCGTTTGAGTCCGGTAATCATTTTTGTTCTGGAAATTGATATAAATAGATAAAGAATATTATAATGTAGCTATAGGCATGAAGGTTCAAGTGTGTGTGGATTCTGTTGAGCTGTATGAAGGAAGAACTAACGTCATGTATGGAAACACTGCCTTCTTCCCCCTCCTTCCCTTTCTTCCTCCTTCTCTTCTTCATTTTTTTCTTTCTTTTTTCTTGTCCTCTTACCTTTCTTGCTCTTTCCTCTTAACTTTCCTTCCTATTTTTTTAGCCTTCTTTCCTCCCTTTCTTTTTCCTTACCTCTTCCAGCTCTTTATTCTCCATCCCAGCCTATTTTCCTCTCTCTCTCTCTCTCTCTCTCTCTCTCTCTCTCTCTCTCTCTCTCTCTCTCTCTCTCTCTCTCTCTCTCTCTCTCCTTTTGATTTCCTTCTCCTTTTCTTCCCTCCCTTCGTATGCATCTCCTTTCCACAATTACTCCATGACTCCCTCGCTCCCCTAAATACTCTTCTTTCCTCGCACTGACTACGGGAAACTGGGTACGTGGAAGGAAACATACGCAAATCAAGCGAAACTCAGACCACCGGCGTGTGTATAAGTGTTTACTGGGCTTTTCAACCTCAGACAACCTGCGTGTGTGTGGTTGTGTGTGGTGTGTGTGGGTGGGAACAGGAGGGAAGCGTCTGTTTTGCCTTTACCGCTCCTATATACAACTGGCACATTTGAGTGGACATCGAGGCGGAGGAGGAGGATAAAGAAGAAGAAGAAAAAGAAGAAGAAGAGGGAGGAGGAGGAGGCTAAGAACGGGGAACATTTAAAAGAGTTCAGTAAAGGCTCAGGGTGGACCAGTTTTCCTCACGCACACGCACGCACACGCACGCACACGCACGCACACGCACGCACGCACACACACACACACACACACACACACACACACACACACACACACACACACACACACACACACACACACACACACACAACACCCACCCACACAACACCAACACACACCAACACACAACAACACACAACACACACACACACACACATATATATATACATATAGAGAGTCAGATTGCGTATTGATATCTCCAGCTGTTCTGCTTTGTGTGTTGCCAGATGGTTTTGCTTTGTGACGCCAGATGGATCCTGATTCTTGTTACCCCTCCTTCTTCTCCTCCCTCCCTTTCCCCCCCTCCCCCTCTTTCCTCACCCCCCTTCTCCCTCCTCCCCTCTAACCACATCCCTACAACACTCATTTCAATATATTTCACTCTATTGTCATTATTATTTCTTTTGTGTTATTATATGGTTACGTTTTTCAATCAGGATTTAGTTATAGTTATAATGTGTTACTTGTTTTTCTCATTCATTTTGTCCTATGTTCATACGGACCATTAATTTGTATTGGCTTGGGAACAATATTCTATGTGTGCAATATTGTGTTTCAGTTATTACGCGCAAATGTGTACGTTTTGTGTGTATTAGTTTCACGAGTATTATTACTACTGCTGCTACTACTACTACTACTACTACTACTACTACTACTACTACTACACTGCAACTATTTTCACTACTATTGTTATTTTTACTCTTATTATCATCATTATTTTTATTATATTAAACTTACAAATATTATATTATATTTTATTATTATTATGTACTATCATCATAGTTATCATTACCACTCACATCCACCACCACTACTACAACAACAACAATAACTACTACTACTATCATTAAGATTTATGTACGTACTTGCATGAAATTTTAAAGTACTAATAATGAGAAAAAATTATTAACTAAAGAAAAAATTTGAAGATCTATCAATAGCAGCCACCATAACTGTAACTATAACAATAACAGCCCATTGGTAATTACGTCGTATTCATCGATGGTGATTCTGGGAGTAATGGTAAAGGATAGTGCTTCGATTAGACTCCTTACCCTATGTGGTGCTTAGATTATTAAGCGTTCTTACCCTATGTGGTGCCTCAGCCTTGCTCATCCCAAGGTGGCTATAGAACATAAGAAAATAAGGAAGCTACAAGAGGCCGTGAGGCCTACACGTGGTAGTTCCTGTCACCTAACACTACCTACATCCACCTTTCATCCCCATCCATGAACCTATCCAGCCCCTCTTTAAAGCTCCCTAATGACTCTGCACTAACTACCTGTCTACTGAGTCCATTCCATTAATTCACCACCCTATTTGTGAACCAGTTTTTCCCTATTTTCTTTCTAAATCTAAATGGCTGGGTTACGTCGATAGAGCGTAATAGACTGGGTTACGTCGTCAGACAGAATCTTGATTGAGAGTGATGGATGAGAGGGATGCTGAAGACGAATTGAGTAGTAGTAGTAGTAATAATAGTAGTAGTGGTAGTAGTAGTAATAGTGGTAGTAGTAGTAGTAGTGGTAGTGGTGGTGGTGATGGAAGTACTAAGTTGAAAATAGTTGCAAACAATTAGAATGAAAAAAAAAAAAAAAAATAGGAAGACGAGGACCTATCAAAACAAGAATGAAAACAATTTAGCTACTGGACGTGTTAGAAATACTTATGGAAAAAAGACTGGCGTTTATAAAGCAGGTTTTTATCTCTCTCTCTCTCTCTCTCTCTCTCTCTCTCTCTCTCTCTCTCTCTCTCTCTCTCTCTCTCTCTCTCTCTCTCTCTCTCTCTCTCTCTCTCTCTCTCTCTCTCTCTCTCTCTCTCTCTCTCTCTCTCTCTCTCTCTCTCTCTCTCATTCCCTTCATAATTATATCTTCTACATCCCACACCTTCACCCTTCCTCTTCCCCTAAATTCATGTCTTCACACCCACCTAAGCCACCTTTCATTACCTTACCTTCATCCTCATTGCCTCCCCCTCCCTTCATCCTTCTGTCTCTCCCTCCTTCCTGAACACACCTCACACACACGTCTGCCCTAAGGGAGAACCAACACCTCTGCCCTCGATTACCTACCTGACGGAGGCGATAAGGGAAAGCTGGTAGACCTATTTCGCG